>VYXF01014147.1:277268-291958 GCA_013397295.1 Polioptila caerulea | reverse complement strand
GTTTAATTCTATCTTGCTATTTCATTTGCACTATGATTGACTAGAAAGAAGAACACATGATCTGCTTGCTGACTTGTCCCAGTGGAAATGCTGATTAAATTCCTTCAATGGGAATGCAAACATTGATTTGGTCGTGCCCGTAGGATGAGTCCTCAGAACAACAATTAACACGAGTCATTACAACAGAGCTGCTCAATATCTCTCACATCAGAACACTGAACTGTGGAAAAAACCCAACTGAGCTACCAGGACTGAGCAAACAGTTCGATCAGCTGCAGAATGATTGAAATACCCAACGGCTAAAATGTGCATAGCTGTGTTGTGGTCACGAGGATCCACCAAAGTCCAGCCCATAAAATGAGACACTGAATTCTCAACTCTAAAGTAGCACCAAAATGCTGAAACTAGAGATTTTTAGTTACTAGTAATGGTCGGATTAGCTAAGTCAGATTTATAGTTCATGTGGCTGTGGTATTACACCGTCTCCTTTGGGCAATGGTGATTTTAAATTCATTTCAGAGATCTGCAGAGTTTTAAAATTTCAAAAGTTAGTGTTCCATGCACAGGTCTCGCACAACCTGGAATTAATTCCAAATGAAAACCTTTCTCTGTGTAGGAGGGCTTTCACTTTGCTTGTGTAAGTGATGTTTTGAGAGGAGGCATAAGAAGCAATAGCTGCTCGTGGAGGAAGAAAAAAAAATCTGCCATGAACTTGAAAACAGATGAGATGGCAGTAAGAAGTAAGAATTTGCCTAGCAAAAAAAAAAAAAAAAAAAAAAAAAAAAAAAAAAACATTTTTAAANAACCATTTATTAAATGCTACTTAAACTACTAGAGGAAAAAAAAGCTATTTTGTGTGACGTGAATTACAGATACTACTTTTCATGGAGGATCAAATTTAAAAAAAAAAAAAAAGGAAAATGCATTTTTAAAAAGTAGTACTTAGGAGTATATCTGCAGTGTCTGTGTAACCTTCAGCTGCACTGGTACTCTGCAATGAATGCTGCTGGACCACGGCAGCCCAGTCATGAAACAATTAATGGGATAACGAGCTGGGATGGATGGCTGGCCTTCACACAATGTGTGTGTTCTATACAAGCAGGACTGAAGTCAAACTGTATGCACAAAGCCAAACCAGTGCTTCAAATAATTTTAGATTTTAGCTCCTCTTCAGTCTGTCGTGGTGTGAGCTCACACATATGGTCTGCACACACTTGCAGAGGCAGCAGCTTCTGGTAAAATGAATAGTCTCCTTGGCCCTCTACCTTCCCCTGGAAATGAAGGTGTAATTCCTAAAATTAGAACTTCTACTTTTTTAAAATATGCTGATTATCCATACAGCTACCAGGAAAAAAATGATTTGGTATAGGAAAAGAAACAAAAATTTCTGTTTGTCAGTTATCATTCTAAAAGGCTGAGGTTGGTTGGAAATGAAATGCTTTCATATCTAAATTTATTTTTAAAAATTGGAACTGCAAGCACATTATAAAACTGTACAAAATGTGTATACGTATATATATATAGTGTTCTGCTTATGACTGGCTCCCAGAGGAGAAAAAAGTGCTAATGAACAAATTATGTATTATTATTTCATGCAAAACTGTATAGTACTAGATAAAGTCAAGTACTTCAGGGACAAATCTTCACCCATTTTAAATAAGAGAAATGAAGATGTTCTTTCAAAATCAAGAGAACAATGTCAGATTATTCCTGTTTGGGAAGGAATCCTCTGGGCTGGTTTGATGCCAGGATTTTCCTCTCTGTCAACGTTGATTTGAAAAGAACTGGAGCTGCAACAGTTTGAACAGTTTGGAACCAGAACATCTCAGAAAGGATAAGGTTGGCAGGGCCAGCTACTCCAGCCACCCCCCTTGAGCAGGAACATCTGGAGACAGCTGCTCAGGCCTGTGTCCACTCAGGCTTCTAGTGTCTCCAAAGATGGATCTCCACAGCCTCTTGTACAGCCTAGTGCAGTGTTTGACCATTCCCACATTAAAACCCCCCCAAATACTACCAAGAAAAATCCATCAAAAGCAAAAAACAAAGCCCTACAAAATTAACAAAATCACAAGACTAAAAATTACCACAAAAAACCCCAAAACAAACAGACAAACAAACAAAAAACCATCACACAAACTAAAATCACACACACCTAAAACATAAAACCAACCCCGTTTCCTTGTGTTCAAAGGGCATTTTCCATTTTAAAACTTGTTCCCATTGCCTCTTGTCCTGTTAACTGGCTGACTCCTTTGTTTTCACTTCCTCCCATAAGGCATTTTTACACATGGATAAGATCCCTCTGAGCCTTCCTTTCTTCAGGCTGAGCACTTCCAGCTCTCTAAGTGTCTCCTTGCAGGTCAGATGCTCCATCCCTGACAATTCCAAAGTCACATCAACCATTTTATGATCATCTTCATCAACAGAAAAAGCAAAGTCTGAGATGCTGGATTTTTTTTTATTATCCTCCCCTCCTCAGCATTCCTTCTTCAAAGATCTCTTTTAAAGCCTAGGTATGCTAACTGCCTAGTTACCTCTAGCTTTGCAGAAAAATAGATCAACATGTATTTTTTAAGCAATGTCTTTTCAATGTTTTTAAAATTCATTGCATTCATTTGACTTAATTTTATCCTCCTAAGCCTAGGCACTAAGTTAAAATAATGCTCTAGGTTTGTTCTTGGTCAGCAGACACAGAAAAAGCTAATTACATCTATCTTGAATGCTTTCTTAATAGATGATGCAATGATGAAAATTGTGGTTTAGGGATGCCTGTCTGCACCCATACATGACAAACAGAGCCTGAGAAGCTAGTCTGGGGTAGATATGGAATTTTCAGACGGATTAAGCTGGATCACATGAATTGAATTCCTTATGTGTGCTTTCTTTGGTTAGCTACATCTCTAAACAATTCAGAATAATGCCCTTTTTATGGTTAAATAGATGTTGAAAAAGAAAAATAAGGGGATATTCAGAAAATATAGAAGTAGATATTTATGCTTAAAATACACCACAGAGTCACAAACAAAACATTTTACTGCACTGCTATACTAATAAAACAATTGTTCTACTGCATATATATAAAACCAGAATTTTCTGAGTCTTCATTCATTTGTTGTTTGTTTTTTTTTTTACCACCCTAATAAAAGTGCACGACCTTTAAATTAATTCTGTCATTTTAACAGGGCTTCAAGCCCTGATCCTTAAAGCTGCTTTACATGAATATAAGGCTATACCCACACCAAATGGCTTCCAGGAGCAAGATCTAAATGAAGATATCTGAATTTCCAGTTATTATGTTGGATGGGTTATAGAAGAAGATGGAAATAGCTTGGAGACCATAAGAAGGGCTATTTCTGTGCAGCCAGATTTAAATTACTGTTGTTTGCATGCAGTTTGTGTCCAGAACAGTGAATATCGCTCACATTTAGCATATCAATCCAGCAGTGTATTGTAGAATATTCCCATCCTTTGACTTCTTCTGAAGAACATGCACCCATTTTAATGCAGAATTCATATGAGTGCCAAAATGCAGCTTTTAAACTATCCCAGTGAATCCCTCTTATAACAATTTCAATGAACACATCTTGTAACAAGCAACGCTGTCACTTCTTGGAGCAGTTGCTGTTCTTCTGGAGGGGGTAATAAAAACAACGCCAAAACCACAAAAGGCAGAAAGAACATCTCCAGGCAGCAAAATAAGAATTGCTTCTTGAAAAGCACACGTTCCTCTCCTGGCAAATGAACATGCTCATTGTCAAGCCAGCTGGCAGGAATGCTAATTACCCTGGTGCTGGGATCCCACTGATTTCTATTGTAGACCTGCTAGAAAAATGCAGATTGTCTTTCAGTGTGACTCTATCTTGTCATTGGAGTTTCACTTGCAGGAGAAACTTTGGGTTTGGTTGGGGTTTTTTTTTTTTGTGGTTTTTTTTTGTTTTGTTTTGTTTTTTTTTTTAATGTGCTTTTTTTGGAAGAGGCAGATTTAAGGTGCAGTTTTCAACCACATACATGTGTTAACATGTAGTTTTGTAACCACATACATGAGCTGCCTTGAAACTGGCAATAGTTGTAGTTGGTTGTCTACTACTTTAGTTAAAAATTATTAACTTTTTACATAGAAATATCACACTGTGACCCCCCAAAAAGGTCCTCTGGAGTGAATTTAGGGATAGTAGAAGACATACTGCAATGTAATGCAATTGGCCCACAGGTAGAGTCTGGTTTGTGCTGCACACTCCATAAACAAAAAACAAACAAACAAAAAAAAGAATCCTACATAGCATTAAGGATGTATGAATGCAAATATAAAGCCAGGAAACTGTGAAAGAAGTTATCTGTAGTTGTCAGAACAGTGTCTAACTAGCAAATTTCCTAAAAAAAAGCTGGAAAGCTTTGAGTTTTGTTGTATTGTTCAAAAAAATATTTCTATCACTACCTGAGTGGAGGAGAAATGCTTGGATTGTGCAGGGGCCAGCAGCAGCAAATAAAGATTATTTTTAAATGCAGCTAGGTTCCTAATTTTGTTTGTAAATGCCTAAGTTATGCTTAATTTTTTTTTTTAGCTTGAAGCCTTTACCACAACTGTTTGCAACAACTAGGAATAAAGTGTGTAATTAATAGATCCACCACAGCACAAATGTCCTCCACCCACATTTGCTTGAGTCCAGGTCCAACAAAAAATGTTGGTATTGGTAAAAAGAACCCAGAACCATGTATTTTTTCATGTGCAATGGCAGTTAAATAAGTTAAAAATAGTAATAATCAATCACTGTTATGTGGCACTTAGGGGCTATGCCTTCTTTGTCTGTCATCTCTTAGGTGTGCAAGCATGAAAATTATTTTACTTGAAAGTTACTATGAATTTACTTTCTGTAATATAAATGTAGTTTAATTCTTGTGAGGAAGGTTTGTTTTTCGTGTTGCACCATAATTTATTTTATTTGGATAAATTTTAGTGGTATTTAAGTGGCTATGAGTTATGACGATGGTTAATGTCAACACTCAGACACAGTAGAAATGTTATTTTTCACAGTGTCAGTTTGAAAGGTAAAAATCATTTTTCACATAAAGATTAATGTATTTCTACATGAGAGCTCAACAGAGTTTGAGAGACTAAAGGCCTTACTGCAATATAATTTTTTTTTTCTCAAAAATCCAGATTTGCTGCTTTAGAACTAAATGAAATAAAAGTAATGTTTATCAGTGAATTGTTAAATGCTTTAAATTAAATATGTGGTATAAACTCATAATCACACAGAATCACAGAATTACAAGAAGAGATCTTCAAGACCATGAAGTCCAACCCATGCCCTAACATCTCAACCAGACCATGGCACCGAGTGCCACATCCTGTCTTTTGTAAACACATCCAGGGATGGTGGCTCCACCATCTCCCTGGGCAAACAATTCCAGTACTTTATCACTCCTCCCTTAAAAACCTTTTTCCTAATATCCAGCCTAAATTTCATTTGGTGGAGCTTAAGGCTGTGTCCTCTGATTCTGTCAGTGCTGCTTGGAGAAAGAGACCAACCCCCACCTGAGTGCAGCCACCTTTCAGGGAGTTGTAGGGAGTGAAGAGGTCACCCCTGAGTCTCCTTTTCTCCAGGCCCAACAACCCCATCTCTCTTATCACCAGTTCTCTAAGTGCCTCCTCTTTCCTAAATCAGAATTAATTTCACTCCTCTTGGATGTGTCCCTTCTTCAGCTTTGTTCTCTGTAGCCGTTCCTCAGCATTAATCCATGAATAAACGGGTTTTGATGTGAAACTTGCAATCCTATTCATCCTACTCGAGGAGCAGAATGGAAGAATTACCAGACTAGAACTAAGCAAACCAGTCCTGAATAACCGCCCTCCATTTCAATCTCAACATTATATAGAAAAAGACATAATCTGCTTTCACTGCTGTCTCCGTATGTTTCTGCACTATGCTGGAAGTAAAATTATTTTGCGCACTTGCTCAAGGTAGGAAATCTCTCTGAATATCCATCAGAGGGATGTGAATCCCAGCCTGGGGACTGCAGCGTGGGAAATAGCTCATAGGCAGGGAGTGGAAATCTCTTTGTGAAAGAACAAGAAATAAGCAGAAGCCTAGATTGCATGTGTGTAATCTATGCAAACACCAGCATTAATTAATGCAATATCAGTGGTCATCTGTAACCCCATGGTCCAGTGGTAAAGTTGGCATTTGGGGACTTTCACATCACTGAAACCATGAGAGGGTTCACAGACACCTCAAGAAGGAATGGAAGCCGTGTCTCCCACCCCTTCTCTGTGAAAGCACTTTGGGTAGCATTTATAAAGAAGGTTTTAGGATTATCATGAAATGGTTGTGAAAAGCCAAGCCCTGCAAAAAACATCACTTTGCAAATGGGTGGGCACTTTGGTAACAGACTCCCAAAACATGCTCCTAAAAATCAAGGTTGCTGTTATCTAAGAGCTGTCCCCAGCAGAACAGACAGGGCAAGGATATTTGTGTGGCAGGAGGAATGCGAAGAAGAAATGGGAGCCTGGGCTGCACGGTGGAGAGCTGCACCTTTGGTCCTCTGCAGGACCAGAGGTCACCTGCAATCCCATGGTCAGGGTTTGTACTCAGCACCATTGCCAGGCCCTTCCGAGTACAGCCAGGGTAATCTCACTCCAGAAAGTAAGGAGGAAGAAGAAACGAATTTCTTGCTTGGAGGAAGAAAGGACTGCAGATGTCTAAAGCAGATTTGTTTTCTGCCTGCCTTCAATTTTTTATCTGTTTGTTTCGATGACGTTAGCTAGAGGCAGACCAACAGAGGAAATGAGAGTTATGTATCCATGCTGCAAAATCAGGCATGTTTCATCATCAATAACAAGAAACCTTTTCATTCTAGTTGCAGAGGCATAATCCCCACATTTTCAAGCAATTCTTAAACCATTTGGACATTTTGCTTAATTTGTGGACTGACATAAATGTAAAAAGTTCAAATTAAATATGCTCAAGTAACACATTTAGCCAGTGCTTTCTGCTTATTATCCCTTCTGTAGTAACTCTTTATCTTAAAATAGTTTGTCTTTTTGCTAAAAGGAACAGGAATCAGCTACTTTTTTTCCCTATTTTAATGTACTTCTGAGGAGATATCAATGTATGTGACAGTAAGCTAACTGTAAAAGTAATTTACAAAGTAAAAGTAATTTACAAAGTAAAGTAATTTACAAAGTAAAAGTAATTTACAAAGTAGAAGTAATTTACTTTGTTTTGCTCAATATTATAGTTCAGCTGGAGGGATTTGCTGTTGCCAGAGATAAGGGTGGAAGCATAGTACTCATCCCCTTTCCGGGGAGCTGTTTGATCCCCACACCCTTGGTCTGCAAGGGAAATCTGGACTAAAAACCAATCGGTTTGTGGTGCAAAATGGTGCATAATGTCTCTAGATCTAATTAAGGTTGTGAAAGAAGCCTTCTAGGTAGGTTTTTCAACTCTGCTGTCTTCACATGGTGGGGAGTCTCAGAAAACTGAGAAATTAACTGTTCCTCTCTTACTGACTTTTCTCATCCTTTTCTGGATCCCTTCACAAAGCTCTTCATACACTTTGGCATTGTAATCTCCATGGATAGTGAGATTATGGGCACAGGTTTGTGTTTGGTGAGAAACAGAGAAGCACTAAATGGGTTTTAGTTAGTGCATACCCATAATTGTCACTGGAGGATTAAAACCAATATTGCTTGCCTTAGTATCTTACTTTTTAATGACACTGAAATTACAGCTCCAGATGCTGAAATCTGTCTTGAGAATCTGTATCATGTCAGGCAGCTTAATTGCTGTTTAATTTTTCTTTACTTCTTTGCATCAAATGTACTGTTGTATCCGAATGTAGCTGTCTTAACTAATAAAAGCGGTTTGTTTGTTTTTTTTATTTAATGATTAACATTGACCAGTCCAGTCTGAATTGTACACAATCACTGTAGTGATGTTATTATTTCCCAAGCAGTCATGATTTCTGCTAAAAGAACCATGGATTTAATAGAAGCAGAAGTATAACAATAAAATATAAAACATCTTGGACTTGTTCTGCAAAATATGCATCTTAATTTTTTTTTTTTTTTAACAAAATAAAAAAGCTCTTGTTGCCTGTTTTCATTGTTAGTAGTCAGTGGTGTATCAGAGCTCTTAAGTACCTAAAGAAATAATTGATAACATGGAGGAAAGTGGGGTTCGTGTCTGAAATTTAATATCATATGCAGGAACTGGTCTATAATCAGTATTTTAGTGGTAAACTACATTTAATGGAACCAAGATGGGTCATTCAGCTGAGAGTTTTCAAGAAAAACAAACTTCTTGTGAATTTAGAGAGTAATAACCCCATCAGAGTTTTCAGAGGAAGAAGGAGTGATTTGCTAATCTAGTGGATTTTTTGGAAGAAATTAATAAGTATATGGCTAAGGGAGTCCATTTGCTCTGGTATTATGACTGCCCAAAAATATGTTCAATATTTGATTTTAAACTTATTAAAAAAAAAGTGAATTGAAAGTTTTTCTTGTAGAAAATTATGTCTGATTGAAATAAATACCTAAAGGATGTGTAAAAGGGCAGATTTAACAGCGGAAGGACCTCACTGACAGTATCCTAATGAAACTTCTGCTGAAATCTTGGCTGTTCAATATATAAGAAAGGAAAAAAAAAGTAGGAGAATGTTCTGATAACTTAAGAAATATAATTATAATCTTGTTTAGAAACTATTATCCAGTTTCATGCTTTCCACACATCTCATGTCATGTCTGAACTGAACACCAAAGTAGAAAGGATCTCTAATGTGGTAGTTTTAACTTTTAGGAGTGGCACATTTTTGTTTAGCTCAGACTGAAAAACTGAAAAACATGATAAAACCATGACTGGAACTGCAAAGAAAATAAGGAGCTTGTACAATAAAGTACCTGTTCCCTGAAGGTAGCGATTTTCTCTGGATTTCAAGACTAATCCTCCTAAAGCTAAGGAAGATAAACACTGCTGAGTGTGCATGGTCATAGCTGAAAAAATAGAGTTAAAGTGCTGTGCTTGGTAATTAAACTTAGAAAGGAAATTGCTTTCAAGTTAGAAAGGAAAATTCAACTTTGTCTTGTAAGGATTTCACACATATTTCAAATAACATATAATGTATTTCAGACACGAGATGCATTAACAGCCATGGTAAATATTAACATGGCTCCAGCATGCCTCCTTTTTAAGGTCCCCTTGGAAAACCTCTCTTCTGTTTTCTCACATCTCTATTTTTAAATAATTATCAGTCTATGATTGCAGCTCCTAAAGATGGTTAATTTATTTCATGCATGTGTCTTGTAGGTATGAGTGTGTAAGTGAGCTACACATGCATGTAGACACATCTGCATGAACTTTCTTTTCTATTGTGAAACAGCACAGATTTTTTTACTGATTAGCTGTAAGAAACTTTTAAAAATGTGCACTTTTCTTAGGGGAGGAGAGTAATTTGCCTCTGTCTTGCAGGCAGATGCAGCAGTTTACACACTGAAAGATTTCATTCTGCTATGAAAATACTTCAGAAATGGCTAAGATTTGAATCGGCCTTTCAATCCTCAAGTAATGCTTGATGAAAATACAATGAGGAATGACACTTTCCAAACATATGTGGGTTTTTTGAGTGTGCCCTACATTGTGCTTGCCCATGCTGGTGACAAAGAGTTTGTTTTCTTCTGGTGCCGCCTCGCGCCTGGCACAGCCAGAGGAGAGAGCTGCACAGTGTCGTGTTTTGTGCAGATATTAGCCAAGAGTTGAAGGCAAAGCCTTAATTTTTTGTCTGGTAAAGAGAAGTAGCATGCGGAGTTTAAGTTCTAACTGAGATTTGTGGGATATGTGAAAAAAAAAAACCTGTGTGAAATCATTACTTTGTGCAAGTTGGTCAAAAATTTGAGCGGGGCCAGGACTTCCAATTGAGCATCTCCTGGAAGTTTGAGCCAGGTTTTTAAGGAAGAACACTCCTTGAAGCCCACATGCATGAGAGCTTTGCTTTACCTTTTCAGAGCACAAGCATGTGCTTGTGCATCACCATAATCAACTCAAAACTGCACTTCAGTTTGTCTCCCCATACCTTTAAATTAATGAGGAATTAAATTATTTGTGACTCTCTGCCCCTGTGGTGTACACATTTCATAACAGTAAGATTTCAGAGTTCATTTTTGGGTACTGCTTGAGGTGAAACACTGCCAGGTTTCTGAGAAAACCTGAAATGTAAGTAAACATCTGTCCTGTGGTGTTCAAAATTGCCAAAGTGCAGCCGACCTGCAAAGCAGAAGCTCTTTTGGGCAACAGAGTAACTCTGGCTGGCAGAGTAATGTCTGTGATTACCTTCTCTCCAGATTCTGCATCACAATTGAGGAAAGGAGAATCTCAGAAACTATTCCAACTAGGTGTTGAATAGTAGATAAACTGCCAATTGTTTGCATATAATGAATTTTCATAATTTCCTCAGTTTGGATTGCTCACAATAACTGAATGCTTTTGTTCCTCTGCCCAAATGGAGGTTGCTTCAAAAAAACAATGTATGCAGGAATATCTTGATTTTAAAAAGAGATTAGGTCTACAAGTATTTCTGGTGAATAAATTAATGTTGAATACCATACACGAAATTATAAAAACTGGAGGAGTTCAGTTAAATACATACTTTGACATTTGCTAATTAAATGGATAAACCTTTAAATATTTTTAATGTAACTGAATGATAATTTATATCCATTTTCATATTTCTAGAGATAACTTCGAGAACAATTTGTAGCGCATTGGTTAATGCTAAACTTTGAGGCAAGAGCAACAATATGGAACTTTGCAGTAATTACAGGATTTTAAATTTACTTTTAACAATCATTTCAATATTTGAATCTCAGGATTTTTTCTCTTGTTGTGTCCATAAAACCCAAACTCAGAAGTCTTCAGCTAGAACAAGCTAATAGAAATTGAAAGTTTAATTCATTTCATTAATTTTTAAATGAGAATAGTTATTTGCAAGCAATACTTCTGGTTTGGGTTTGTTTTTTTTATTTCTACGAAAAGGTGATATAATCAACTACTTTAAATTTCTTCTAAAGCTGCATTTGGCATGACATTTTGGATCTATTTATATGCTATTGTAATGACTTGGGACTAAGAATAGTTGATAATTTCAGCTGAATTCTTTTTTTTCTTTTTTTTTTTAATTTTTTTTTTCCATTTGCAGGGTGCTCTGGCCCACTAGGGATAGAAGGAGGGATTGTGTCAAACCAACAAATCACTGCATCGTCCACTCACCGAGCCCTTTTTGGACTCCAGAAGTGGTACCCCTACTATGCACGGCTTAATAAGAAGGGTCTTGTGAATGCCTGGACTGCTGCAGAAAATGACAGATGGCCATGGATTCAGGTAACAGATGGAGCTGAGGAGGAAAAAAAAAATACTCTCAATTCAATTGCCAGCGTCACTTAGGAAACTGATGAAGACAAGTGGTTAACGAACAGCTAGATTCTTATTCACTATCAGAAACATAGCTGAGGCTAAAAGGGACTATTTAGTTTCAAAGCAGTGATAATCTTAACTTTACAAATGCACAAGCCTTTTTTTTTTTTTTTTTTTTTTTTTTTTTTTTTTTTTTAATTAAAAAAACGATGTGCATATGTTCCATTGTGGCCCTAAACTGTGGAAGCAGACTTATACAGGCTCCTTTCAAAGAAGCTGCTTTTCACATGTGTTGTATTTCGTGGTCAGGTCTTTAGAAGCATATCACAGCATTATCTATTGGTGAAGATATCCTGACATGTGCTAAAGGTGCTTGAAGTGTGGTTTTGGCAGTGCCAGAGCATGCTGGAAAATCTGTTCCTCTTTTCTGAGCTGCTCTGGGCACACAGGTTGAATCTTACTGGAAGTAACAAGAACTGTTTTAATTAAGGTTGAAACAGCTGTTAGTTCAGACACATCCATGGGGCTGAAAACACATTTTCTCATCCCACTCAAGGATGTTATTGCTAGAGGGATTGAAATGGCAGTGCCCTCACTGTGAACTGGATTTCTCTGGGCCCAAAAAATGGCTTCAGTTAAAGCAGCAAGTATGAAGTCCTGTAGCACTGTTTTAATGAAAGCAATCATCTAGTGGTTGCTGTAGCTCTTTGCCTGGGTGGTGTTTTCATGATACATGAATTGGGCAGAGCTTTGGCTATTTCAGCTGTTGGTTAATAAAGCTTAGGGAGTTAGATACCTATGGGAAAACTTTCTGCACTGATTATCATGGTCAATGTGTGATGAGGATGCTTCCATTCCAATCCTTTGCAGGATTTGGCAAAACATGGTGTCTGAGCATTTCGTCTGCAAGCACTAAATTGAACCATTCATAATGCCCTCAGCTGTGTCAGACACACTTCTTGAGGCTACCTTGGTGTACATGGTATTAATATTTGTTCATATTCAATGTTTTTGCCCTGAATACTATTTTTTATTTTTCTGAGAGGCTCCTAAATATCTCGGGGGGGGGGAGGGGGGGTAGGCAGGAAAGCATATAGAATTACCTGCTCATTTTTCTTGTATGGAGAGCAGACAGAAAGCATTGTTTGATTAAGTTTTCTCAAACTGATGCAGTGGGAGTACTGGATTTTGTCAGCTCTGAAAAACGAAAGCTGGTGTTACTCCTTGTTATTTACTGCAGAGTGAAAACACAAAAGCCCTTCAATGTGTCGTAAGTCAGTTTTCCTCCATAAAGATCAGAAGGGTTAGGAAGTCTGTAAAATTTATACATTGAAAAGAACTGGAAAGGATCATGCAGGGGGGAACTGAGCAGAATTATTTCCATGGGAGTAGAAAGTGAATGTAACTTTAATGGATAATGGAAAAGTCAGCTTTTGTAGAGTGTGGGTTTTATGAAATAAGCTGAAGAAAGACTTCAATGTCATTTAGCACTGGGCCCTAGATTTGTCTTTTTGAGGAGATGAGCTGGATGGGGATATCTAAGGGCCTGATGCCTCCACATTTGTGCTTGGCTCCCTTGGACTTTGCTCCCTGTGAAGCCTTCCCTCTGCTCTTACCGGCAAGCAATGTCAGGCCAGTGGAGAAAACGTGTCTAAAATCTCAGTCCATGGCATCAGGTCTGAAGAATTTGGTTTTTTGTTTATTTTTGTGTGTGTGTGTTTTGGAGGTTATCCCACACAGATTATTCTGCGATGGGGTGTAAAGACTTTTGAGAAGCTTATATAATACAATTAATGTGTTTTAGCATTCCCTTCTCTTCCTTCTCATTTTTCTTGCAAAATAAACTTTAGTGGGTCATTTTCACAAAACTTGCCAAATGCTTTTATTTAAATCCTTTTTTTTAGTTCAGGGCAAAATTAAAAATATTATTTGTAATTTCAGATCAGAGGTCTTGAGAGGATTTCTTTCCTTCCTTTTTCTTTAAAACATCTGGAGCCAGAAAATCTGAAACTTTTAAGGGAGATGTTAGTTGAAAGGAGAAGGTGCTTTTCAGAGTTCTGCGGAAACTCTTTTTAGATGTGGCAAGGTGGAGGCATCCACAGACTCACACTTTATGCATAGTGGTTCTTTACATCAGAGCACTGTCTTGTTCTTGAAGCATGAAATAAGCTTTGAGAAACAAACACTGTCTGACCCTCACATGGGTGAACAGTTTCTGATGAGAGCAGATGCAGAAATCCCACATCTTGTTTTTGCACAGGTTCTCTAATGCCCAGGGAGCTGCCTCATAAATGTTTGTGGAAGGGTACAAAAAGTTGTATTTGGGGTAAATTTCTAGCTATCTTTGGTTCCGTGGGAGAAAAGATGTCAAACCCTCTATTTGAGTGCTTATTCTGCTGTGTCAACAGCTTCCTCCCAGACCCTTCTGGGAGCAGCCTGCACATAGAACCTTTTCCATGCTGCTCTGAGTGAAGAAGCACCTGGTCCAGAGAAAGGCATTGAAAAACGGTGTGAGTGTTTGGCAGAGATTAAGTGGAAAGTTACAAAGCCAGAAAATCCATTTTTAAGACATGCAAATTAACATTTAGCGCAGTGAACCTGAAGAAATCGCCTGTTCCCCTCTTGTAGCTTCTAATGTTAGATAAATTCTAAAGGAAGCTGTGCATAATGGGCAAAGTTCCTCAAAGTATGGTTATGTACAGGCCTGTAGCTATTTTTGCCTTGTTCCATCATTATCATTTTTCTTTTGTCATTTAATTTCTTTATTTATATGCAGCCTAGCAAATAAAAGGTTTGAGTGTTCTGCTTATAACTCACTTGTAATGAGTGCAGAAGTTTTTTCTTTCTCTAATCTTTCAGGTGTCTGATACACATGAACTAATTAGTATGCAATTTCTTCTCCCTACATTCTCCCAATGAACTGAAAATTGAAATTGCCATTTTAAATTTACACTCTCAGCATGTAATTAGTAATGGCACTACAATGCTTGTAATTGGCTTGTGATTTAAAGGGTCACTGACCATGTTTTTGGAAGCAAATTAAAGCCTGAATAAGTTATATCTGTCTTTTAAAGTTCTCCTGACCTCTGTTTCTCCCCACAGGTTGGCTGTGATAAAATAGCACCTGTGTACTGCTTGCCGCTTTATTAGTGTTATTAACTTTTATCATTTGCAAATACAATGACCAAACAAATCACATAGGTCAATTTTTCATTAATCGGTCCAGAAGTTATAACCAAAATGCTCACATTAACTGTTCCAGTAATGAGTCTTTTTTGTGCCTTT
>VYXF01014147.1:233422-273530 GCA_013397295.1 Polioptila caerulea | reverse complement strand
ATGGAGATGCTCCAGGTCCTCAATCATCTTTGTCCCCCTCCACTGGAGCTGCTCCAGGAGCTCCCTGTCCTGCTGTCCTGAGGAGCTGGACATTGCAGTCCAGATGTGCCCTTGCAGGGCTGGGCAGAGGGGCAGAATCCCCTCCCTGTCCTGCTGGCCATGCTCTTCCCAATGTACCCCCAAATCCAATTGACCTTCCTTGCCCCCAGGACATTCTGCTGGTCAGGGACAGTTCATTGCCCACCAGCACCCCCAGGTTCTTCCTCACAGAGTTGCTACAGCAGGTCCTCTCCAGCCTGTGCTGGTGCCTGGAGTTGTTCCTGCCTAGATGCAGGACTGTATTTCCCTTATTAAGTTTCAGACATTTCTTCCCTGCCTATCTCTCCAACCTGTTGAGGTCCCTTTGAAGTCTTCACAGTCCCTCAGGGGTTTTGGCCTCTCATCCCACCATGCGTGGTCAGTAAACTGCTGAGGACCCCTCACTGACCAGTGAACTGCCCCAACCCCTCATACAATCACTGAGGAATAAGTTAAAAAAATTTTTGCCCCAGTATTGAACCTTGGGGACACCACCAGTGGCACATCTCCAACTAGACCCAATGACACTCATTCCAACCTGCTGCTCACCCATTTCTCAATCCAAGTTCTTCATCTCACCTCAGTTTCTGTGGCCCCAGAGCAGTCCAGGCTGTTGGAAGCACAGAAAGTCACCAGCACCATGAGAACTGCCGCAGACAACAAGCACTGAAGTCAACTCACCCTCCTTGACTTCCCTTGGAAAAGGTGGCACGTGTTTGTCATCCCAAAGACCTTCCAATTTAAGCCACACATGAATTCTGTGAACTGAAAAATGGAAGCGTATTTTACTCTTAGAACCTTCTTCAAGGAGTGGTTAAGATAAAAAGACATTGCTCAAGCCTTGACTGTCTCAATGAGACTTTACAAAGATTGTCTAACACAAAACCAAGCAAACCTAATCTTTTACCTGAAAACTTTTATAGGAGGAAGAAGTATTTTGAGGAAAAACGTACATGTAAATGCAGACAATCTCAATGAAGAGTAACACTTCTACATCAACTTCTTTTAGTGCTTATATATTTTTTTTTTTTTACTTTTGAGCTTTAATTTTAAAAGAGAATAAAAAATATTTCATTAGTGTGGCTGCCAGAATTCAACAAGTAGCTAATTTCTTAGGGTTCAATAATTTGAGCCAACCTTCTCTGTACTGTAACAGCATCTGTGGGCCAAGAAATCATTGGAGTGATGCTGTCAATTCTCATCAATCAATTTTCATCAATCATAAAGCCATACAACCCCTGTGTACTTCACTAGCTCTTCACTCCCCTTGTGTCCATCCCAAACCTTGGCCTTTCTCCTCACACAACCAGTGTCTTAGCAACTAACAGATTATCCTCAAAAATTGATCTTCATTGACCATGAAGAAAGAGAATAAAGATACATATTTTAATAGAGGCTGTGCACAATTTGATAGCTCTATTATCACTTAGTAAGTTTATTCTGGTGGAGGGACTAAGTAAGCTTTCGTTTCCCACTCTGTTAGAATAAGCTGGGAATGTGCAATGGGATCTCACAGAAGGGATCTCACAGGGCCAAGGAGATCTGATCTCCTGTGAGTTCTCAGATTCCAGATAGTTAACTCTCCTTTAATCAATATATTGGATGTCTTTTCAAATCTTAAGATTCTATAACGTCATGACTTCTTGGTCTGGGAACATACCTAGGACCTAGACAAAGCCCACTGAAGCCAGAAGGGGAATTTTCCCCAGTTATCCTTTGGGGCTCAAGAGAAGATCATAATATTCTTTGGGGTTTTCATCAGAGTGCATCTGTCAAAGTGCCAAAAAAAAAAAACAAAAAAAAAAAACATGTGGGAAGTGTGTGAGAGAAAGTACCTCTCAATATCTGAAGTAATTTCACAACCAGAAATTTCTCTCAGTGTATTTTCATGGTGATTTCAATATTGCACATTTTTGAATTTCTTTCTTTTCCCTAAGGAACTTTGTTTTCATGTAGGATGAAAAGTATGTGCTTTTGACCTGAGTCTGACATCACATCTTCTAGATCTATGAGCTGTTGATCAAAGCTATTTACAAGGGGAAATTCAGGCAGATATTTTCACTGGCATTTTTATTTACATATTCTTAGGCTGATTCTTCAGGATGTCTTCTAGACATTGTGGGGAAGTTCTGAGAGCCATTAACATTCCAAAGGCAGAAAGAGTTTCACAAGTTCAAAGCATATGAAGAAACTAATAATAGCAATAAATGACCCTGGTGTTCCTTAGGTAACACTCAGTTTCAGATAGGTAATACTCATTTGATCAATACTTTGCAAATAAGATGATATTTTGCAGGTCTACAAACCTCTGAACAACGTGAGATTGATTAGGGGCCACTTCTTGAGATGACAGTCTAAACATGCCAGTGTTTGAATAATTCATATAACCCTGTTAATGGCATTCATAACAACTACCTTTGGGACTAAAATAATGACTTAATAATAAGAAGGAACAGACTAAGCAAGTTTTCAGACTGTCTAATTATGTAAACTCTCTGAGGCATAAACTGAAAGTTTTCAACAAAAGCCAAATTAAGTAGGTGCTTTTTGATAATTCTCATAACATATATTCCTCCACATTAGCATTACATGGGCCAAACATTCCTTGTATTAATGTTTTCCACACAAGTAGGGTCTAACTTATATCCTGATCTCTTCAGAGAGGCAAATGAAATTTATGGTCCAATCTGCATCTCTGGTTCTGTGTGCCTAATTTAAAGCAGGTACATGAATAAGTCTTCTTGAGGATGGCAAAAGTGATGAGTTGTTTTTAGAGGGTTGGTCGAAGCTGAGATGCAGGTGAGTACAGGGAAGCCCTGAGAAATGTTTTTTCTTACCCTAAGGTGCGATAGACTGGAAACAGCAGGAAGGTGAGTTTGCAGAGGATTAAAGTTCTGAGGGTGTTTTGCTGGACCTTCACCACATAAGTGAAACTAAATGGGCTGGGATCAGAAACAACCTGAGCGTTTGAGTGTTTAATTGGTCTGTTCTCAAAGTGCAATCCCACAATCACGCTGAGAATTATTATTTTAAAAGCAACCTGTACCAAACATTTGTTCTCCTAGTCTATTACAAGACAACATTTTACACTATCATGTGATTATTTTACAATATAACATGTTTTTCTCCATGAGGCAGACTCCCTTCCAGCGTGTCAGCAACATCTGCAGTGCTGCTGTGGATAAACCTCTGCATATCCTCGTTGTGTGCTGCTTAAAACACACATCACTGCCACTGTGCTGACTGCATTAATGCCCTGAACTAAATCTGGGGGAGCTCTGCTGACAGCGCTGATTAGGAGAGTATCAAAAAGCCACAGACAGGCAAGACAGATGAGCACCTTGTGTGCAGGTGCCAGCGAGGCTCTGCAGCGGCAAAGTTAATAGTGACTGACCTGCTGTGCCCTTCCTGCTCCTCACTGCCAGCCCAGCTCTGCAGCTGGTGTGGCACCAGGGTGGAACAGCAGTTTGTCCTGTTCAGACTGGGGGAAACAATCTTGGACCCTGAAAAGGAAGCATGGGAGGGAGCCTTCAGACTCACTGGCTTTCCCAGTATTGAGGGAATTGTGTCAGATTGTTCATTTCCCAAGTTCATTAAAAAACATATCCATTGGCAAGGGTCCCTATTTTTCATCAGAAAATGTTTCTCAGGGTGCTTTCTATCTAGCTTTGTCAGAATTATGACTTTAAAAAAAAAAAAAAAAAAAAAGAGAAAAGACAAAAAAAATTAAATTTCAAATTTCAATCCTGCAAAACCTGATGAGATCAGCAGGGAAGGGTTGCTGTAATAAATCTTTTAATGCCAGTATAACCTTGATCTCTTATTCAACCCCATTTTTGTATGAGTAATGGTGAGAAGCAGTAAAGATATATTGACTTTGTGCTAGAAAAGATGAAGAATTATTTATGACAGTGCTACTCCCTCTCATAACTGAAACAGGTAAACACCTTTGTTCTCCATAAAATGCGTTTCTGTTTATGAATCTAAAACTACATTTAAGGTCTCAAAGATCCAAGGTTTCATGTAGGCTTTAATTTGAGCTTTTCTGGAAAGCTTGCTCTGGAGGAACACTTCAGACAAGGCTGTTCTACAGGAAATGTTAGTGATGCTATTGCTAACAGTGAGATAACAAATGAGGGGAATATGGTTATGGATTCTGTCCAGGAGCATCACATAGGGGTTTTCCTAAAGTCACACTGTCTCCTCATCCTTCTCCTCTCCTGCCTGGAATAATGTAGATAAGACGGATGCAGTTGGGGTTTTTTTTATCTTTTTTGCTCAGTTTATAGCTTCTGCAAACTGAATATGCTAACATTTGATCATAAATTTTAAGAGAAGATGAACACCTTCCTCTGGAGCTGTCCCAGTCCCTGCTGTTCTGCTGCATACACACATTATGATTCTGAATTTAATCTTCCTTTTTTCCTATGCTTCTAAGGCTTGTAAACCATGCTGAGAAGTTACTTATGGTCTTTGTTTTTGTGGAGCCCTTTGGACTTGTTTATAGAAAACAAGCTCCTACATTAAATCACAGCTACCAGTGGAGCTGTACACATACCATGCAGATTTGCAGGACTGGTTTTGAATTGCCTCTGAAAATGGTGCACTGTACACTCAACAGGACCTCATAAAATTCCCTTGTTCATTTACCACTTCCTTTTAGAGAAAAAGTCTTCCTTGTTTATTTCCTTTCCAATATGGATTTTTTTTTCAGGTTCCAGTAAAATCTAGACTGGGTATGTCTTCACCAGTGTCGACAACAATTTAGCATCCCCAAACAGATTTGTGTGAGTCACCGAAGTCAAAAGCATCAATGAAAATTATTTAATAGATAATCACTCTGACCAGTGTTGAGAGCACCCTGATTGTTTTTTCCTCTCCTGTAGAGAAAGGCCACGACTCCCTAACCTCCTGTGATCATCAGGGTGCTCTGTGTAATCATGGAGTTGGGAGGACTTTGCTGGTTGAAACAAAAAAGATTAGAAGGAATTTCAGGGACTTCTTAAACTAAAGAACTTAATTTTATTGCCCAGCTTTCAGGCATACACTGCTCTAGAGGGCATGAGCCTCTAGTGATTTCATTTGATTTGTTTTGGCTGCATGGATGAATTCAACATGCAACTGTGTACTCAACAGAGGACCTGAGGTGGTATTTTTTGTCAAAGTCCCTGAACTCACATAAACTGAGCACATAAGCATGTCTCCTCTCTCCTCGTGCTTTCCTCAACACTAGCGTGGTGACTGCACCATCCCACCTTGTGTGTGGCATAATCCAGTTCTTGTAGAGTCAGATTTGAATACATTGGTAGCCTACTACTGGCTTCATTTTACACAGAGTTTTACCTGAGCAACTCATTCCAGTCCCAGAAATCCTCCTTGTTGACATGCAAAGGCCATCAGAGCAGATTTCACAGCCAGCAGGTGTCAAACAGAACCTTACCAGAGTTTCATAAAGTTCATGGTGCCATAACGTTTTAGGGTGCTGGCTGCTCTTGGATTGCAGCTAAATCCCTGACATATCCTGGGTGAGTCAAACCCCATGGAAATCACTGGATGCAGGAGACCCCTCTCAGCTGGTGTTGAGCATAGGCCCTTGAACAGAGGTCAAGTCCGAATCCACTGTCCTTAAAATAAATTTAAATTGTAAATGTTGAAATTCTAAAATTGATCTGCTAGCTTCTTCTTTGTTCTTTTTTCTGTTTTCTTTTTCTTTTTTCTTTTTTCCTTTCTTTTCTTTTTCTTTCCTTCTGCACCTTCCACACCTTCCTTCCGCCCCTTCCTTCCTTCCGTGCCTTCCTTCCTTCCTTCCGTGCCTTCCTTCCTTCCACACGTTCCTTCCTTCCGCACCTTCCCTTTGTGCCTTCCTTCTTTCCTTCTTTCCTTCTCTCTCTCTCTCTCTCTCTCTCTCTCTTTCTCTAAGTAGAAATTCCTCAAGTGTCTGCTCCCATATTCTCTTCTTTAAAGGCTTTTACCATGCCTTACTGCTTTAATTACCGAGGTAAATGCCACACAACACTATTGATCTTCTTTTTGCCTTGATTTTTCCCCGTTCATCTAGGAAACTGACACTCTAAGTCTGATAATGATCAGCTACAGCTAGCTCCAGACCCAGTGGTCCGGAGGGGCTGCCCCTAGGAAGAAGCACGACCCAGGGTGCAGCTATAACGCACACGGGCGTTATCCGTAAGGCTGGTGCCGTGTCGAGGAGCAGAGCAAGGATTAGAGAGGAGCCTCCTGTGTGAGGTTCTCAGAGTGGTTTATTCCAGGACGGGACAGGGACAGAAAACCAGGGAGCCCTGCCATGCAGGGAATTTTATACAGCAACCAAGTCGGGGGTGGATACAAATGAACAACCAATGAGGGATCAACAGGGGTGGAGTGAAGGGGATCAGACCACTGTCCTGGGGCCAATTACAGAGAGGGGAGGAGCGGACAGGTCACATGCCCCAATGGGTCAGAGTTGGATTGTCCGGGAAGGTGCTGGAACAAGGGGCAGGGTGGGCATGATAGGCAGGGAAGGAACTAGAACAATAGGTGGGGAAATACCAAATAGGGTAAAAACTGGGACTAGCATTCTGGGGATTGACATCGGGGTAGGAGGACCAAAGAACATTCTATAACAGGGGGAGGGTACAACTGAGGGGAATACCAATATGGGAAAACGTGGGGGAACACAGAGATGACCATCAACAATTGAAAATAGAAATTATCAATAAAATACACACCATAACAGGTAATGATAAGGGTTCCTTAATAAGTGAATCCATTACCTTTTTTTTTAAAGATATGTTATTCATTTTTCCTATCTGGGTGACTTCTCCTCCTTGTTTTAAAACCCATGTAATTAAAATGTTTAATTTTGTGTCCGGGATCTGAATCCACAAAGCAGAGCTTCCTGCGCTATTTTTCCCTCACAATTATCACAGAAAAACATATTTGAAAAAGCTTTTAATGCTAAATGATGTAGTTCACATTTCTTCACAGCTTACTACTGAAGTATGTTAAATAAGAAAGATTTCAGCACCTGCTTCGTTACAGCCATTGCTAAATTTGTAGTATTTTCAAATTTTGCTGAGGTCGAACTTGAAAAATTTAAAACACATAACAGAACCCAAAGATACAAAGGGAAAATTAATTCCTGTTTTATCCATATTCATGGAAAAACATGACATTAGCCCGGAGGGGATTTCTATATAAGCAAGCCATAGGCATTTGAAAGCATTTTTTTTCCCCATTTCATTAGGATTTTTCGGCAAATCATGACAGGATGTGTATAAGCATCACATCCTTGCTTGTGGAAAGCAAGGCAGCTTGGTTTTGTTTGTATTGTTGTATCAAGTTCAATACTGCTTAAAAATAAAGCTCAGTTTGTGACTCAAAGAATAGATATGGATCAAGAAATCCTCTAAAAGGAAAGATTCTGCAAATAGGAGTAGGACGTCTAGTGGTTAAAGTCATGGTTTCATTAGAAATGATTCTTTAAGAGTAAACAGGGGAGTAAAATCCCCATAAATTCTCATCCAAAAAAACTCTCTCAAAGGTTACTACCTGGAGAAAAGAAAAATTGGTAATTAAACTTAAAAAATATTAGTTATCTGCATCACTGGATCAAACAAAATTTATTTGGTGTTGTGTTACACCTTTCTTTTCCCTTGCAGCGAAATGTGAAGATGCTACCAGTCAGCAAATAACTGATTTCTGGTTCCTGTTTCCCTGTGCTTTCTAATTTGGTTTTGCGGATGGTATTCATTTCATTATTAGCAATTTTGTAAATACATGGAAAATTGGTTTACTTGCCTGTTAATTGATATTCTGAAATTCCACATAGAGAATGAACTACTCATAAGAGACTTACATAAATCTTTAACTGGATACTATTCCATGTTAGCTACATTTTTAATGTAGTTATGGGACTAATAGTAGTCTCTGGAGCTGTCTTTTTACAAATATAACATATTTATTTTACTTTGTTTTCCCCATGGGGGACCAGGAATTGGGGAAGTTTTCCAAGGCTGAGAAAAGTTATGTATCTCTTCTAATTTATACCTGTCTGTATTCCTGTTGTGAGTCCATTCTCCCCACTAGAATTGCAAATATTCCTGAGCTTTCCTGGTATATGTGGGAAAGATTCTGTTAAAAATCTGATGTTTTTGTAAGAGGCTTCTCCTCTCTCAATGGGTCTAAACTTCGAAAATATACACTGTTAATCTGAAGGTGTGTGAGTGTTTAATAATTTCTTATGGGAAGAA
Organism: Polioptila caerulea; assembly: GCA_013397295.1. Lineage (NCBI taxonomy): Eukaryota > Metazoa > Chordata > Aves > Passeriformes > Certhiidae > Polioptila > Polioptila caerulea. The sequence continues at coordinate 265,203 of VYXF01014147.1, read as the reverse complement.
CTGTGGTAGAACTACACCAAAAGCCAACTATTCCAGAAAAGTAGCAGAGCAATAACTAGACCAACTAAAAAAAAAAAAAAAAAAAAAAAAAAAAGATCCCAGAAGAAACCACACAATTCTATACTTTGGACAAAGAAACCAAAGGTTTCCTATTGCACACACAGAGAGATCTTGAAACACCAAAGTCTGATCATCTTACATCCTTCAAAGAGGTTAGATCTTATTACCAAGAGAGTGAAAGTCTTCAGGCCACAATCTAAAGGATAAAGCAATTAAGGTATTTGGACAGCCGTACCTGTGCTGGGGCTGCTGCTTCAAATGGTGGGTACTGCACTGGGTCAGCAAAGATAAAACTCATTTTGAGGAGACAAGTGCTGACACAGTGTAATGTATTATTTACCCTGTCCTAGTGGTTTGCTCTCTAGTGCTTCCACTCATCTCTTCGCACTGCAGATCTGCCTGCACCTTCACACAGCTCTCATGATATTACAGTTCTTTGCTGGGCTTCATTTCATGCAAAAGTCACAGATTTCAGCTGAGCTGGTGGGAGCGCAGCTGCCACAGGCTGAGTCAGGATTGACTTCATCCCAGGGACGAGTCTGACACTCCTGGGTTGGGATATCACACTCTGAGCTGTCAGAGTCCCCATGCCACAGATGAGGAAAGGAGGCAGAAATAAGGCTACTGGGGTAATAATGAATTTGCTTGCCCTGAACAAATCTTCATTTTGTACTTTAGGGTGTTGTGTTCAGCTGAGACAAGCACATGAGGAATGTTCATACCCACTGATTGATATTTTGTTATTGACTACTTTAGAATTAGCATTTCAGCCTGGATCTCTAGGTATATGAATTTTCAGTGAGAGTCAAGAAAAAGTCTGATTTCTTTGCTGTCGGAACTTCCATGTAGTTTTAGTTTCACATAGATTTATTTGATGCTAACTTAGGACCTATGGCTTCTAACAGAATAGACGATATAGCCTTTGGTAAATTATCACCCTGTTTCATTTCTCTTTCAGGCAGGAAATATGTAGGAGGAACTCTATATGCCAAAATTAGCAATATCCCAGTAATATTCTATGTAGCCATAATATATGTATATATGTGTGCACACATACAGGAAATAAGCATAGTCCAAGATTTTGGTTCCATTTTTTTACTCATTTGCTTTGTACATTTGCGCTTGAAATTCACGAAAGATCAAAAGATTTAAGCAAGTATAAAAGTAGTCATTTAAATGCTAGTTATGTTTTTTCCTCTCATTTAAGAAATAATAATTAAAAAAAAGAATTAAAAGAATCAAGATTATGTCCCAGATTAATAGTGTGCTGTTATTTCAGATAAACCTGCAGAAGAAGATGCGAGTCACTGGAGTTATAACCCAAGGTGCCAAGAGGATTGGAAGTCCAGAATATGTAAAATCTTATAAAATTGCCTACAGTAATGATGGGAAGTCATGGACAATGTACAAAGTAAAAGGCACTAAGGAAGACATGGTAAGATTAAGTCATTTGTATCTGAATGCATCTAATGGTTTAGCTGCCTTCAGAAGTATAAGATGTCTCTGGTATTTAAGCCTAATTGCCTGGTAGTATGATATAGGTTTCACTGTTATTATTTTACTCTGGAAAAAAAAAAAAAAAAAAAGAAAAACCCCAACAAATTTGCATTTTCTTTCTTCTAAGAATTTCTTTGTACTTTTACTGATGGTTGCATAAATACTATTTCCCCAAGCTGGAATAATCCTGTTTATTACACTTAACTGATTTTCATATTAATTAGTTTACCAGTAATTACTCATTGCTCTGTTTTCAATTTAGTTTTATTGCATTGGCAGATTAGCATTAACCCTTGGAAACACAGAGCCCATTCATCACTGCTAATCTCTGTGCTGCACAAACAGTATCATCCAGCGGGGTGTGTGTGTTTACAGTTTATAGTTACGACTTATTTTTGATGGAGCTGTGCACACAGAGCAGGAAAAAAAAAAACCTTTGCTGTATAAGTTTGCTTAGCACTCAGGCACTGCACAGCATTAGATGTAGTTTCTGTGTTAGGAAATTAAAATGATGTGTGAAGAGGTGCATAATTTGGGGGCGGGAAACACAGCACAGAGATGTCTGGTTAGAGTAAGGGATGCAGAGAAGAATGCTGTTGATTCATCTCCCCTGCGATCAATGGGAGGGTTACAGTGCACTTCAGTGGGAGCTGGATCAGGTTCTTGAACCAGAGGGGGAAACAAACCTAATGTCAATCAGCGCAAATAATTGCAGGCTAAATTGAACTGGGACTGTTTCATATATTAATCAAGAAAAGAAGGCATAATTTAGTTGCATTAGGAGCTTCACTTTCTGGGAGGGACAAGACAGACACCTTGGCTCAGCACAGGTGGCAAACCCACCATGATGGGACACCAAGGTAGGACATTCTGCTGAGAAAACTCATGTTGGGCGCTGGAAGCGCTAAAACAGCTGCAATTTGGGGAAAAACCTCTCACAGGCAGAGCAATGCAGGTGCTTTTGAGACAAGGGAATTTGCTGGGAACTCTGTGGATCCTCCTGACCATATTATTTTTTTCTTTTTTTGGTGTGCAAATATTGCTTCCCCGCAGGTGTTCCGTGGGAATGTGGACAACAACACGCCATACGCCAACTCCTTCACGCCGCCCATCAAGGCCCAGTACGTGCGGCTGTACCCCCAGGTGTGCCGGAGGCACTGCACCCTCAGGATGGAGCTGCTGGGCTGTGAGCTCACAGGTGGGACCCCCACAGCTCCCTAGCCCTCCGCCCTGCCCAGCTGCTCTTTGTTAGAAAGGTGTGGGAAAGCAAATCTCAGAAATGTAAGAAAGTTAACGTCAACAAGGTCAGGAAAGTAACGGAGCTATGTGCTACATCAAGGCCTAGAAAAGATGCTGAGAGATAGTATAAATATGTATGCTTAATAACAAACTATTATCCATTGTCTGAGATCATCACAAGAAGGCATTTTTAGGAGAAAGTGTACGTGAGCTTTTAGCAATTGGCTAAAGCAACTACCTGTAAAGCTTTGGCAACAGCAATTGCCTGAAAAATTTTTAAGATGCACTGTAACCAGGAAATCTTCAGTGGCCACTTTGCAGTGGCTGAAGCTGCTTAACCTTGTCAAATGAGACTGATAATTATAATGGAATAGAAAGCTTCAAGACAGCCACTCCAGCTGTCCCTGTCTCATTTGTGCACGCCACTAAAAGATTCCAGCACTCCCAACTGCGCGCACTTTGCTCCTCCGCAGGATGCGCGGGGCTGGCCTGAGTTTATCCAGCCACTTTCATCCTTTTTATTTGAGTTATAAAATCAGCAACACTTGGCTCAGCCAAGTGTAGATGGTCACTAGTACCAGGACAGGAAGAGTAGTAAGGCTGTGTAGTATTAACCCAGTAACACTTCATAATTTTTTTCTGCGTGGGTTAATCTCCAGTTGGTCAACCTAGGAAAGGTCGTTTAGCAGTTTTAATGTGTATTGATGGCTCTGTGGACATGTAATGTACCACCCTGAGCAGACTACGAGGCAGTGAAGGAGGTCTGAAAATGGTTCCTGAGCCCCAGAGCTGACTGTGCACTGCTGTGGCAGCAGCAGTTGTCACACCTGATATGGGTAATTCCTCCCGGCTGTGGGGTGACACCACCTCTGTGCTGTGTGACATCCTCAGAGGAATGAGCCTGCTTCCCCTGCTGTTGAGGACCAGTCCAATAAGATTCAATTTGATTGGGCTTCTTTAATCAAGTTTTCAGTTTGGATTTGTTTTCTGGGTTTGGCAGAAGCAGGGATATTGTCTTCTAGCAAAAAGTAAATGAACAAGTGGACCCAATATAAATCTCCCTCAGAATAGTATTAAGGCTCTGAAATGTAAAACCTGACCTCTAGCCACCTTCTGCAAGAACTGTGTTTCCTTACAAATTCAGAAAAGCATGTAAATTTTTTATCCTTTTCCAAAAGATAAACCTTTTAGTTGTGGGAGCACTCATCTGATTCATTTAGGAGTGATTTTTATGTGATTTTTTTATGTGGTTTTTGTTTACTCTACAAAAAAATAGTCATCCAGTTCACAAGTGATACATCAAAATAGCTGGAGCTAAACAGTTCTCAGTCAAAACCAGATTCAGAAATGAAAAGTTAATGCATTAATCTCACTGTAGCCCTTTTCCAATATAGACAGGTTTAAGAGTAAATAGAAAATCCTGTCTGGCTGCTTTGTTCTATTAGACTTTTTTTTTTATGTCTTCCACTTCTGGAACCACAATTTAGAGTAAGTCCTTGCCAGAATGACTAGGAATTGTTTTGCTCAAAGAACTGTGAAAGCTAGTGAAGTGAATTAAGTTCAGTGGTCTCCTAACAGTGTCAAGGTCATCATTTCTTAAAACTGTGGACAGTCGAGGCTCAGTAGAACAATTTCTGCCTTACTGAAAGAAAGGTGTAATTACACAGACTAATTCACTCTTAATTCCAGGTGGTCTGCCTTGGGTGGAAAAGCACTTTGAGGTGTCTGCCTTCTCTAGCATGTGCTGGTGAGAGAGAAGGGAGTGAGTGATAAACAGAGGGGAGACCTGCAACATCAGATCATCTCAAAAGCTTCTTCTTAGGACAAACTTCAGCAAAATGGTCAATGCAATCTGCTTTAGTCTTATAAATATCTTTACTCACCAGGACCCACAACTGAAAACCAGGATCAATGCTAGTGGAGCCAACCAGCAATAAATTAGGCATTAATTTTCCTGGCCTTGTGTTCCTGCCTTACTTGTGTTTTGCACATCTCTCTGTCCTGCTGTCCCTTCCCTTCACAGAGTATTGATGTAAGGGGAGAAGCAGATCACAGCTACTGCTTTTTAGAATGTCTTGATTCATTATGCTGTTATTAATAGCAGTATCAAGCTGTTGTTTTTAACAGCAGATCAGTGTTCACACAACAGTGTCACTTACTCATGGAACTCACTCTTGCACTCAAGCATCTGCCTTCCTGCCGGCAGCCCCTGCAATGTGCTGCTCACAGTCGTGTTTGTTGGTTCCTGTGCACCAATCCAGCCAGCTCTTGGTGTTTGGGGTTTCTCAGTTCTTGCAGAGGGACGTTGGCCCCCAGAACCTGAACATACCTGTGGGACTCAGAAAGCTCACAGAAAGTTTCTGAGTGTGTAATTTTCATCTCCTTTGGGCATGTTGTTCCCTGAAAACATAAAAGAAGTAAACATATAAAGAAATAAAGTTATTTCTTTATCCTAACAGTCCTTGTAGGCACCATTCACACAAAAATGACACACAGGGGGACTTTATCACACCTACAGTTAAAGATAAGTCCCCATTTCCTCAGTTCTCCTAAGAACTGTGCAATCTGGAGAGGAATTCTATATTTATTATTTATAGGCCAGGTTGGATGGGGGTTTAAAGCACCAAGGTTTAATGAAAAGTGACCCTGACCATGGCAATGGGGTTGGAATTAGATTTGCAACTAGATGATTTTTACGGGCCCTCTCATCCTGAAACATTCTATGATTCAAAAATATGAAGAAAATTTTTTAAATCTCTCCATTTTTAGAAACAAAAAAAATCACAGTATGAATCAAAACAAAATCACCCTTGCCCTCAAATAATCAACTATATTGATTTTGCCAACAATACACAAATCTTTGTCCAAGACAAGATTCTTGCAGACTGTTGCATGTAGATCTATTTGTGGGTTTGCCTTTGCTACAGTGGATATTGAATATTTCCTCTTAGGGTTTGAGCTTTCTCAAAAGAAGAGGTAGAGGAGGGGCATAGTTTAGGATACAGACTGAAGAGTCAAAGCCTCTGCCCTCTGAAGAGTCAACAGAGAAGAACCTTTGTGTTTATTCTTCCAATTTTCAGGTGCTAATCCCCACTCTTTCTCATTATTTCCCTACTCATATTTCATCAAGCTAGACCAAATAAGACCTGCTAACTTATACTTCATTAGATTTGAACATACAGAGGTATCAGGTATAATTTATCACAGATGGAAGCATCCAAAGCATCTTAAACATTCCAGCCTAAGATGCTCCACTGGGTGTAGCCATTTGTCTGCCTCAGTTATCTTTGACTTTAACACGTTTTGAAAAAGAAAATGGAAATTGAATCCTTTCACAGGGACTTTAAAAAGCAAATTCAAAGGTACAGCACAGTGAAGAGGAGATGTGTCAGGGAGACATAAGCATTGAAATAAACACACACAGCTGTGAGGGGTGACACAAACCTTTGTGCTGGTTTGATGATCCTGTCCTTTGTGCTGTAGGTTATGGCTCAGTCATCCAAACAGCCACCATCTCCTGTGGCAGGGGTTGGGGAGCTGCTGCTCTCTGTCACACAGCACCAAGACATCCTGACACCTGTGTGCATCACGTTTGCCTCTCCAGATTCTCACTGTTCTTCTCACTTTCTCCCACTACCTTTAACAACTGTCTTCCTACCCCCTTTGGGGCCACAGAGAAGGCAGGCGAGTGTAAAATCCCATTAATTCATGCACGCATGCACAGGCACACAGGCAGGCACAGCTGTTGTTTCATAAATCAGTAATGGTACTCAGAAGAGATAGAACTGGTTTTGATGGATTGGGCCAGCACTGAATCACAGCTCTGACAACCCATGGTTTTGTGTCAGGAGCCTCCTTCAGATTCCTCGGATGAAACATTCTTGCTGACAGTCCTTGTGATCCTGGAGTGATACTTCAGAATTTATTAATAAGTAAAGTCCTACTCCAAAGCAGCAGATTAGTCTCTCTTATTTCTATCAATTGCTCTCTCCCACTCCCAGGAAAATTGTTATGTTGTGTTTTTGAATTAGTCCATTCCATTAGACAAGGCTGTGCCATTTCCATTTGTGCACTGAGAATCAGTTATGAAAGACTGTTTGTTTCTTTTCAAAAGTTAACTTTGTTTTCTCTTGGTTTTTCATTTGCTTGTTTCATTTTTTTAATTCAACGGGAAGCATGTCAATATTCAAATTTTCAATACAGGAGATACTGTATCAAAGATCATATTGTTGGTATTATAACTGCATGTATGCAGGTTTGACTGCTGGGACAGGAAGGAAATGAGAAAACAACTTCTTTTCTTATATTCTCATCTCCATCTTTCAGTTTTCCTCAACTGTCAAGTGTCACTCTACCCCTCCTAGCCATACACACACCTTTCCTGTACTCTTAGCAGTCTTCTCTTTCTCAACTGTTCACCTTTCTTTTTCTGATGTTTTCGGTTAAATCTTAAAACCATGCAACTCATCTGCCTTCTTTGGTCTCCAGTCCTGTTGTTTCAGTGCTGCCTCAGCTTGTTTCTTCTCTCTTCTGCATCCAAAGGTACCTTCCACATTCCCAGCACACAACAGCAAGGCGGAGCAACACAAGGCCACTTTTCAATTTTTATCTTTTTTTAATGCAGAACAGAGAAGGGAGAAGCCCAAGATCTATCTTTTCTACAGTCAAAATAACTCAATGTTGTGGGATGTCCACAAACAAATAAGCCATTAACAACTGATTTCTCCTAAGTGATATCCTCCTACTGTTCTCCCTCCTTCACAATTGTTTTTCTGTGGTCTCCCACTCCTTCAGTGGGATTTCGGGTTTTTTTGGATTTTTTACCTACATGTCAAGTAATCAAAAAATATGAAAGGACTTTTAACATTTTACTTAAGCAATGTTTTTAAGAAAAAATGTTTCTTCAGTAAGCAAACTCATGATTTATGTGAGATGGCATAAAAGCATGAGGAAAATCAAACTGAACAGGAGAAACAATCTTTTCCTGCAGGAGGGGAAAATAAAAATAAGATAAGAACAGACAAAAGACATCTTTTCATTTTGTTTCACTTCATAAATGTATGCCAGGATAAAATATGTTGAATTCTCTATCTTGATTTTGGCTCACCCAAGCAATTGTTGAAACAAAGTGCCTTGAATTGACTATTTTTCATTTATTTGTTTTCGAGTTCCTTCAACAATAGTCTTGATTACATCTTTTTCTTCAAGCACTGCAGGTTTTCTCTGCCATAACAGAAAACCTAAACCCCTGACAGAGATAAGCAGGTAGTGCCACTGATCTTGCCCTGCTGTTCCAGGTTGCTCTGAGCCCCTGGGGATGAAATCAGGACACATCCAGGACTTCCAGATCACTGCCTCCAGTGTTTTCCGTACCCTCAACATGGACATGTTTGCCTGGGAGCCCAGGAAAGCCCGGTTGGACAAGCAAGGCAAAGTTAATGCCTGGACCTCTGGCCACAATGACCAGTCACAGTGGTTGCAGGTAAATTTTCACGTGGATTTTCCCAGATGTTTGTTTTCTTTGTGTTTCAGGCATGGGGACAGTTCTCTGGTTCAGTTTTATATCCAAATTCTGTTTCTGAGTGCAACCATATCAACTCCACCACAAACTCTGAAAGCCCAACACATCTTCATGCTTTTTCTTATCACAGCTGCAGAAAAATCTACTTGGAAATGCTTCCACTAGCCCAAATTTTCCTTTTTTAATGAACAAAAATGGTAGTTGCAGATCTGTTTCACTGAATTTCGCTAATTTTTTGAGAGAGATGAGTTTATTTTCCCCCCTTCTGCCCTTCCAGGTCTCCCGAGAAAAGCACATTTACTTTCAGCTCTGTGCATCTTAGGGAATCCTGCGAGTAGAAATTATCTTTGTCTATTTGAGGCTGCCCAAAATTACCTTCTGACAGGAGTCTGGAGCCAGCAAGACTGATACAGCACTGAATTCACTATAAACCTGTGCGCAGGGCTTGTTTTCAGCCCAGGAGTGATTTATACAACTCACTAATGTGAGAGATTTCAATAAATCACCAGTGTGGAAGCTTGTTTGACCAGCCACTGACAAATTCACATTTTTTTAAACTGCTGAAAATAGCAGTGTTTTCAGTCAGCTGCCGCTTTGCAGTGCAGTTCTCAGTGGGAAGCCTCAATAGCACCAGACGTGGCTACTAATGCCCTGCAATCTCTTCACATATAAATTATGACATATTAGCTTTTTTGCCTAGCAAAGTTGCTAAGCAAGTTAGGAATATGATTACTGGGTTGTTTGGTTTTTTTCCCTCCCAAGTTTACACACTTTCTATAAAAGGAGGGAGAAAATGCCCTATCTCTTTAACTTTGGAATAGCTGGGGATCCTGGAATCTCTTGAAATTTTTTTTGGAGCAGCATGTTGGAAGAGCAGTTAGTGACTTCTGGAGAGGATGAACACTTTGTTGCTGTGTTTTATGCTGGAGAAGGAGATCAAAATGTTTCTCCAACAGGAAAGAGAGGTGGTTGCATCATATTTGAGCCCCATCAGTCAAACCAAGGGTGTGCAGAGGCTCCAAAGAAATTTCCTGTTGTGTATTCTTGCTCCTGTGGATGACAGTGTATTTTTAATTAACTGCAGATGGCAAGGGGTTAAAATCCTTATATTTTCAAATTTTCACTCTGTTGTGAATCTTTCTATATTTGAATTTACCTGAACCTGCAAATTTAATCAGACCGATTGCATTGTCTCTGCAAATCCTTGAACTACAGGGAATAATTTTTATTGTCTGGTCAAAAAGAAAATTTTGAAGAAACACTCAGCTTTTAGTTAGTTTGTCATGTGGCTGTGTATTGAGTTCAACAGTTTCACAGGAAAAATAACAATCTACCTTTTCCTGGAAATCATTATACATAATGATATTTCCTCAAAAAAGGGTCCTATTGTTTCTTGTTGGGAAAAAAAAAAACCAACAAAAAACCAACAAAACCGAACACCAAAACTAAAACCCAAAAGGCATTTAATCCACTTGTTTTTTGAGTGCTTAAGGTGGTCATTATCTTCTGCTACAGGCTGGTTATTCTGAATTCAGGCCATGACTTGAGACAGCCTCATATGCTTCAAGTGTAGGTAATGATTCTGTAACAAAGACATGTCTAGTTTGAATTCATCTCTTCATTTTTGTTCTCCCTGCTGGTAGTTCTCTGTGGGTTTTTTGTGGTTTTACTTTTCCTTGAAACCCAGAGTATTATATTGAAGCCTTATAACACATTGACTGAAAGGTTTATCATAATGCTGCTGCATTCACAAAATTTAGTCAAAATCCATTTGTAAGGAAAAGCATGTGGAAGGCAATGTATGCCCTACTCCCTCAGCCATTCCACAAAGGATTAGGCCCAGAGTGATTCCATGGTACCCTGAAATGGGCTTAAAGCCAGACATTTAGCCCAGATTTATGAATTTTGCTGAAGTAGCTGGCTTACCAATATCATATTTACCATGTCAACTTTCCATGCCTTTTGGATGTTTTCCCCATGCCTTTCTTGCTTTAGGTTTTCTAAATTTCATGAGAAAGCCTGAAAAACTGCGGGGAAAGCCTGCTGTTTGCCTTTTAGGATTATTGTTGGGGTATGTGGATAACCTGAAGAGGTCTGATTTGATCTAAGTGTTATTGTTGGAGTATCATTGCCTAAACATCATTGCTATCAACAGTTTAAAAGCTGGTGTGCTGACATCCATCTCAGAGCACCTGCTGGGTGCTGAGAGGTGATGTTTGAATCATGCATCAAATGCTACTTGCACTTTTGGATGAACTCTAGAGACAAATTCCCCTCTGTCAGGAGCTGGGACTGTTTTACTGAGCTTTCTCTCAAAAAAGGATAACTTTGAATCTCCTATGTGTTGTAAAAGGCAGCCATTAACATTTAAGTTCTTTGTTTTAAAGTGTTTTGGATTGCTGCATCCATGATTTAGGAATATGAAGTGTTTTGTGTCTCCAGGCACAGAATGTACATTTTTCGGGACAAAATACTCACCTTAACCATGCTGCAGTTGTTGAAAATTTGCTGTGACTTAGACTCTACCAGCTCCAGATTCCAGAAATTAGATTTATTTCCACCAAACTATCACCATTAGTGATGAAAAAAGGTATTTTCTTGACATGAAGGGAAAGTTAAATAGATGAGGTGACTAAAATTGTACTTTTCTAGCTCTGTCATAAACTTGGAGTTGAATTCCTCACATGCTTCCTCAAAGATATGCTTGTCATTCCCTCGAAGAGGATGCCGCAAGTTTTTGGAGTGCTCAGGCTCCGTCTGGACACAGTCCAGGATTGTTCTTCCATTTGGTCACCCCACTTCCCCTTTCTTCAGTTATTTGGCATTAAAGGACATGATGGAGAACTCCCTGCCTTATGCCCAAAATGAGGCACTGAGGCTGTAAAGATTATTGGAAAGAAGCGCAACTGATGTTTCAGATGCTTGGAGAATGCTCTTGCAAATAGATTTTCACCATTCCATATCTCATTTTCCTAGCTGAGGGTATAACTCAAAAGAATTAACATTTTCCTTAAAATTGATGTCCGCTCTACTACTAATTTCCTTCTGTTATAAATAGTGAAATCAGAGCAGCAGCTTAAACTCCCTTTTCTTTATTTACTGTTAGTTAAATTCTGGCTTGTCACTTCATTTGGTGTCTTCAAACAGCTGGAGCTTTCTCCTCCCACTCAACCACCTCCTTTGAATAAACCGTTTTGTGTTTTGTCCTAGTCTTAACTTTGCAACCATACCAGGGTATTATCAGTATTTTATCTTAAAACTGATGAAATGTTGGGTTATTTTGAAGGCAACAACAATGTGAAATTAAAGTGTTTCTCCTGCTGATTGTGAAAGCACGATTAGAGAAAAAAGCAGTTGGTGATAAACAGATTGTTGGAAGATTGGCAGAGCAACTGTAATACATACATGTTTTAAAAATGTGATGATTGCCAGTGGTATAATAGATTTGGGTTGGGTATTTTCCTGCCAAACTAATCTCCAGTATTAGACAATGTTTTATCAACGTCGTTAGATTGTCTCAGAGCTGCAATCAAATTATTCTTTCAGTTTAATGCATAACCATTTTTTTGCATCAAAATGCCTCTTGTTTGAAAACAAAGGCAAAATTGCACTCCAAGTAATTATCCTCTTCTCATTATACATATACGAAATGCATCTCTATCATGCCATCATAAGATCGACTTATATTCTTTTTCTAGCATTTATTTACAGTGTTTAAGCTTCCAAATGATCAAATCAAAGAGCTGTTGTTTAAAAGCTAAACCAGACCCAGCTCCTACTCTTTTTCTTATAGAAGTGAAAATGTGTCTTTACTCTGTCAGCTGCGGAGAAAGATAGATAATTAACTTAAATTATACAGAAACTCTTGAACCAGGAAGGTTGCATGAGGTGATTCCTTTTTTTTCAATATGGGAAGAGAACATTATTTGTCACCTAGTATTAGTAAGGTGGATTTGTTTCAATGCTGGCGTTCATCTGTCACTAAGAAAATAAGGAATGTTTTTAACTCTCTCACATGGTATTTTCTTCTTGTCTTGTCTGTTATTCCACCTGACTCTTTTCCCCCTTTTTTTGATGTAGTAATATGTTCATTTGCAATGAATTCTGAAGGGTCTTTCTAGATAAGTAATCACGACGCCATAACAATTCAACAACTCATCTGGAGATCTGTTCAACAATTCATAACAAGAAAACTGTGTGGATTGTTCAATTGTCTTTTGGCAATTTGTGTCATTAGTAAAACATATATTAATACCAGTACTGGTTAAAGTAACCAAATAAGAGACTTATGTGTGGCCTCCAGTTTAATTGTTTTAACACCCACACTGAGTAAAAAACAAAACAAAAACATTAAAAAAAAAAAAAGAAAACAAAACAACAGAAAATGCTTAACAACATCTTAATTAAATAAGGGCTTGGAAGATGCAAAATTGGAATAGGATAAAATGTTCATTTAAGAACAATCTGGTAATTAACATAATGAGGAAATTAAATGACTGCTGGCAGGGTTGGATTGCTAAGCCTTGTGTCGTGAATGGGCTTGGAGAGACAGGGTGTTCTGTAGGAGCTGTGTACTGAAATATATCACATTATAAACAGAAGACACCTGCATTTCTCTGCAGCTTTAATAAACCAGAGCCGTTGCCACTAGGCCAGGAAAGGAAGCAATGTTCTTTACAGGAGCAAGCAGCAAAAGGGGTCTCTGGTTCTCCAAATGCAAAGCTGGTGCTAATTTTTCACTAGAATTGCTCACAATTCTAAAGTTTTGAGATTTCAGATAGCAAAAGGACAGTTGTGCAGATATGAGCCTTTTTTTGTGCTTCCTATTGGGGTAAAAAATTATATTTACAGTCAGTATTGAACATTTTATCTTTCCAATGCAAACCCATCTCTTTCCTGGCAGCTGTCACTTCTACTTTGAAGGACTTAATTTGGATGCTAAGTTTTGGCACCTCCTTGTTCTTGTGCCTGCCTTGATGAGTGGCTTCACAGTGTGATATTGTGTTCACACAGCCTGGCAGCTCACAGGATGCAGCAGCATCTCAAGGCAGGTTGGGAGTAAATTATAAACACAGATCTTTCCCACTCTTTGCCAGACACTTGCTACAGATAAATGTTCCTCCAGAAAAGCAGCCAGTGGTAGGATAAGGTAATAATGGACTAAGAGCTCTGAGTGATTTAGTCAAAGACAAAAGCAGATAAAGACTGATGCCCACTTCTAATTTGCACACTGTTGAGTTTACTGACTTTGCATCGCCTAGGCCAGAATGTTAAAAAGGTCACTTTATTCACTTCTTCAATTGCCTGTAAACTATAGACTTAGTCTTGCAACTAGATGGTCACTATTTGCATTTAGGACAGTGTGCAACTCAAAATGACAAGAGGAACAAAAAGCTTTTTTTCTTTTCTTTTTTTTTTTCCTTTTTTTTTTCTTTGTATGTTGCCAATCTGTTTTTAACAGTGCTAACAAACATATCTTAGAAATGGTATTTGTTAGCCAAACACGATACAGATATGGTATTAGGAGCTATGCTTTGATTTCTTACTCAGAGTTGTCTTCCAGCAGTATTTGATGGCCGTACGAGGGGTCGCACTCTAACTCAGTTTTTTCCCTAAATCATTTCAAATTAAATGCATTATTCACATTAATAATGTTACTAAATTGTGCATTTCAGCATTGCCCCTCCTAAATTGCTTTTCACTTTGCAAAGCTTTCTTCTGTAATTCTTTTTATGGAAATGTTTATAGTAGTAATTGAATTTAAGCCTAGAAATTAAATAAGGCAGCATAAAATCTTGGTTTATTTTGCCTTTTAAATGCTTTATTCAGGCTGTATTCTACCATTTAGGTAGCAAAGTCTGAAGCATCTATAGAATCATTGATTTTACTCTGGCAAAATGCAGAGGAATTATTAGAAGGACAGAGTATACGAGCTCTCTGTTGTAAATTGTTCAGAAAATAGGCATCAGACAGACATAGCATGATTATGTGCTGTGATAAAAATTTTTATGATGTCACCTTCATAGCATCATAGAATCATCAAGATTGGAAGAGACTCTAAGATCAACAAGATCAATCATCAATCCAGCACCACCACTGTAACCCCTAAACCATTAACCATGAACAGGAACAAGATGCTGTTTGTGCTGTAAACCAGCTATGGATAGGAGTTTGTGGTAGAAAAATGTTCTGTTTCACAAAGTCCCGTTCTGTTCCCTGAATTATATTCCCTGCTCTCTCTGTTAAGCCTTAAGTACAAACTAAGGGGTTAAATCAGTCCTCCAGAGCCTGTCTTTGACACACAACAAAATCATCATCACTAACAAAAATTACATGGGAAGTTTCCCTATTCAGTGGAATCCTATACAGCTCTAAAGCACTGCAAGAGAATACCATCAGCTCCCTCACTGACTTGCAGCATTTTTGTATCACTCCCCTGCAGATGAAAGTTAAATTGAGTAATGGCCCATTTCCTATTACAATAACAGGTTTTGATCTTGCCTCAGAAAATCTGGGAGTGTAAGAAAAACCCGCCTGGTTGTTGTGAATTTTGATGTACACGGGATCTGAGTGCGAAGCAGTTTTTCTCTTGCTGTGTGTTTGCAGTGGGAATGTTGGTGTTGCTTGAATAGCAGCACCTTCTGAAAACCTTCTGAAATTTTAATGGAAAGATGTTAGTTTTTTTCATTGTTTTAAACTCCTGCCTGTTCTACCAAGCTATCATTTCCACTGGCTTGAAATAATGTTCTGTCTCAATTTGTGAGGCAGAGGCATATTTCCCTTGCCCTCCCCTAAAAAAAGAAAATAGCTACACAGTTGTTTAGGTAAGAATCCAGAAAGAAAGGGTCCAAATGTGTTTCTTATTTGTGCCCTCTTCTTCCATGGCAGTGCTTCAAAATAGCATCCACTTTTTCCTAATAAAGTGTTTGTTGTTTTCGTAGCTACCCCTGAATTGCTTTTTGGCTCAAGCAGAGTTGGTCACAGTTGTTTCATCTGAAAATGATAGAGAGAAGCGAAATGACCTTGTCAAGGTCAACTATCTTTAAGAAGCAAAAAAAAACCTGATGTAAACACAGATGAGGCAAAAGCGAGAGCACAATGAGGGTGGTAGAATGGAATGGAACTGTATCTACTTCTGTTTTCCAAGATCCTGATGCTTGATTAACTGGGATGTGATATTTTCATTAGCCCTGCACATTTTTTCCCAAATATTACTTTTTGATTAAGCAAGATACTTAATATTTTCTTCAGGTATCTGTCAGCATCTCATGAATGAAATATAAAAGGGTCAAGGAAATCCATTATTCTCTGAATAAGACTAAATTTTGCATTCTTTTTAGGCCACTTTGAAAACACAGTGAAGCTTTATTATGAGATTCTAGTTGACTTAGAACATTTTTGTTCAAAAATCTGCTCTTTGTTTTTGTATTTCCTGCATAAAGAACACAGAAACAGATTGATTCCTATATTTTCAAATGAGGAGCAAATATGGTATCTTTTTAGCTAAGTAAATAATGAAATTGAGACACAAACAGAAAGAAGGAGTGATGCAAAAATTACTTCAAATTAATCTAAACTTGAAGGCAGCAAAACATCTTGCATCTTTCTTCAGAGGAGGGGGAAGTGTGCTTAAAACCAGTCTGACTTTTACCTAGCAATAAGCAGAAAATAGTCATGTCTCAGCATGTTAAAGCATCACATAAAGTAGATATGAGCATTTCCCTGTCAGTTTCTGAATCTTAACCTATTCATTGGTTTCATCATGTATTTTTCCCCTAATAACACCCTACTCAGAGTCAAGTGTTGATCCGAGCAGAGAATTCGGCTCTTTTTTTTGTTGTTTTTTATTTCCATGTTAAGTCAGGTGTGTCTCTACAGCAACATGCTGTTCAAGACCCTCGTTGCACTCTGCTTAATAACATTCCTCCTGCTCGCTCCTCAAGTAAAGCAAGAGCAGTTTCCCTGTCAGGAAACATGATAGAAAGGAAAAATCTCAGCAGAGAAGAGACCTTAAAAGAGAAATCACCATAGACACGGAAATACTTCAGCTAAACATTTCCACAATTATCTGGGTCTTATTCAGGAGCTCCTTGAGACTTGTAATATAAAGTATCACAACAGACTTTCATCAGAATTTCCTCACTGGTTTGTTTGGGGTTTTTTTTGGCTTGTGTTTCTGTATGTCTACTCACTCAACAGGCATAAAGATATAATTAGAGACTTTTTTTTTTTTTTTTGGAACAGAGCTATGTTTTTTAAAGTTATAATTCATTTATGACATTAAGACAGAGCTGAGAAGACACCTGAGTTGCTCATACATTTGATAGTTTTCTCTAAAATAAGCCAGGAAATAGGTTATTTTAAAGCAGTACAAGCTTTGAAAGTTAGTCCTCGGGATTACAAGAACTTCCTGCTTAATTATGTACTGTACATAACCAAGCCTTAATTGCTTTTGTTTCTGAAGTGATCTCCTTAGAAGCTTCATGTTTAATTAACTACAAGATATATTAATCCTATTTCAAGCCATCATTTCTTTGTTGTATAATTAAGCAGAAAAGTATTTTCACAACCAGAAATTAAGTCTATATATAGCTAGTGAGAAGAAAACACCTTTGTGAAGAAGACATAGATCTGTTTTTTCCAATGATAAAAGTAAAAATATTTAGACTCATCTTAATGGGTTATCTTTGTTAAGAGGTAATGAGAGTTACAACACACCAATATATTTTCAGCTAAGAATTATTAAGAAAAATATCAGAATATCACTTAAAGACCTCACTGCAGATGGATAATGACCTTCCTTTGACAGCATCAGAAATTCAAAGGCTTGATATGTTATTTATAAATATTGGAACAGACCCTGCCTGCATGTTCCTTTATCTGAATTTATTTTTCTTGACTTTCAGATGTTCTTCAGTTTGTCTTATTTATACTTTGGCTGTGTTTGGCTCAAACACTGCTGCTATAATACAAGATAAAAAAGCATTGTGGGTTCTGTACTTTTCTACAGAATTCTGGGTATCCTCAACTTTTAGAAGCCTCAATAGCACATTAGAGAAGTTAAGATTTGTTTGAGAGAGAGACAGGTAGCAGGCAGCTTTAGCTGATGCAGTTTAATGGAATGAAAGAATAAAAGGGAGATTTTTAGGGGGTGTTTATTTGACTCACTAGCTGCCTTACATGATGATGCTGAGACTATGAACCTCACTGATCAGCTGAATTTGTGTAGGTGCCTCCATGAAGGCCCAAGTGGAAGCTGGGGCTGAGCAGCTGGGGCAGCCCTGGGGGAGCCCTGGGGGCTGTGGGGCAGAGCTGGGACCCCAAACCCCCTGTGCTGGGCTGAGCCCCAGCCTGGGCAGCAGGGCAGGGGGATTCTGCCCCTCTGCCCCTCAGGTGAGACCCCACCTGCAGAGCTGCCCCAGCCCTGGGCACAGCACAGGGAGGGGCTGGAGCTGCTGCAGCCAGGCCAGAGCAGGCTCCAGGATGGGCAGAGGGATGGAGCAGCTCTGCTGGCAGGAAAGGCTGGCACAGCTGCCATTGCTCCCCTGCACAGGAGAAGCTCTGGGGTGACCTCAGGGTGGCCTTGCAGGGCCTGGAGGAGCTGCAGGAAAGATGGAGAGAGACAATTGCCAAGGCCTGGGACAGTGGGAAGTGTCCCTGCCGTGGCAGGGGTAGCACTGGGTGATATTTAAGACCCCTTCCAGCTCAAATCATTCTCTGCTTCAATGAAGAAAACCTTATTGCTTTCAGCACCTCTCACTGAGGTTCCTCACGCACCCCAAGAGGGCCTATGAAAATGCTACAATTTTCTCCTGTGTGTGATTTGCATCTTCATGCTTGCAAATCACACACAGCAAGTGGGGTGAGCCTCAGCCACAGGTGAGGAATTCTGCACCTCAGCAGGAGCTCACAACTTGGGTCACACATCAGGAGAACGTCAGCCAATCCCAAAGGAAGCGATGGGAGCCAGAGTTTTGTGGCGACTGGAAAACGAAAATGACAAATTCATCGAGCTTCTTAAAGTCTGGCTGTGCCTTCCTATGGGTCTGCCTCCGCTGGGATGATCACTTGACTCCAAAAAGGATCCTCAGAGCTGCCTTAAAACACCTGCTTCTTTAGTTACTAGTGCTGAACCATTTTTCACAACATCTGCCAACAAACCTTTCACTCTTTTCACTTCCCCCCAAATGCACACACTCATATAAATTGCAGGACAACAGTAGGATTTGCTCTGCTTTCCACAACAGATCAGGAGGGTTGTTTTTTATTTGAGAGGAGATTAGAAGTCTTGTTTTCCGAAGTTCACAGCAATGATTCATGGTCTTAGAAAGTCTTTTGATATTAAAAATTAAATCTCTGTTTTACGAGAATTTAAGAGCTATTTGGGGGTTATTATTAGAGTCTTAACATTATTCCCATTATTTTCTTTAGTCTCCATCCTACTGTATGTAATTTGGTGTTGCTAAGGGAATTTGACCCTGTAAATATGAGCTACATGATTTTTATTTTTTTTTACTAATTCTAATGTAATTTTCCATTTAAAATATACATCATAGACAAAATACAAGAGAATGAAAGAAGAGTCTTTTGAGAATTTTGCGTGTCTGGGTTACTTTCTATCCCTGCTGATGCACTTTTTTTTCCACTACAGTTTTTTCAATTTTCTGATTGCATTGCACTCCATTGGAAAAATGTCATAAAAAGTTATCTGGTTTTAGTTCTAATGAAACAATAATGACACCTTCTATTAGAGCAGGAGAGGATGGGTAGTGAAGGACCACAGTGCTGTAATTTTCTGACCCTCTGAAAAGTTAAATTTAAAGTGGAATAATGCCATTCTGGGGTAAATGGTGCAATTGTAAATAAGTGCTGTCATGTTCAGTAGCATCTAGCCCTGTGATTTAAAAAAAAAATTAAAAAAATCTGTCATCTATTATTGTATCTCACTCGAAAGGTGGAAATTGTGGCTAATCAATTTGCATTGCTGTCCTCCCACACTGCACAAGCCTTTCCATTTCATTTTGGCTGAAACGAGAACTGAACTCTGGGAATTAGCTTTTATTTCTTGCATATAAAAGATATAAGCAAGTTAAACTTTAATGCAGAAGAAAATAAATGAAAACATTAAAATTAATTATTCAAATTTAATCTGCTCCTCAGTTTCCCAGAGACATGTAAATCTCATTTTAGCGTGGCACTTTATGCCATTTAGGCAATGTGGTCTTTAAAACTGAAATAGGGACTCTGGGAGGAGATTTCTGGACAATTTGATCATCTGTCACTTTGTGTTGTGTCGTTGCATTATTTCACAGATTAAAGGGAAGAGCATAAAAAGAAACTCAATGCCATGGCTCTAAAAAGGCACTGCTGTTAAAACACAGATCTCCTCACTGAACTGCACTTGATTTTAATTGTCATGTAGCAGGACTTAAACTTAAAAGGCAGGCAGTTCTGTTGGTGACATCAATTAGTTTATCACACCAGCTTCAGGACAACATTGATGTAGGAGCTATTTAGAAGGTTTTTTACAGCTCAAGAACTGCCATTAACTGACACATTATACAAAATATTGTGTGTTTTTTTGGTGTTTTTTTAACAGAAAGGTCAATATCCAGGAAAAATAATGCCCCCTTGAACTGGAGGTAAAAGTAGCTAGCTAGTGTATGTTCAGCTATGGGGTTTCTTTTCCTGTTTGAGCCAAATCTTCTAAGTTCTCTGTAGGTAGCATAACCAAAAAAAGTCAGAGAACAGCACAGGGAAAAGCAGGTTTGGTTTGCAGTATGAATCATTTTTCACAATATAAGAATTAAATGGTGTTGCAGGAGAGTAGAAGGTGGCAAGTTTATACAAATCAAAGAAATATATTCACGCTAAGAGCTTGCTCTAGTAGTGGTAGTCCATACCAGCAGCCACCTATGAATTTAGGAATTTTATGCTTTCTTCCCCTCCTTTTCTTCTCTGTTCTCCCATTAGGGAATAATAAGACTCTATCTCTGGTGGATAAAGGATGTGCAACAGGAGCTAGAGGGTATCAACAGTCAGATTTTAGAGGGTGGTTTTACACAGAGCAGGATAGACCAGAGAGGCTATGACAAGGGATTTTGTGGCTGTGAGAAGAAGGTTTGTGTCCAAGGGGAGACAGGACACAACATCATCCAGCATTTACAGGAAGAAACTCACTGGAAATTAACAAATAGGCAGAACACACCAAGCTCAAGGAATTCCCTTATCTGAAAATGAATGAAAAATGCCTCTGTGTGTGCATATACATATATATATTTATGTAAATATGTATGTATGTAGGTATATATGAATGTATTTTGCCTTTTGGATGTGAGGTTCTTTTGTTTGTTTTGGGGGATTTGTCTGGGTTTTGGGTGGGGTTTCTTTTTGTTTGTGTCTTTTTAGATTTCCATGCATATGTGTATCTTGGCAATCAAAATAGTTTTCCCTACTGAGCACACACAACTCCATTTACCTGGGAATAAAGTAAAAAAAACTGATTTATGAATGCTACTCTAGGTTTATAGAGCTTTCAGGTTTATTTCTGCAGAATCATGTCCTGCAACTGTTTTTCTGGTTTACCATGGGTAGTTTCCTGTAAAGAGATAATTTTTTTATATGATTCTTTACTGTGCTCAGGTGTGTCTGCATTTTTCCTAAACACCTTCAGGCAAAAATAAGCAAGTCATTGGCACTCCACCTCTCAAGTCTCACTTAAAGAGAGGCAAAGAGAAATCCTGAGGTGCCTCTCTGGGAGACAAAAAAATTAAAACCCTGTTCCCTCCACTGACTCTACTGAGCTGACATGGTTACCTTTAGTTAGGAGCCTACCTTTAACCAAAAAAAAAGGTCTACCCAAATTTGTCATGCAGTATTTTTAGCTGAAACAATTTTAATATAACTATCCAACATTTTGGGGTTTTTCCCCCAATATTATATGTCTAATAATCTGAAATATATTCTTCCACAACAATTTCAATTCTACAAATGGCATCGTTCCAGCATCCCCTGAAGTTAACTACTCTTTTTCCAGTCAGCCCTTAGGAAATGAAGAAAATCCTGGGGGCTGGCAGTGAGGGCAGCCTGATTGTGTGGACAGATAACATGAAGCACTTGCGATTTGCTTTCAGCGGGTCTGCTGGTTTCATCCATATCACCAAGCTGAAAAGTTCCCTCAGGCACTGGCAGGTGGACAAGGAGGGTGATAAGTACCTGATGGCTGCCAAGGAGCTTCCTTATATCTTATAAATCCTCTGTGTGCATGTATTCCTCCTTTGATTCCTGCATTTTTCATCTCAAGCACTCTGCAGTGTTTCCCATTATATGGCTGACATACCTTCACCATGGAATGAATCACCTACATGGCAATTAGGCAGGTAGCCAGGAGAACGACAGATTTTATGTTATTACCTAATAATAATTGCTTCATTATCAGTATTTCTAACCCCTTAAATTACCATTATGTGTGTTAGTGTCAAGTGATCCTCACAATATTCTTTCTGCTATGCAGTAAAATTGCACAGAGGAGCTTACACTTCATGAAGGAATTGAAAATTATCGTGCAGATGGACAGAAAATAAAAGAATTGTGGAGAGTTACTAAAAATCAATCAGATTTTTGAAGTACTAACTGCTGCTTTGAATTATACAAATTGCAATAATTTTCAGCCTGGTTTAAATACATAACTGGAGAATTAAAAGTATGCTGACAGCAAAATATGTAAAAAAAGCTTAATTTAATGTAACATCTAAACATTGTTTTGGCACATTGATAAGCAAGCAAGACATAGACCATAATTGACTTTGTCCACTATAAATGTCAGCAGGGTGAAAAAACAGAGATTTAAAGTGTGAGTGCAGCAAGAGCCTCAATTTTTTGCTGTGAAAATTCTCAGGAGTCTCTTGCTTGTGACAGAGGGTGAAAGATTTTGCACTCTGATCGAGGAGAAAGCACTTTGTGTTGGCTGAAGCTTTCAGCAAGTAACAAAAATGAGTGATTTAGGCTAAGAAGTGGTGAGGGAACCCTGGATGCTTGACACTGCATCATAGCAGCACCAACTGCTGCAATGGTTGTGAGGGAGCATTACAGAGAGCACGAGGCACCAGGAAACTGGCACAAGCAGGTGTTCCTCTTTTGTCTGTTCTTGTCATCACCTGAAGGAGGAGGAGTGTTACCTGCATGATATACTTTCCTGTGTCTGGTTTTTATTTTTTCCCCTGAGGTGGTTTAATTTGTAGAGCAGATCAATGGATATTGCAAGAGTGGTGCAAGTTAGGGCTTGAAGAACTTTTTAGACACCCCACTTTGAAACTCAATGTTTTTTGTCACGTTTAATTTTTGCTAATTATTGTACAGGTTCCCAAATTTGTATATATGTTCCAAAATATATCTTTTTTACCAGTTTCACTGGTTTGGGTTGTAAGAGACCTTAAAGTCCATCTCATCTCACCCCCACCCCCTCATGGGCAGGGACACCTCCCACTATCCCAGGTTGCTCCAAGCCCCAATGTCCAACTTGGCCTTGCACACTTCCAGGAATCTGGGACAGCCACAACCGCTCTGGGCAAAACCAATAATTGAAATTATAAATTTTATATATATATATGTAAATAGACAACTTAAAATATTTCAACAGATACCAAAATACTTGTAAAAACATTTAACCTTTCATAGTGAGACCTTCAGTGCATTTGAATTTTATTTTTACTGAGTTTTTGTGCACACTTGACCTGAAGTATGCTGCAAGGCCTAATGAGCTGTTCTTGATTAGCTGCATCACAAGGGGTGATGTGGTGACTTGTTTTTGCAGGATCCATCTGAACCCTCACATGATGTTCAAACCCATTGATCTAAAGCAGCACGTTAGATTGGATGTTCTATTGCAGTCATGCACTGGTTACCCTGCCAGAAAAAAATTAAATCAGAATTACCCAGGGGTGGTAATGTTTTTACTAATGGTGTCTGTATTTCTTTCAAATTCATAGTGAGATTTTGCTCAAGAGCTGTAATCCACACCTTTGCACTGCTGTCTACTGTGCCAAAATTGTAGGATTTAGCCAGCTGACAAGGGTATCCTGAGGTTCATATTGATTTTATAATATATGTGTCACTTGGAAGACAAAAAAGGGCAGAATCTTTTAAATATTTTTCCAATTAAAAGTAATACCGGTATCAGACTCAAGTGAACTTAAAATTTCAGTCACACTACAGAAATACAGCCTACCTACCTTGAAAAATAATTCATATGAAGATAACTGCTGTCTTGGAACAGCAGCAGCCTGAGTTGTGTTGTTGACATCCTGATTTAATTTTGTTGCGGATGTTTCATCCTCTTAAACCAAACAGAGGTTTGCATTTACACGCCTTTACCACCTGTCCCCCTGCCTCCCATGGTTTCACCCATCTCAGTGATGCCACATTTGGAGGTGCAGGATCTGTCAAAACTCTAAATATTCGGCATCCATATGCATTTAGCATTTACACATCAAAAGAGGACCAAATTATGAGACTAGAGAAGCTTGAGCATTAACTACTCCAGCACAGATAAATTTAATAATGGGAAAGCAATTGCAGAATGTTGCACGATAACAGCTCTCTCTTTGTTACTTTAATGACCAAATGCAGTTATATGTATTTAATCTCTGGCTGTGTCAACACATTTCTAATCTGCATTTAAATTCAGAGTGGGTGCTTGGAGTAATCAGCTGTCTGTGGGATGGTTTATGGTGGCGAACATGCTATGAGTTACATTTTAAACAGTAAGTCAGAAATAATGAACAGCATTTTTTAAATACTTTCCTTTAGGAAGTACTGAGCTGGTTTTACACTTCAGTAGAGTCAAAAACATCACAGAGCTTAATTTTTAAGATAACCAAGCAGATTACAAGATGGTGAAGAGGGCTAGGTGACTGCATGGCTACCTTTCAAAAGTAAAACAGATTTGAAAACAAATTATGAAACAAGTAGTCTGATGAGGATACTCCTGACTGAGCAGCTGTAGAGAGCTTAACCTTTGTATTTTTTGCCTGTCACTGATGGTGTAGCTGCTGCAATGGCTCCCAGCATTGTTCCAGGCACTGGAACAAGAGACAAGCAAGGCTAATCTGTGTGCTCATGGGAGCTGAGAGAGTAAGACACAACATATTCTCCTCTGGAGCCCATGAAAGCCACACTAATCTAAGATCAAAGGCAGCAGAATATCTGAGTCTCACAGTTCCTTGCATCAATTTGTGGGAAGGAGCCAACCTGAAACATAGGTGATATACCTATAGTTTTTTTAGTGCTGCTATTTCTACTTAGCTGTGGATTAAATTGCAGTTTCTTGGCGTGGTCTGGCAACACATCACCTGCGTACACAGCTGTGACTTTTTTGCATGCCTGCAGAGATTCTCTGGGAACAATAGGTGTATAATTTAGTGCAGAAAAAATTATCAGCATTTAGGAAGGAAAAAAAAAAACAACATATGTCTTATTGCTTCATATTGATTTGGTATTCTGTTTAGAAAAGTATTGGCTCCTGAAGGAGTTTGTGCAGATAAAAATATATATTCAGAACTCTACATTAAGTGGTACATAAAAAAACTGGCAAGTCCCGTCTAATTTATTTTAATTCAGAGCTTTCTCCTCAGAAAGGTTAGTCCCATATTTCTCCAGGATCATTACATTTCATCTGCTGTGCATAAATAAGCCTGACTTTCTCTGATATGCAGCATGAGAAGCTATAAGCAAATTAAAGATAGTGTTCCATATGCACAACCCTTCTTTCTGTCACAGTGGCAAATTTAGGACACATGGGATGTGACTTAAGTGTAGCAAAGAATTTTCAACAGCTTAAAGGCATTTTCAGTGCCAAGTAAAACTTTTTTTGTCTTATTTTGACCTAAAATATTTTTGTTGATTTTCAGAAAAGCCAGCATACTTGTTAGTAAGGGTAAGTGCATGTAAAAATGGTACAGGAAGCAATAGTAAAAGGATGCTATTACTACAATATTCCAAAGAAAATATTTGAGGGAGCATTGATGTGTATAATAAATAACATATCACCTGCATGCATCAGTGAGGATGTAGCTGAGACAAGGTTTGCAGAGAAAATGGATATTCCTTAATGGGGCTAGCTCATAGGCTTGCTGCCATCAACAGGAAGTTCATATACCAAATTTCCCCTACTTTCAGGGAATACTGAAACATTCCTGGTTGCCAGTGGAGTAGTGCAGGCTTACAGAAGGAATCATCAAACTCATGCTGAATAAAAATAATGTAAATAAAAGTTTTATTTTAAATAATTTATATTATAAATGGGGATTTTTGGAAAACTATTAGGGAATTAATGCCATCCATTATGTCCTTGGCACCAAAATAAAAGTTCTCCCGCTGTGGATGTGAGCTCTTTGTTACAGCCACAACATTCCCAAAAATTTTATTTTCATTTTTTCATTATATCACCTGAATTGCATTCCTAACTTTCATTCCTGAATTGATTTCCTAACTTTTCCTGCTTGCATTCAGCAATGTTTTTCTTTTTTAAATTTGCTTCTACTTCCACCTATTTGCAGTTGAATTTATTGAAAATACATTTATACCTCTCTACACAGCAGAGAAATCCCTACATATTTCTTCCTGGTATGGGGGAACAGAGTGTTATGGTAAGGGTTGGTCTCAGTGTACAAATAATTCAGAATTTTAAGTGAAAATAAAGTTAAGGAGTATTTTGGGGAGAGTGCACATGCAAACTCAAGAGCAACTTGACAGATCAGGAAAACCACTAGGCAAATTTGCCTGTGTTTTAAATATGTGTGTCTGAATACGTGTAAGTATATATTCCTCTGTGTGTGTGTACATCTATAGGTGATATAGAAATAGATAATATAGATATAAATGATAGATAGAGATAGGTGAAGACAGATAAAGAGAGATAGAGATAGAGATAGAGATAGAGATAGAGATAGAGATAGAGATAGAGATAGAGATAGAGAGATAGGAATGACAGAGACAGACAGAGGTAAAAGTAGAGATAGAAACAGAGACAGAAATAGATGACACTGATTAGAAATAAACACGAGTATTCCTATAATAAAATAACATTTTTTTGACCACAAATGACTTCCAGAACACAAAGGAGAACTCTCCAAGTGTACTGAAAGATTTCCCGCATTCAAATCTGTGTTTTTCTTCTGAAATTTTGTACGAGAATTTTCATCTGGGTTCTCCATCCACCCTGCATGAGTCATTTCTGTAGCACCAGGGGTGAATTATGATCCTTGGTACCATGCAAACCTGTGATGTTTCACCCTGCTCTGCTGAGCTGCAGCCACTTAAAGAGTCTCCACAGGGTGTTCCTCTCACCCGCTGCCCAGAACTGGTGCCAGCACACAATATTCTGAAATAAAACCTCTTTCAGGATCCTGCAGGTGTTAAGACTGCAGTTGGCTCCCAAGCAATCAAAATGCAGTCAGGCTGCTGCTTGCAGATAATTTCCCTGCCACCCCAGCCAGTGGGGCTTTCTGTGAGACATCCCAGGAAAATGGAAGGGCTTATGTTGTTTTGTTTTTTTTTTTTTTGGGGGGTGGTTTGTTTAATTTCTAAAAAAAACATTGTCCACTTCAAATGTGTGTTTCTTGGGCAAGTGGAATGCATCTGTTTTTTCTTCAAGGTTCTCTTTGTCAGTTGGATGTGAAATAAAAAAATGGAAGTAAGGAATGCAGGAAAGATAACTTTAAAAGCATGAATGCTGGTCTCTGATTTAGCTTCTGATATTTATGCTCTTGTGCACCCACAGGGCAGAGAATCATGGAATCATAGAATGGTTTAGATTGTGTGAGACCTTAAAGCCCATCCAGTGCCACCCCTGCCGTAGCAGGGACACCTCCCACTGTCCCAGGTTGCTCCAAGCCCCAATGTCCAGCCTGGCCTTGGACACTGCCAGGGATCCAGGGGCAGCCACAGCTGCTCTGGGCACCCTGTGCCAGGGCCTGCCCACCCTGCCAGGGACAGTTCCTGCCCAGTATCCCACCCAGCCCTGCCCTGTGTCCTGGCACTATTGATCCTCATAAAAAGTCCCTTTCCTATCCTCCAGGTATCTCTTTCAAACCTAAGTTCAAAATGTGCAGCCATCATATGATCGTCATCTCAACCTCTAAAATAAATTTGAAATTTAAAAATAAATTACTGAATGTAAGAGATAATATCAGCATCCATGCAGCCTGGTTGTATTTGTAATTCTGGAAATACTGGCAAAATATTGTCATGTTTATGTTATGAATTTAGGAATTAATTACTTAAGCCACAGTGCCACAAGTAAACCCACTTGCTGTGAGCAAGCTACCTGCTTTCCACTAGAAAAGTTAATGCTTTTTGTAGTAGATGTTTTTCCCAGTCTGCCCTGTTGCTTTTGTTCATAATATGGACCATTTTCCATGGAGAGGCAGAAGGTACTTCTAAATCTGGGTGGCCCTAAAGTGTTTCTAGAGTCATGGAATCACTTCAGTTGGAAAAGAGCTCTAAGATCATTGGAAAATGGCTCAAGCTCACCCAGCACTGCCAAAGCCATCACTAGCCCATGTCCCCAAGAGACACATCCAAATGGCTTTTAAATCCCTTCAGGGCTGGGGGGTCCACCGGGGCAGCCCTTCCAGTGAAGAAATTTGTCCTCACATCCGATATAAACCCCCTCTTCTGTAAAATCAAAAGTATCTGCAGGAAAAAACTTCCATTGCCTCGTGAGTGGCTTTTTGCAGTTTAAAGGGGTTGGAATACCTCACTCAGAAGCCTTGGGGGATGATCTGCACCTTGGGGTGAGACCTATGGTATAAGAAGGTCAAGTTCACTGAGCTTGTAACTCCTTGTGAACTCTGTCTCTGATGGCTGGACCTGTGTGCCTAAAGCCAAGTTTGGTTTGGTTTTTTTTGTTTTGTTTAGATTTTTTTGTTTGTTTGGTTTTTTTTGTTGGACCTTGTGGGAATAACTACACTGCTGCTTTTTCAGGAGGTTAATCAGCCCTTTTTGTATGTGTTTTTGTGGCTAAAATGAAGGCACTTTAATCCCAGCTGAAATGCAATACAGGGCTAGCTCTGAGCTGAATATTCTCACTCAGTTCCACAAAGCCTTTAAGTCTGGTTAGTTTAACATGACATTTGGGGAAAACACAGCAGTTATATTCCCTGTTGGTGAACCCTGGGTAGGTGGTTAAAGGCAAGGCTGGTGGCAAGGCATTTCTGCAAAGACTTGCTGGGAATCAGTCAGTGAGGAAAAATACTAAAGATGATGTTGCTCAAAATATATAAATTTTCTATTAATCCCCATGCTTTTTAAAAAATGCAGGTTTTTTATGAGAAATGCAAACATTTTTGCTATCGGATACCACAGCAAATTTGAAAAATATGTTCTTTCACTGAGTCATCTGACATAAGCACAATAATCTGCTGCAAGACACAAATTACTGCTGATTTGTGTTATAGTAATAGGGGTATATTTTCTGCTGCCTACAGAGCAAATCCTTAGGGAACAGTCCACTCCATGGAACTGCAATACACGAATGAGAAACATCTACTTACAGGCAGTAGAGAAAATATAACTTTTTATTTGAATTCTTGATGGGAAAATGCATCTGCAAAAAGAAGGCAAAAATATTTTATTTCTGTCTGCCTGACAATATAGTTTCTTGCTTTCTGGTAGAATTTAATTTACATTGGCACATGGTTTTGTATAGAATTTTTGCTGCCACATGCAATTGGTAGATAGTCAAATTTCTCTGATTTATATACCTAAAGCTACTTTTTAACCCCCGTAGTAAGACAGTGGATGTGTCACAGCACCTCCCACGTGCTCAAAGCTGACTGAAAAATTCTGGGTTTCAAAAGTGTGCTTGACTGAAAAAATTACCTTCCAAAACAGTGCAGATATTCTGATGGTAAATACTGGGTTTTGGTAAACCAGACTTATACCTATCTGACAGAGCAAGGGCTACTGGAGCTGCTTAAAAGATTAATCTTTGTAAAAGGAACAGTGGGAACAAAAGGGGAAAACAAAACAAAGAAAAAAAAAAGGAAAAAAAAGGCAAGAAATATCAGATGGATCTACAGGGAAAACATATCGCCCAGAGCTGAAAATATGTTCTTTTCAGATTTCTTAATACTGTGTTCTCACAGACCTCTCTGTGTGCTGGCATTCAAAACTTTTAAGATTTCTACTTTGTTAATAATTTATTACCTCCTATCTCTGTGCTGTTTCATGGCAGAGCAGAGTTCCCTCTCTGTGCTCTGTGCACTGCTTTGTTAGCTGGACCAGCTGTCAGCAGGGGTTGTGTGGGTATATGCAAATATAGAATTTGCAAATATTTTGCTTCACATATTATTTTCTTTAGGATCCAGTCTTGTTGACTGTAAGAAACAGTTATGTTTTTGAGAGGACATTCTCCACTTTTCTAGTCATAACTGTACATTTCCCTTTTATTTTGTCTTTGGTTCAAGAAAACCCTTTTGTTTTCTTCTTTTTCAAAAATATTGGTTTCAACTAGTACTCCTAGTGAATTTTGGAATATATGTTTAAAAAGAAACATTTTTACTAACCTGCTCAGCAAGAAAATGGCCTGTAATTTGTTTCTATCTAAATCTTTATTAAGTCAATTGCAGAAAAGCAGGAAGCATGATGTTGGGAACCTAGGTATAGTTATTTATAATGTAAATAGTGGCATTATTTAATATTTTTCACCTATCCACAACAGGACTCTGAAACATCAACTCAAAAATTAGGTCTATAACAATCATTGAGTCCATTTTGTGTGTTCCAGGAGGGCTCGTAGAGGCTTTATGTGCAGGAACCTACTCAAGGTTGTGTTTGAGTTGTGAAAACTATGACCCCTTTATTTTTTTTATTTTTTTTTTTCTGCAACCCAGGAAATGGTTAGTCCAGTATTTTTTGGGGGGGAGCCATAACTTCTGACATTTTTTCAGCCTCAGTCACCCAGATCTTAACTCTCTCAGCTTTATAAAAAAATTTTTAAAACTCTACTCTATGTTGAATGAAAGGCTATGAGATGGGTAAATTTATGTGTCTGCATACTTTTCATGCTTCCACATGGATTAGGGTGCAAACAGAGTTAATTAATTTTAAAAAATGGAAGAAAAAGTATTTTTAAAAAATTACTGTTGAGTGATGATATGAGTTTTAGGGGTCATTCACAGAAATTCTGTCATTTCCTTAAGGAAGACGCCTCTACTGAGGCATAGGGGGAAATTCTTATTTCTAATAACTTCAACCTTCTAATAATAACTTCAACCACCACACTCCCTGCCCACCTCCAGTCTTCTGTGTCAATTTCTTTTTCTAGCTTAGAAGAGTACGGATAAGTCTACAATATAGTTTATCTGCATTGATTTATCCTGTTGCTTATGCAGTAAAACATCAGAGCTCCTTTGATTAATTATTTAACAGTACAAAGGATGGAATAGCTGTCTTTTTTTATTAAAAAAATTAAAATCATGTAACAATTGAGGCGCTCTTCTTATTTGTATGAAAAGACATGAAAAACATTCTAGGTGAAAATCGAGATTTTTTAAATTTGTTACTAAATTTAAAATATTTTGAAAGTCACATTTTTTCTTTTGCCATTCACATTTCAGCTTCCAGATCTGTTCTGAAAATTGAAGAACTTCACATATAATTTTGAAATCTCTTCTATAGAAATTCATTCCACTATTAAAAGGTTCAACCTTTTAACTATATGAAAAGTGACATTCATACTGCAGAGACAAATCACTTATTGTTAACACTTCCGAATACTAAAGATAGGTTTGCAGAGCAACTGTAGTTAATATTTAATTTAATATAGTATATTTTGAATTGGCTGCTACTGCATCTGCAGGTTCTAGTTTAAAATTTGTGTTTGAACTACTTGGAAGTTGATTTAATCCAAGTCTCACGTTGAAAATTTGTATATGTCCCAGTCAAGCAGTTTTTGTGGAACTTCTGTCATGTAGGCTTTAGAATAGAATACATGTATATTAAAAATGGTAAAAGTTACTCAATTGTTACTTTTCTCTGAAATTTGGAAGTCCATTCTCATGGCCCTTCTTTTCAATACCTGGAACTGAAAGTGAACCTGAGCCAAGCAGACCTAATGGACAAGATGTAGATCAGCTCTTTCAAAAGCAAAATACTTCACTTTTTATCTCTCAGAATATTTATGGGTTTTGCTGTGTATGAGGATTTTTGGTTGTTTGTTTTAGGAGGAGAGGGGTGAGTTTGGTTGGTTTGGTTTTTTTTCTTCGCTGGTTTGGTTGTTGGGGTTTTTTGTTTGTTTGTTTGTTTTGGGGATTTTTGTTTGTTTGTTTTGCACTTCTGACAGGAGGTAGAGATTTGTTTGTTTTTTTTTAACTCTGGGAAACAGGAAAATATTTTCCCACCTAGCTGCAGGTCTAAGCAAACACAAACAACAACCAGGTAAATAATGAACTTCCACCATTAC
>VYXF01014147.1:220141-231822 GCA_013397295.1 Polioptila caerulea | reverse complement strand
CCTGCCATAAAAGATGCTGTTTCATCCTCTCTACTGAAAGCCAAGTGGAATTTGTGATATTTCATTTGTAGGGAAGAGATTTTATCTTCCCAAGCATTGCATCACCAGCCTTTGATTTCTGTTTAAAACCCATAATGTCCCAAAAACTCAGGAAAAATACAAGCAAAGACACCTATATTTCTCCTGGTGGCCTTTGGAAGTGTTGCTTTGGAATGTTCACTCCCCTACTCCTCACATTTCTATCAAGTGCCATTCTGAAATTTATGGTTAAATGAACCCTTCTTCCTCTGCTTATATTTCAAATTTTATTCTCTGTATTTTGGCCAGTATTTTGCTGCTGTTTTTAGCCACTCCATCACCTGAGATTCCCAGTCATGCTCTTTAACAGAAAACTAAGGAACCTCCACTGGGAAAGAGCACTTGCATGCGGGAAATCTTACTGATGCATTTCCTTATCAACTTGAGATATATTTTAGTAAAATAAAGAGAGGCAAAATAACTCCTGCCTTACTCCTCTTTTTATCTGAAGAGTGTGGAACAATCCTATCATCTCAACATGATTTGTTCTTTACTTATAAGTTAAAAGTAAGACAAGCAGAAATGCAAATCATCAATATTTTACTTTTTTTTTACGTTTAATTGTTCTTTTCTGTGCTATATTTTCATCCCTAGTCACAGCCAACTAATTTGATCAAAAGTTCTCGGTATCATTATTGTAAGTTCATCAAGAACTAATTCAGATTACATGCTTCGGAAAAAAAACTATCTCTTGTTATCATACAGGACGAAGAATTTTTTTTGTAATTTTTTCCTTTTTGGCTATTGTATAAAGAAGTGAACATAAATTAAATTTCTTTTCTGATTTCCCTGTCTGTTACTGTCAATAAACAGATGAGCACTGTAGAGTTCAGGTGAGGAGTTTCACAGAAAAGCAGCATAACACACAGTCAGTGTGTTGTGTCATGATCATATTCATATTTTTATTCTCTCTGCTTTATTTTAATGGCTAATTTTTGTTCTGCCCTTGGCTTCCCCACAAGAATTCCGAGTGATTGACCTCACACAGGACAGTGCCCCAGATTTTATCAGCTCTTGGAGTGCACTAAAGCAGCTCAAAGGCTTCTCTGAGCTCTACCAGATGTCTAAGCCTGCTTAATCACTGGTAATTTAATGGGCTATTTTTAAATCTCCTGGCATCCTCAAGGGCTGATGGGCTCTGAGTGTTCCACAGCAGAGAGACAGAGATTTTATTAGTGGTTTCTTGACTGTTGGTATCCAATGCAGCCAACTGTGTCATCTCTGCAAAAATCCTCTAATCACGATTACAGAGAGAATATCCCATGCACAGATGTGAAATACCCAGTGGTAGGAGAAAAGGTTGTGGACTTAATCATCACTGGTGTTATCATCTCAAAACTCTAAATTTTCTTTTACTTCAGACCTTAAAATACCTGGCACTAACATTTCCCTTGCGAGTACTCTCTGATAAGTTGTGACAGCTATCCAGATCCGTGGAATTCATTCTGGTTTGCAGGATCAGGAAGAAAATAGCAATACTTCGTGTGTGCCATGGCCAAGATTTACCAGGGTGCTGTTACAACCACAGCACATCATCTGCCTTAAGGGTCCCAGAGGAAATGGGGAACAAACTCCCTCTTGTGCTTTTGAAAATCCAGAACTTAAGACTAAAATTTCCTTCTCCTTTTATTTTCTTATTTTTCTGGTTTTTTTCCTATATTTAATTTTTTGAAATACCAATGAAATTAGATTTTTCACAGCTTAGTTAAGTGTAGTTATGAAAAGCTGGTCTTCAATACATAGATACTGCTCTGAAAAGGGCTATGCTGTTCATCATATACACCTGTTTAATCTGAATTTTTTACTGAAATGCGAAAAAAAATATTATAGTAATTTAGCTGGATTTCTTTCCTCCTTTTCCAGTAATAGCTACATAACAGGGATAAATAAGTATGTAAATAAGGAAGGATTCACACAACCTGTATTTTTCAAGAAGTAATGGCTATTTAGGAAGTTGCTTGTTTAAATAAAGTAACTTTTCAGCTTGGTTGTGGGTTTCACTCCAGAATTTTCAACATAATGGCCTGAGAGGTATTTTTGATGGCCCATGGAGATTTCAAACAACAGCCTTCACCCTCCAATTAATCACTTTTAATTTGTACTGGAGACAGCTGATGGTACATGAAATTCTTCCTAACCTGTTTCTTTAGTGCAGTTACTGCAGCTGTAAAGTCATTCAGAGGGAAAAGCAATTAAGAGCAATAAGAAAATAAGACCAGTATTTATTCTCTTAGCCTAGAGGACTACAGGCATTAAAAACACAGTGACACAGTGTTAAAATCATGTTGAAGGTCTAAGCTGAAGTGAAAAACAAGCTAGCAAAAAAAAATTCCTCATTTTTAAAGGAGAGAAAGTCTGACTCTCCAGTCTTATTTTATTTGAAAGCAACCCATCTCTACCTAGGTGTGAGAAGTTTCATTTTAAATATATGACAGCTGATATAGCTAATACATGTCCAATTAAATTAAAACACTTTTTATTTTTATTTTATTTCATTCTTTTTTACCTAGGAAGCACAAAAATCCTGCATAGTGGAATATTGATCAAAATGCTAAAAAATCAATTCTGTCTATCAAGTTGTTATGGTTTCTTCTTGAGCAATTCATTTTCAGTCACAACTTACTTTAATTTTTCAGTTTGTATTATTAGATATTTATCCTAAAAATATATATTAAGGGTCTCCACAATAAAAACTCTCTCCTATGTATGATGCTGTGATGAAAATTATATTTCTCTACAAAAAGCATCTAGTTGCTCAGTTGGTTTTTTCCCCACAGAAGTTTTTAGATCCAATTGGTCATGATGGATTATAGTTTGGGATTGGTTTGGGGTTTGGGTTTTTTGGAGGGTTTAATATGAGCCTTTATGAAAAAAAGCCTGAAATGCTGAGTTTCAGTTTACAAAACAGAACTGCTGGTGACATGTCGTTAGAAACATACAGATGTTGCACATCTACAGTAAGCATACTTTGCCAGCACTAATTTTGCTTTATATCCAGATTCTGTGTATGGAGGAGAGTAGGAGAGTGCAAAGTGCCTTCATCTGTTGCAATAAGACAAGGAGAGCTGCATTTCTGCCTTTTTTCTGTGGGTACTGCAATCCTGTCCCTCCTTTTCTCAGGGTAGAGGCAACAGCTCTGACTGTGACAGTTTACCCTGGAAAAATCAAGGCAACCATGAAGTCTTAAATGAAGAGTAAATAACCTGCTCAGGATAGATTATCAGGATATTTAATAGGCAGGTCTGGTGAATCTGGAGACAAAGGGTGGCCTTCAGTCTCCTTAGGGTAAGAACTGCCCCCACCTTGGCAGTGCCTCCTTCTTGTTGTCATAATCATTGGATCCAGGTTCTTTACTTCTGATCCCAGTGATTTTGTGTTTGCCAAGTGGATTCAGATTGCCCAGCATTCATCTGTGTTATCTGATGAGTGATTTTAAAAAAAAAAAATGTGTTACAGGCTACAGGATCACGGAGGTAAATAAAAGAAAATCAGTGGAGAAAAATGGCATGTCTAAAATTACAAGAAAAGCTGAACATAGGATTGGCTATACTGGGAAGAGAACCGTGATGTCTGCATAAAGACAGGTCTTAACTGAACATTTTAAATACTCCTGAAGTTATGAACAGCTGAAGGTCAAGTGAGCCATTTCACCATTATCTTCACTGTGAAACAGAGCCTGGCACTCCCTGGATCCTGAGGGCTCTTTCTCCTCCTTTGGCACTACGAGGTTGATGAGAAGTGTGTTATTTTTAAAGACAACTTCACTTTTCACGCACTGGTTCACATGATAAGCTATCCTCACAAAGCATGGGCTCCCTTCAGATTAAATTAAGCCAAAATATGTGCTGCAAAAGTTGGTCCAGGGTATCTGGAAGCCCTGCAGCACAGCTGTGCAGACACCCTGTTCTTGGTGGCAGCGTTGCACGTCTGCTCCTGCTCCCCTGTGACATCTGCCAGTGTGAATGCTGAATAACTGTGCCTATTTCCCAGTCTCTGGCATTTTGGGCAGCGTGGCTGGCTTTTGCCACATGTTGGAGAACCAGAGAATGGCTGAGATTGCAAAGAACCTCTTGGGATCATCCCATGAACTGCACACTGACACTGAGCTCATGCTGCACATCCATGTAAGTGCTTCACTAGAAATATTTCACACTCAAGTGCATTTATCTTTGTGCTTTCTTTAAATTAATTCTCCTCCAAACCACCCTACAGAATTGTCTGTAACATCTGAAACAAGGTGGGAAAAGGGAATAGTTACAGCCCAAGAGAGTTCTTTCAGACATGAGATGTTAAACTGTCTTTTGATCAGCTGCTTGTAGAAATGTACATTAACTGTAGACCATGGTTCTTCTTGTAACCAGTTAATGATCCTATCACTTGCAGACTAATTGCCTCTACTTCCTTCTAAATTCTGCTGCACTGAAAAAGCCAGAGCCACATTCTAATCCTGTTAATCACATTCAACTTTGAAGGGTACACACTGGTTGTGTGTTAATTCAACTTCTCTCCCTGGTAATTTGATTGCCTGTTACTTGCAAACTGCACTAACTGAATAAAAGTGTTCTGTGTCCTGATAGAAAGTTATGACTTTCGTTTAAGCTACTTTAGTGCATATGTTTTACCTAGAAAGTGGCGTAAATTCTCTTCAACCTTCTGCTCTAAAGCAGTTTCAATATAGAAAACAGAAAACAAGGTAGAAGATAATGAGGCTACAGAGTAAAAGCTGTATTTCTTTAATTTAAATAATGATCTTTATTGCCTGAAGAATTCCCATCTGCTTATGAATAAATAAGTAAATAAGATGCTAAAATGTGAGATGGAAATGCCGGTGCTATATCCTGTATATTTTTCCTTCATCT
Organism: Polioptila caerulea; assembly: GCA_013397295.1. Lineage (NCBI taxonomy): Eukaryota > Metazoa > Chordata > Aves > Passeriformes > Certhiidae > Polioptila > Polioptila caerulea. Next base: position 226,885 of record VYXF01014147.1, on the reverse strand, counting down.
CTAGCAATATGTGTTGTCTGTATTGTCAAGACCTAGAAGAGAGACTATTTATTCATTATTTCTTTTTTCACGTCTAAAAAAAAAAAAATAGCCCACACACACATATTCTACACAGTCCTATATAAGTCTTATTGAAAAAAAAGGAGCATATGCCAAATTACCTTCCAGCTTCCCATATCATTTTCTGAACAAGAGTGCAAGGCCCCTGGATGTGTCCTATAAGCACAAAACAATCATTACTATGACATTTTTATTAACACTAGATCTATGTGATAATAAAGATTTATCGTGATTCTACCTTTGGAATCCCCTGAATCTTAATGAGAATTTTATTTTCCTCCCTGTTCTGAATTTCAGTAAGGACTACTCTGAGTTTCATGGCCATGTTAAATATTTGTGAAATCCTCTCAGTTCATTTTCAATATTTTAAAAATAAACAACTGGTTTTGTGAAGGCATTTTTTCAAGTCAACAGGAGTGACATTGACTTTTAGTATAAGAACCATACTCTGCTAAAAAGAGGTTACACTTGTAAAATGCTAATGTCAAAATTATTTATCAAGTGAATCTAAAGTTGACTCTGAAATGTTTAGTTCGAAAGCTGCCTGAAAGTGTGGACCAATTAGAGATTCCTTACCAGATCAGTCTTTTTAGAAAAACAGACTATTCATTTAGACTCCAAAATATTTGGAAGCAAGGTCTAGAGACCTGATGTTTATTAATTCATGAAAGACTTACACTAATTAGCAGTGCTCATTTCCCAGGGGCCCACTTAGGCTGTGGAACCCAGCTCTCCAGCAATCCTTACAGAAGAGAAAAGTCCCTTCAAGCCATCCATGTTAACTTCCAAAGCAGGCTCCTGCTCTGAGTCCCTCTCTCTCCCCATTGAACAAAAGGAACACAGAGAGAGTTTTGCCTCCCAGGAACTCTTCCTTCATGTCCTGGGGTGCCCCAACACTGCTACTGGCAGTAAACGATGGTGATAAATTATGGCTTGTCTTGGTAAAACCAAAATTCTTGAGCCATCTACAAACCCTGACATTTCTCCTTACTGTTTTGGTATCTCAGTATGGAACATTTTAAGTTATTCCTTTCCTTAAAGGGTTTACTACTTATTTGCTACTATTTGCTCCAGGGTTGGGACCTCCAAGCTTCCTTTGTTCGATTGCTCTAAACAGTGAATTTTTCCTCTTCTATCCTTACAAATGTACTCTTACACTTTTCTGTGTTTTCTTCTTTACGTTGTCACAGAATCCCAGGATGGTCTGAAGGGTTGGGAGGGACCTTAAATCCCATCCAGTTCCCCCCTGCCATGGGCAGGGACACCTCCCACTATCCCAGGTTACTCCAAGCCCCAATGTTCAGCCTGTCCTGGGACACAAGCCCAGACCCCAATGTCCATCTTTCAAAGGCACTGCCTAGGCCCAGCTGACTTCTCAATCTCATTTATTTTTTGTTTCTCTTCTCGCAATTAATTTCTTATGTGCCACAGCACATCTGTTCTTCTGCCCAGCCCCACATTCCATTCAACATGAGTTTGCTCAGGGGGCCCCAGCTTCCCAAAAATCCAGCACTGGATCCTCAGCATTTAATCAGAGATTCTGTATTTTCCCACTTTCTAATTCCATTTTTTCTGTAAAAACATGTCAATCATCTGCTTGTGGATTTCAGCACCCCTCTCACTTTACTGTAATATTTTTACTGAGAGTCTCTCTTGCCTGATTTAACAGACGATATTAAAAATGCCGACTGCTTCAATGCCATTTATTGTTTGAAATAAATCCACCTTTTTTTTTAAATTTCTTTTTTACTGGCTCACTACATTGCTGGAGGACACAGAACGAAACCTCAGTTATACTCTCAAATTTCAAGAAAATATCAGTTTTGATAGGGACTTCAACTCCTTCATTCTGCCTCTAAAATTACATTATTGGGTCAATTTACTTTTGTTATTGCATTCTCTTTCTTGATCATTTTAATCCAAGGCATCTGGCCCAAATCTGTTACATTCAGGGCTGGGTTCTGGTTCAAAAGGAACTGATCACAGACATGCTGACTCATGTGGAAACCACTTGAAAGCTCAGATTTTATTAGGCTTTAAAAGTCTCCTGCCTTGCGTTTTTAAAAAGCATTGTGCTAAGATTATAAAATAAAGAACTCAAAAAAAATTACAAGAAATGAGAAACTTTGGGCTTTTAAGGTAGAAAAAGAAAGAAAGGCATAAAGTGAGAAGGAGTTTCAGGAAGAAAAGAAGTGTGATAGCAAATGTTTTGACTTACTAAAGCATGGGCTTATAAACTGAGAAGGAAGTGGAAAGGCACTTGGGGAATCAGCCATGAATTCTGATTATTAGGAGCACATGGGAACACTTTTCATCTGCAGATCATTCCCAGTGTAGTTTAACTGGGTTTTTGGGGGGCTATATGTGATAATCAGCATAATGGAGAAAGGTGTGAGATTATCCCACATTGTGCAATTAGGTGGTATCAAAAATAAATTTAAAAAAAAAAAAAAAGTCCAGCCGGAATGTTTATTTTTGGGAAGAGCCAGAGGAGGNAGGTAAGATGATTGACTTAGAGCTTGGAGAAGTAAAATTATTGTCCATGGCATAAGCACACAGTGGGAGAACTACAGCTGCACCATTTTGCGTTGGTATGTTGCAAAACCGGACTGGAAAGAGAAAGTCTTCTAATTACGTTCTCCTCTGCTTGTTCTATTTATTTTTTTATTTATTTATATTTGGAGTTTTTGAGTTTGTTTGGGATTGTTTTTGTTTTGGGGGGCTTTTTGTGGGTTTTTTGTTTTGTTGGTTGGTTGGTTTTTTTTTTTTAAATTTTAAACTATTCTGTTTAGGTTGACCTGCTCATCCCTACAAAGATCACTGGGATAATCACCCAAGGAGCTAAAGATTTTGGCCATGTCCAGTTCGTGGGGTCCTACAAGCTTGCTTACAGCAACGATGGGGAGCACTGGAAAATATACCAGGATGAAAAGCAGAAGAAGGACAAGGTAAAGCAAAGAGCAAAATCTGTATTTTGGGTTGTGGTAACACCACTGATGAGAGTCTCAGATTATTTCACTGGGTTCCACGTGCATGAAATCCCACAGGTAGAGGTCAGGGTGAATAATAGAGTGACACAGCACAGTGACATTCAGAGTGCAGGGATATCACACCTGCCAGTGCCATGCACCTGATTTAATGCTGTTAAATATAGGGCATAAAACTTTACAGTTCTCCATTAATAAGAACTGTCTCTTAATTTAAACCTAGAGCAGAAGTATATTCAAAAAAAAAGGTGTTTCAGTGCATTTTTGGGTAAGTATGAACTACTTTCAGTGATTTCCTGTGAAGCACATCCTTGTTACCCAGCCATTTTGGATGGATTTTTTTTTTTGTGGAAATTAATGGCTAGGGTTTCAAATACCCATTATTTTTATTATGTTATAAAATGAATACAAAACATAAAAAAAGTTTCACAACTTCCTCTGTAAATGTTTAATGAGATGCATAGGGAAAGTATAGGTTTACAGATTGATTTACCTGGAAGCATTTAACTTTTCCCTCGTTATTCATTTTGCTTTTCTTTTAAACTGCATAACACTTTTATACTGCAAATACCTGAATTTCATAATAACATCTGTTAAGAAAAATATTACAGCATATGCATTGCTTAGGGAAATGTTAACCAAGATGACAAAATGTGAATTATTTATTAAATGTCTTAGTGGAGTTATGTCTGATTGAAACAAAAGATAAATTTATTAAAATACCAGATGGCTGATGTGTCTGATAACATACCAAATCTGGGTATTCGGGGTGATAAATGTTCAGACTTCCACTTATATTTCTTAGTATTAAATAAAAATTCTTCAGGAAATAAACCGACATATTCTTCACATAAGCAAATTAAATTAATTTTCTTTCAAATAGTGGGAAAACTTCTGATATGAATCGAAATGTGTTGTATGAGTACAGGGAGACCTAGCGATGATAGCTTAGACAACTGCATGTCCCACAGATTTTAATCGATTGATTAAATGCCATTGATTAGGGAATGTATCCAAAATTATTTTAGTAAGTAAGTAAATTAAGTAAATTTAGTAAGTAAATTATTTTAGTAAGATTTAAGTATTTGTATGACTGTCTGTGTCTGCATTGTCAGGCCCTGCTATCCAGACATGACACTGTGAGTTTCCAGTCCTGGAACCCAAGTGTCACCTCACAGTGGCTTTAACCCAAACTGAGACTTTTTTTTTCCTGAAAGATTTTCTGGTAGAGGAAGCAAAATCAGCTCATTTAGCCACCTGGTTCAGAAGGTTCTGGCACCAGTGATTGTGGATGTGTCTAGTATAATTTGTTGTCAGATAAAAATAGGAAACAAATAGCTCACATTTTGCAGGCATAGCACAAACTCATTCAATTTGAGTGACAGATAGTGNGTGCTGGGAATGCTTGAATTCATTTTATTGTAAAGGAGAACATGGGTTGGATCCCTGGCGATAACACAATCACAGCAAATCTAAAAGAAAATGTACTCTGATTCAAAGTACTGTTCCAGTCTACATTTGTTTGTACCATTGGCCAAAGCAATTAAATAGGTTTTTTGCCTTCTCTATCAGATGGACTCTTAATTGCTACACACATATTACATTAGGAACAATGGAAAACTCTTAATTGTTGTCTCATCTAAACATATCACACCCTGTATTAATTACCATCTCTGAGAATAAAATAGATGCATATTATTATGATTCTTTAATGCGTCGAGATCAATTAAAAGTGCAACAAGATCAAATGCACTTCACTGGAAATTAGAAGTTAGGATTTCTGAATCTAAATTTGCACAAAATAGACAAATAAGTTCACTTGATGTGAGTCTAGACCTCAGCCTTTGATACACAAACATCAAAATAAAATATCTGTTTTCGGGTTGTTTTTTATCAATACCACAAACATCCAGAAAAGTCAAAAGTTTGATGATAAAGTCTGACAAGTCACTGAACTTGGTAAAACTTTTCAGGATGTAGGACTGGAAAGGGTCTCAAGGCAGTACTCAGGTATGCACCTTTTGACCTCCAAAGGTACCGTGGTCCTCTTCTCCTAAGCCCTCAGCATAAAATGGGATTCCAGAATTCCCAAGCCCCTTCCTGTCATCTTGGAGTAGGTGCAGACAGTTAAATCTCAGAGCTAGGGCTTATTTCACTCACCTGTCCTTCACCTCAAGGCTGTACCATCCTCCATCAGGTTACTATTTAATATGTTCCAAGAGACAGAGCGTGATGAAAATTCTATAGACAGTCAGCTCCAGTGTTTAAATGTCCTCTAAAGTGGAAAGGTAGCTTATCCCCTTTGCTGCCATACACCCACCCTGATCTCAGAGGACACAAAAAACTGCTTTCATCTACATTTTTTTTCTTTTTGTTTTGGTTGTAATACTTCAACCTATTTCGTCTCAGTTTCCATCATCCATTTCATGACTGAGAATACATAAATTTCTTCAGCCAGAGGAATGGAGTGTCACCCAGTAAACCCTTTTTGACACCAAACACCTCCTCACCATTCCAGCTGGGTGGATGCAGTGCTCCCATGGGATTTTCCCACTGGATAGAAACCCTGGCCTGTGTGCACTGAGACAGAAATATAAATAAAAATAAAATCACAAGGAAAAACAGAAATGCTGTACCTCATCCATAAAGAGCAGGAGAGGAACAGCACCACTGGTCCTGTCTGACATTACCATCTTTGCACAGGATCCACTGCAATTTCTTTATCTTAAGGTAAGATACAAGATCTGCTCCCAAATGCAAGAAAACTGTGAAATAAACCAAGTTTTCACAGCAAAGTGAAAATCCTGTGAAATACTATATTTGTTTTCAGAAGATACAGAAGGGAGGTAAAAGGTAGATACCAACAACTATCAACAGCAGCAAGTAGAAATTATTCATATTTTACCCTCATTAGTTCTATTTATTAACTGAACATCGTGATTTATTCTACAAAGGATAGAACACATAGATTTCTTATTTCTCCTGCAGGTGATTTAGTCACCCTGTACTCAGACTGTGATTCTTGTTTAACTATCAAAAACTTTTAGGGTAAAACTGTAAAGGCTCCAAAACACTTTAGGGAAAGGAAGACAGGATGAAAGGGAAAAAATAACTTTTAAAGTCACAGACACAAAAAATTATGGAGATATTGGTAGGTTGACAATAATGATTTGTGAGTGAATATTGTGACTTTGTAATGAAGTTGTGACTTTATAATTTAGGCAAGACCTGAGAATTTAATCCCATCTGATGCTTAGCATCTCACTGCTCTTCTGTTTACAGGATGAGTCCTAACATATCAGCAGATCTCACTGAATTCCTGGGGCTGTTTTTACTTATTCCTCCTCACCATTTTTTGAAGTTCATTTACAAAGGAGAAAATGACTAGTCTCTTGTACTATGTTGTGTACAATACATTATATTTTATTTATATATTTGTATAAATACATAAAATATCATCTCTAGCACACTGTGTGCAGCCTGTAAATTGCGTCAATCCTTAACAAAACAGTGGTTTAGAGGAGAAGGAAATAGGGTGTTCAGTTTTTGCACTATTTCACATGGAAAAGCTGTTCCAAGAACAGTGTCTCCTGCAGCTTCTCCTTGGCTTCTGCTATTTTAATGGCCAGTAATTTCATTTCACATCTGTGCTGAATTCCTGTGAGTGCAGACAAAAAGTTACTGAGAGAAGAAAAAA
>VYXF01014147.1:205625-220103 GCA_013397295.1 Polioptila caerulea | reverse complement strand
AAAGAAATTTTTAAAAAATTAAAAACCAAATGGAGCCTTTCTCATTCATTTGAAATTGTTTGAATGGGTTGCCAGGAAAAAATATGAAAACTTTGCCTGTTGCCTTCAAGAGGCAAAATAAATTACGTTGCAGGCTGTCATGTAGGAAGAAAATATATTTTAGAAACAGGACCAGAGCTAATAGCTATCTTGTTCTTCTCAACTAGAGGTCAGTAGCTCACTGTGCCTCCAGAGCTGAGGACGTCCAAACCAAATCTGACCTTTTTCTTTTTTTTTTTTTCTTTTTTTTTTAATCACATTCCACATGTGATTTNATCACATTCCACATGTGATTTATAAATTGCACAGCCTGCTGTAGGTAACTCAAGGCCAGCTGCAGTGTCAAATGGCATTTCAGAGGCTGTTTTTTTACAGGAAGATGAGAACATTTGAAAGTAGCCTAAAGGAGTCTGGCAGTCTGCAGTACTGCCAGTCATCATCAGCCATCAGCAGTGCAATTAACTGCAGGTAGACAAAATCCAGTATGCAAATGGCCACTGGGTTTGTGCACAAAATTATGAACTAGTTATAATTTATACATTTATGAATGTACACTCCATTGCCAGGGTGAGAGGAGACAGGAACCTACTTATTAAGGTAGTGTTAGATCGTGTCAGGTTAAAAATTTTTCTCCTAGATTTTCTTTTTTTTTTTTTTTCTGATTATGTTTAATTATTATAATGTCTGGTTTACACTGATAGATTCAACTCCTACATATAATCTACATACTTGGCACAGGTAATGATTTTTTTTTTTTTTAGTAATGTCACTTAAATTACTGCTATTTGATAGTATTATCTGCAATAATAGTTGTAATTTCTAATCTAAGTGACTTTTTTATCTGCATTGGTTTAAATTATGAGTTACTTCCACAACTTTGAGCTGAATTACCATGATTTGTGTCAGGTGAAGGTGCAGCTATGCTCATTTTGGGTGTGCCTTCAGCACACACCTCTCTCCCTCACACCACACCAAAAGCTGAGGAGACAAAATGGTCAAAAGACAAAATGCACATATTAACAACCTACCTTGAATTTCTGCAAGCATTTCTGGAAGTAGGATGGTCTTCAAAATATTTCTCTTTTTGGCTTTGAAACTCCTATAAGCCATGGAGAGTGGACTAAATGCACATTTTTGTAGCATCAATATGTAGATCAGATGGGAAAGACAGTATGAGAATGTGAGAGTATGTTTCATAAGTTTAAAAGTTTTATCTCCCTCTGTCTGTTCTGAACATGAAGAAATAATAAAGGCAGTGTAAAGATATTCATGGATATGATATGTATGCACATTATGTAGAGTAACTGAGAAAAATAATGTCTTTTTCTCCTCTTACTCACTTCAAAAATGCATGTGCCCACAAACATATCCATGTGCCACCTTTATTTTTCTGAATATTGAGATGTTCTGCAGTGAAGCAAACTCCAAACAGGAGCCATGATTGGATATTCTTTATAAAATATTCTTCCTCTAATATGAGCAGGATTAACTGTTCCACGAAATAACATTTTTAAAATATTCTGCTTGGTATGAAAAATGTTGTTAAGGTACAGCAGACAACATTCCTTTCCCCAAGCTACCAATCCTCAGGTATTTCTCCTAAATTATTCTGTTTAGAACAGTTTTCTTTCTAAAATTCTAATCAACTTACATTGTCATTATCTGGATTTTCTACTAATGTCATTAAACACTTTGTTTACATTGAAAAAATTTCACTGAATGTTTGAAATCAAGGCATTCAAATTGCTTGTTGGACAAAAGTATAAACAAGAATTGTTTGTATTTCAGACTTTTCAGCAGAGAATATCAGAACCTATTTTCCCGGCTTTCACTCTTCTTTACATAAAGTAATCATGAATAAAGTTATCATATTTAAAAGTACAGCAGCATACTTTTTCTAGCTTCTTCTCCTTTTTTAACATCAGCTGCAAGAGACTGAGCTCCAGAGTAGCTACGCATGGGTGTGGAGGTTCTGTATGTGTAAAACTGCTAGAGCTGCTGAGTAAATATTCCAGCAAGTTGCACCTTTTGGGTGTGCAGATTGACATAAATAGATACAGACACGGTAAAATCTGAAACATTCTACAGCAGGGTGGTCAAAAAGTAGGAGCTTTTTGTACAAAAGTAAAGTCACCTTGTAATGTGGCAGCCACTGGTTTTGAAGAGGGTGAAGCTCTGTCCAAAGGAAGAAGCATCCTGTAGTAAATGACCAGAAAATTGGAATGATGCCTTGAGATTTGAGCTTTTATATTTTTCATGTGTTTGTAACCCTACAATTCTTCAGTGTAGTACTCAAATTCCACATTCAGTGGCAGCTGCTGCTTCCCCATTTTGGGCAGATACAACTATTCCTCTCCAGGCCTGGCAATCAAGGACACCTCACTGCCTCAGGCCCCAGAGGTGGAAACAAAAGTGAGTTGGGGGAGCAAATTTGGGGTAAATTACTTCATTACCTGCAGCTGTAATTGGGAGAGTAACCCCCAATATGCAAATGGCCCTAACTCATAAAAGTGTGAAAATCCATGACCCATGCTCCATTTTTGGATGTACTCTGGGGGGCTTTGTCTGCCCCAAATGTACCTGAAGGTCCTTCTATAAATACAATTGCTTTTGATTCCCTTAATTTTTTTCTGGCCTCTGATTTTTTTATGCCCCAAAAAGGCATCAGGAAAAGTAAGGCTGTTATTCTTCCCTAGTGCCCTTTCCCAGCTCTGAATTTTTTTTTATTTTTTTTTTTTTCTGTCTGAGCCCTTAATAGCCCCAGCTGTTTTCCCTCCTGCAATATATCTGATCTTTAGCAGTGGTTAAAGGCTTTGGAAGAAGTGCCACTGTTTAATTATGTGTTGAAAGGGGAACTGTGACCTTTAGATGGCTCTGGATGACCCTGCTATCACTGCCTGTCCCCTCCTGGCCCTGCAGAGGGGACCCTGCAATATTGCCTGCTATTGATTTTTCCCACACCACTTATGGTTTTATAGACATCTACAGTATCTCCTCTCAGGCTGGAGACACTTATCTGTTTAATAACTGCCAAAAAAACCTTCTTCCTGCTGCTTCTTTCTCTGTGTTTGCTGTTTTGGCATGATGCAGGAGCAGACCTGCACTCACCCAGAGCTGAAAATTAAGGTGTGTATTGTATTTGTGATACAAAGGCTGTATTTGGTGATACTTTGATAATTTACATTCTGGTCTTTATTTCTTGAGCACAAGTCAAGCTGGAGTTATTTTGTCATTGGGAATTTATTTTTAATTTACACAGATCATTATGCTGTAATTCCAACATCAGCTTCTGAAATCTTAAAAAAAAAAATCTTAATCTTGGCAGTCTTCAGAGCTGTCCTAAAAAAACTGCTCAGAAACACATGTGAGGAATTGTCATTGAGAGGCACCAGTGTATCAAGGGTCTTAATTGCTTTGGTGGCTTATTTATTATTGACTGTTTGGGCATAAAGCAACAGGGAGGGAAAGAAAAATTACTTTTGGCTACAGAAATAGCTTTATTTTCTACTGATAAGTCATGTTTTGTCCTTTGTCATCCCTGCTCCTTCCAAGTTCCTTGACTCCATCGGTGAATTGAGGCTCAAGGAAAATGAAGAGTGGAAAAGGATATAGTTTTTCCCCTAAGAAATTTGGCGTGAGGCTGCAGAAAAAGAACAGTATATTTCTGTTAGAATGTTATATTTCATGCAGGTCACATTTGTGGATGTTGACAATCCTTCCCCTACTTTCTGGTAATTTATTTCCCTAAAACCCTTCTTCTGATTTAACACATGTAGTTAATTTCTTGAAAGTAGATATTGAATTTTGAGAGAAGGTGTATTTTGTATTTGCATAAAATAACCTCTGAGACAGATGACTTAGACTTCAAGTGATAATGAAATCATGTAAGAGTTAAAAATAAAATTTAATTCTTGTTTTTCCTTCTGTAAGTAAATGACATAATCCTCCCTCCTTCAGCTGTATTTGTTGCTGATTTTGCACCATGTCATTTTATTTATCTTGTGTACCTATATGCTGATATGAGCACTGGGGCTGTAGAAAGGTTCCTTTGTCTAGCCTGGCAAAAAAATCAACAGATATTTCACATGCTTGTGCAAGAAATCAAATTAAAAAAAAAAAAATTAAACTTTCCTAGGTTCATTTTGGGTTTTGGGAGGTGTCACTGTAATTTCAGTTATGAGTTTAGTTATGTTACTTTTTACTACAAATTAAACTGGATTTGAGGTGCAAACCTTGCTAGCCCAAGCTCCTGCTGATTTATGTATCAATAATGTACTTGGGCAGCAAACAATTTTCCCTGTGCTAAATAATTTTGGTTGTTTGTTGTTGTTTTTTTCCCCCTTAAACTCACAAAACTGATGTTTCTGTGGTCATTTTCTCTGCTACTTTATCCATCTATCAGAACACCCGCATCCTTTCATGCTCCCACTTCGGTGATGACAGACAAGAAGGAGAATTCATCAGTTGTAAAAGAGCGTCACCTGGGGAGGGCACAGATTTTGTTTGGTGTCCTGAAAGGATAGCACTGGAGAGAAGCTTCCAAAATCCAAAGAGGTGTAGCACAAAAAGCTTTGTGAACATGTCACAAAGGACCCAGAGTCAGGGCTAAATTGTTAGATCAGCCACCTTGGACTTCAAACTGATATTTTCCCAACAACTTCTAGGAATCCTGTAATTCAACATTAATTCAGTCATATAACCACTTCTCCAGGAGGTCCATATTCTTCTCTGCATGATGCAAATGACAGTCATTCATTTCCAGTCAAAAAGCCATCAGGTTCAGTTTTTACAAATGAGAAGTGAATTGGATGACATTTTAAGAGAATGAACATTTCCCACAAAAACTGAAAATAACCCAAGGGGATAATCTGATAATTTTGCCAAAAATTGGTGCTGTGGCCTTTGAATTTAAATAATGGCTGACAGGGGAAAAATCTGGCACTGGTTTATGGCAGACAGGAGTTTTATAACTCACTTTTGTGTGGGTTAACCAATACAGGTAGAAATAAGATCATAACATGCACTGTACTGTGCTAGGATGTTTGACTTTTATCACAGCCTGATGCCCTTAATTCATCTGCTGACTTTTGTCTGACATGAGAAGATAATATCCTTGATAATCACCAATTTTGCAAGGGTTTATATAGTTGCATCTCAGCTACATTCATAAGTGATACAATAAAAATTCTTAACTTTAATTATTAATGTTATTTTCTTGGAAACAGTAATAGGATCTCCTGGGATTAATTTGAGATGGTGCAAATGCCAAGTAAAAAAGACATTTAATTTTTTAAATGTTAATGATTTTTGTGTAACTTTCAGAGCATGGCCCTGGCGGAAGTGTGGGTAAAGCTTTGAGCGGAAGGCCCTACCTGCAGCAGGGCTGAGTGTGAAAGAAACACAAGGTTTAGCAGAGGCAGGGGCTGATGGAATCACAGATTTGGGTTGGAAGGGACCTTAAAGCTCATCCAGCTCCAATCCCAACACATTCCACTGTCCCAACCTGCTCCAAGCCCCAATGTCCAACCTGGCCTTGGACACTGCAGGGATCCAGGGGCAGCCACAGCTGCTCTGGGCACACTGTGCCAGGGCTTGCCCACCCTCCCAGGGTGGCAATTCATTCCAGAATCCTAATCCAAACCTTCTCTTTGCCACTTCAAACCTTAAGTTTAAGCACTAAAAGTCGTGTGTCCTGACGGTAAAAATTCATCGCGGATCCAGGGCCATCAGCATTTCACTGCAGGCGGGGCGGCCTTAAAACCTCCCCATTGCTTCCCCGCAGGCCTTGCAGGGGGGAACTTCCACTAACACCTCCCTGTTACTTCCCCACAGGTGTTCCAGGGGAACTTTGACAACGACACGCACCGAAAGAACGTCATCGAGCCGCCGATCCTGGCCCGGCACGTGCGCATCCTGCCCTGGTCCTGGTACGGCCGCATCACCCTGCGGTCCGAGCTGCTGGGCTGCGCGGCCGAGGACTGAGCCCGCCCCGCTCCCAACGTAGAAGAAGCCTGTAGGATGCTGAGTGGGTTTTTTTTTTCCATGAACCAGTGCTCGCTCATTTTTATGGTAGGCCGCTAGCTGTCTTTCGCCAGGAGGTCTAAGCCTGCCCTTTTAAAACCGATCCAATCCGAGTTTTTTTGCCCTTGAAATCTGTTGGTGTTGTCCCTTCTGCTGTGGAATTATTCCTCCGAGTCCTCCTTTGAGCTGTTCACCACCAGTTGAAAGCCGTTGAGGGAAAAGAGAAAAAAAAAACAGCAGCATCCTTTTTACAAGGGAAGAGAAATAGTGTGATGAAGCTCATTTGCAGCTTCAGGAACATTGGGCTGACGAGTTCTCCATAAATCATACCGTCATCTTACTTGCAAAAAGTGATACTGCAGCTTTTAGCAATAAGTTTACTTGGGGATGACTGCATTATAGTAATTGTGCCTATCAAACACTGTCAGTTCTTACAACATATATTTAGGGAAATTCTCCATGGTACTGTAAAACATGGTACCTGTGATGTTATGAGCTACCTTTCACCACTTTCATCCAGACAGCAGAGTCCATGCACCTGGAGGGTTTTCCCCACTGCCCCATTTTCCTTCTCTATTTTGCATGCTGTAGACACGGCCTCCATCTTTTCTGTTTAGTATCACACTGTTGGTGTTGTTTTCCTCAGAGGATGTCACCTGTTTGCACACGTAACCAAATCAGTGTATTATGAAGTTAATGAATTTGCCAAAGTTTATGAATTTGCAGTTTCTGCGCTTTTTCAAGGAGGCTAAGGTGAGGCACCTTATGGTGTCTCATCTTGGATGCCCATACATTGCATCAGAAATCCCATTCCAGGATCATTTGTCCAGGGGTGAGCACACAGCCCTAGACTGTGATCTGCCCACCCCATTAGTGTTTTCAAAAACTCTCTGAATTCCTGCGAGGAGGAAAATGTGGAGTGAAGGAATCAGGTGCTAAAAGACACACAGGAGGACTGACTCCCTTACTGCCAGGAAACCCTCTCTCTTTAGGCTCTTCCTAAAGTCACAGCTTTCCTCCCTTAAAGGTAAGAGGTGACATAGGCGCACACCAAAGCCAGGTCCTCACCACCCTCTGCTCCTAAAAAAAAGTCTCTTCAGGCACACATCAGTGAGCCATGAGAAGGCTGTTTCCCATCTACAGGAACACTTCACACACAGCATGATAGCAACCCCAGTTAAAAAAATAGTTTTTAGGAGGAAAAGTGGAGCAGTAAGGGGGATGTTCTCACCCATGTCTCAGTTTCCCCTGCTGATTGGGATAACAACACCAACCTTTGAAGAGCAATCCAAGTTCCCTTGGAGTAAAGTGCTCTGAGACCACGTTAGAGCAGCACCTCAGTCTGAAAAAGGTCCCAGGACAAGGAGTGAGGGGACATTTTATCTGTTACCTGAAACAACAGCACTTGGGATTACTGCCAACGTTTTAATTTCATAACATGCTGATGTGGAGAGAAAGAGAGAATGAGAGAGAGAGAGAGAGAGAGAGAGAGAGAGAGAGAGAGAGATGAGCTGCATGTTTTAGCAAATGTCACTGAAGTTATACTTTCTGTCACTGTTCCATTCTCACCGAAACTCTGAAGTATGAACTTGGGCACTGTTTCCCAGGCCAGCAGCTCGCTGGCCCACAATCTGCAAAGGGCAAAGTTTACCTTGGAAACAAAATGGTTTGGATTTCGAAAAAACCTGCATTTAATCACACATTCTCCACCACAGACTAAATATATATTATCCATTGAACTGTGAAAGACTCTAGAATAGCAGCCAGGAATTTTACATACAAGAATTGGGGATATAATGGTGGCGGTTTTCTGATAGTGTCACTTAAACTGTCACATTTTAGCAAACAGAACACCCTGCCTCTACAAAATACTTAATCCTTAAACTGTATTTATACAAGTATTTATTTTATAAGGCTTAGACATTTAAAGACTTCTAAAGAAGAGTCCTGTAAAGGTAAAAGTATGTGTAAGAAATGTTGAGGTCCTGCGCAACACTGCTAAGTTTGTTCTTTATTTTTTACTTTGTGCTACATAACGAAAGCCACTAGACTGTTACTGTCTTGTCTGTAACTGTGTTAACAGCATTCCTTAATGATGTATATATGGAGTGGTCTTCAAGCAAAAGGAGCAATTTTAAAGAGAAAGTCAATCACTTCGATGGTACTTCTAACAGGAAAAAAAATCTGAGTAATGGAGGACAAGTTTATTCCCACATTATCTACTTTCTGTGTTTTGCAATTTAGGCTTTAGGTTAAAGAAAAAAAAGAAAAAGAAAAAAACTAGTAATATTTCTCTCTTTAGGGTATGCACACACAATATTTTAAGAGGTTTAAATACATTTTCCTATTATGGGAGAGCACTTGACCCTGAATTTAATTACAGATATGAAGAACTGCCTGTAGATATTTCATTAACTGACTGTATCCAAAAAACAGAAGGCCATTTCAGAAAATTAGACTTCCTAGTTTAAAAACTTGTGTTAATGTTCTTTTAAAATATCTAGTTTGTGTTCTTAATCTTGGGAAATTTTTCATGTTATTCATCTTTTGTGACTTCAGTTTAGCTTTTGAATTGATATTTCTTGGTTTAGTAAGTTAATTGTAATCCTTTCATCTGCATATAGAGTTCTCATATAATGTAACACAGTCATTTTAATTTGGTATTAATTTTGTGTTGAGTATTTTCACCCCCATGTCCTGCATCAGCTGCCAGCAGTCTTAACAACCTGCAAGGATAGCTCCATACCTTGTGATAATACTCCACGATAATTCATTAAAAAATCATATATCTGATGCCCTTACAATTTCAACCTGCATGCTAGGAGTTTTTCAACTACATTATTCCTCAGCTACCAAAAAGTCTTCTTGGAATGGCATTTCCAGAACCAAATTCTGCTCCCAGTGTCAGCACTATCAGCCTGAAATAGCTCTTGGTTTAAGTGGAATCCTTCAGATTTAACAAAACAGGTGGGAATCAGATTAGGGGATAGAATTAAACTTTTTCCCTTTGATTTTATTTTGTCCAGGTGCATACCATTGCCATAAGTGGCACATTATAAATTAACACATTTGTTCTCTCCCAGTGGAAGCAACCAGCCCCAAAAAAACAGAAGTGCGGGACAGGAGATGTCCCTTAAGAGGGGACAGAGGAAAGCTCGGATCCTTGACTTCTGTATTAATTGTTAACAGAGATATTGAACGTTCAAGGCCAAAAAGTGTTCTCCTAATTAAATTTCACCCTGATCCATTTAAGTATTTGTACGCAGGCTTCACCTTTATGTTGCTGGGTAATGTGCTATGTTTATAGCCTGGGAAATAAAACACTGGCATGAGGCTCCTTTTTATCAGCGCCAAGGGCTCATCGCCTCAACTGGCCCTGGATCTGAGGTTGACTTTCTCTTTTGGAATGGCTGCATACAAATTAAGTGTCAGTTTTGAAGACTAAGGATACTAAATGAGTGTATCTTTGCTATACAACCAATGTGAACTATAATATTCAGTGCTGGCTTCTGATGTGTCAGTAAGTACAGAAGTATCTCGGACACAAACGACCTTTGCAACCTTTCAAGCTGTGTGATATTCAAATGGTTTTGTATATACCTAAATCATGTAGAGCGATGTAAAACCAGTATGACCTTGTCTAGTCTTCAAACTTAACAATAAAACTTTTGAAAAATGAGGTGGTTTCCTTGAAGCTGTTATGTTGCAGTGCCTTGAGGGAGACACAGCTAATCTCACTGGCAGCAAACATGGAGAGGAGATATGATGTGGCATTTTTCTGGATTCATCCACGGGGTCTTTGTGGTAGGTAAGTTTGTTTCTGGCAAAATCAGCAGCTGGTGCTGTGGTCCCCTCGATGTGCTCCCTTTGTTCTTCCAGATTAAAAATTTTAAAAAACCCTATAGGTATGAAAGAGTCTAATTTTTTTTTTTCCTATCCCACTTCTATCTGAATGAGCACCAGAAATAAAAAATGACAATTTCATTTCCTGTAAGTCAAATTTCTTGGGATATTTATCAGTCTTTATCCTCTCTCCTCCATTCCTGGACAAGCAAATTAAAATTAAATTTCTGAGAAGATAAGGAGTGGTTGCAGCCCAGACCTGCTATGAGATGCCACAGCAGAGCTGGTGTTCGCTCACACCCTTGCCACTTTTCTCTTTTATTTGTTATGCAGCCTGCTCCCCAAAATGTCTCATACTAGTTAACTCTATAATTTCAATTTCTTAAGAAACTTAAAGTAGCATATGGAAAAGCCATTTGCTCCCAAACAATTTAAACAATTAAGTTGTGTAAAAATATTCTGTTTACTAAAGAGAGATTAAGCTTCAGGCATTTACACCTTGAATGAGCCCATAAACACACATCTTTTTGTTTTATAATGGTTTCAGCTTGTGTCCTTTCTCCAAAAATAATCTTTTAGAGACAAAAAGCACTCACTGGTGACAATGTCTGCCCAACATCCAGTCTCAACACTCATTACAGCATGTTGTCTTTCAGCAGAAAAGTCACAAAATTGCAATTTTCCATTATTACATAACTCTACCTGTCACAAAAATGAGAATACAATGCTGCACACATGAAGAGGAGTACTTTTGGAGAATGATAGCTGAATATTAGCACTTCAGTCATAAATTTCTGCATTTTGAAACTTTCTGACTTTTGGATTATAAATTGCAACTGTTTCATGAAACATGGGGACTTTTCCTGACAAACTGAAAAGTGGGTTTTCCTCCCATTCTTCATAACATATATCCCCAGGAATTCCAGTGAAGACAAGGAGAGGAAGTAATGAGTAAATCTCTTCATAATAGCAACTATTTGTCAATGTCCATCCTCCTATATGTGTTGCTAATGAGCTCAAGGGATTAACATGAGTATCAACACTCTGCATCATCATGAAATAAGTAGCGTCAGATACTTCTGTGGTAAACACAATGACACTTATTTTATAACTTAGATTTAATAGAAGGAGGTCAATCTGCTCATTTAGTGATTACTAAGTGACCTGTGATGATTTAGTCTTAGAAATCAAATAGGAAAAATTATAAGATCACTTTTAAATAGGACTAAATAAAGATAATTCTACTGATCCCAAAGTCTTTTCTTTTTTTAATATAATTTGCATGATTTTCTTAATAGATACACTATTAATGTATCTATTACTAATAGATAGATACACTTTAGAATGCAGAAGATTGCTTTAGATCAAGAATCTAAAATATAAAAGGCAGAATTGCACAAAACTTTGCTGCACAGCTTTATGATCGCATTTATTGGAAATTAACTTTCAGTGATATACATATGTCATTGTAAATATGTATTTTTAAATTCCTCTGAACGAGAGAATGTAAAAACATATCTTGGTATCACAATTCAGCTTGCTAGGAGTGCAGAAACATGTATTTTATCAGGGTAAGCAAGCAAGAATAACTAGGTTTTTATGTAGTTTTTATCAAACTGGAATTAGGCTCCGCATGTGTGGGAGTGTACAGGAAACATGCACCACCTGGTGAAACACAGGTGGGGCACAGGAGGTGAGGAGGATGGCCAGAACACACCCTCTTTGCCACAATAATATTTCTGTCTCTGATTTGCCAGCTGGTGGGCTGCAGTTATCTGAGGTCACACATCAGATGATGGGTCAGCAGGCACACTTCTCACTAGGGGGAGGAAATTTACCCTCAAAATGCACTAGGAAAGGTCACTAATTATTTGCATCAGATTGGAAAATCAAAAGCAGACTAAATGAATGTTTATTTGTTATCTAGGATGCTGTGAGAGGTCAGCAGGAGCTCTGGAGAAATATATTGTGCTGCCTTGGCCACAATAATTGCAATCAAGTACACAACCTGCATAAAATATACATGTGATGCTTTGAAGCAAGATCAAAGGGCCCCTGAGAAGGGATACATGCTACTTTCTGATGAAAGTGTCAGACAATATGATGTAGGTGCTGTGGCCTGGCACATTGTGGGCTTGCACAAGGTCTGGCTGGGATGGATTTACCCTTCCAAAGTTTCTGGGGGAGAGAAGAGTCACAGGCTCTTTAGGGAGGACAGGCAGGGCACACAGGGAGAGGGTGTCACGTCTACTCAAAGACCAGCTGGAGTTCATGAAGCTCTGCTGGAATGGGTGAGGAGATGACAAAGAGCTTACAGGGAGGGCAGGGACAGGTGACATGGAGGTAGGGACGTGCCACAGGGCAGGGACAGGTGGCAGGGATGTGCCACAGACTGCGGGAAGAGTCAATGAGCCCAGACAGGACCGGCCTTGTGTTCACAAGCCTGGTCCACAAGGAGAATTTCAACCACCCCAAATAAGAATCGGGTTGGGTTGCGTTGGGTTGGGAAAAAATTTTATTACCTAATCAACCCCCCTGCCATGGGCAGGGACACTTCCCACTGTCCCAGGCTGCTCCAAACCCCAATGTCCAACCTGGTCTCAGGCACTGCCAGGGATCCAGGGGCAGCCACAGCTGCTCTGGGCACCCTGTGCCAGGGCCTGCCCACCCGCACAAGGAACAATTCCTTCTTAATAACTAATAACTAAACCCACTTACCTTTTCTTCCTGACTTCTCAAAAACAAAACCTACCAAAAGGGGCTGTGGTGGCTGTGAAATGGTGGAACCCAAGATCCTTGGGGTGGTGAGGAAGGCCCACAAGTTCAATGGCCTGGACTTCAGGAGAGGATTTAGCCTCTTCAGGGATCTGCTTCATCAAGTATGATGGATCCAGGAGAGAAATGGGGCCCAATAAAGCTAATTAATATTCAGTGATCACCTCCTCCAAACTCAAAAGCAGAACATCCCAACAAAGAGAAAATCTGACAAACATGCCAGGGGTCCTGTGTGAGTGAACAAGGGACGAGGGCAAAACAGAGAAAGGAGATCTCTAGACCATGGAAGCAATCACAGCCAGCCTGGGAGGCTACAAAGAAGTTGTCCAGGATCAGGTTAGGAAACGTAAACCCCTGATAGAGTTAAATCTTTCTAGGGACATCAAGGGCAACAAGAAAAGTTTCTGTACGTATGTTGGTGACCAAAGGAAAAGTAGGGAAAATGTGGGCCCACTCTGGCAGAAAAAGGGAGACCCAGGACATGGAGAATGCTGAGGTACTCAACAACTTGCCTCAGTTTCACCAAGAAGTGCTCTGGTTACACTGCCCAAGGTGCAGGAGATGAAGGGAGGGGCTGAAGAACTGCCCAGGGTAGGAAGAGATCAGGCTGGAGATCATCCAAGGAACCTGAGGGTTCCCAAGGCCATGGGATGTGGCAAGATGTACCTGTGGGTCATGAGGGAACTGTCAGGGGAAGTGGCTAAGTCACTCTTCATCATATTTGAGAAGTCATGGCAGTCTGGTGGAGGTCTCACTGATTGTAAAAGAGGAAACATAACCCAGATTTTTAATAGGGAAATTAAGGGACATCCAGGGAACTACAGGGTGGGCAGTACCTGTGGGAAGAGAGAGCAGATCTTTCTGGAAATTATGCCAAGGCACATGGAAAATAAGGAGATGATTTCTGACATCTTCATGTGGCTCCGCTGAGGGCAAGTCATGCCTGAGAAGTCTGGTGGGTTCTATGATGCAGCTACAGCACTGGTGGATGAGGGGAGAGCCATTGGTGTTCCCTCACTTTTTCCTCTTGAAGGGTGTTTCTCTACTATTTTTGACTTGGAAAAATTCCTTTATTACGTGTGACTCATGCTACTATAACAGGTTCACAGCTTCTTTAAAGTGGGTGTTCACAGCTTCTTTCTAAGAGTGAAAAGGCACTAACAGGGTATTTTTGATTAAGAAATTAAAGCATGGGTTGTTTGTGTAAATATGGAGTGTACCTATTTTTATATATATATATCTGCATTTTCTAGAGGTCATGTCATATATGTCATATTTCATCTAAGAATAGAGAGAGAAAAATGGAAGTAATGCTACAAAGTTGTTAATTAACCTCATTAACCTAATCTGTTGTTCTGATGTATGCTCAAATAATTTTCTTCCATTTAAGAGAAATTGATGATGATGGGGAGACCACTGCATCTTTGTAGGAGTTTTATTTATGCCCCTGGTTTGCCACCACAGAATGGTTTGAGTGAGAGGGGACATTTAAAGGCCAAACAGGACACCCTGAGCTAGACCATGCCAGGCAGAGCCCCATCCAACCTGACCTTGAGTGTTTCCAGGGATGGAGCAGCCACTGTCTTTCTGGAAAACCTATTTCAGTCTTTCACAGCCCTCACTGTAAAAAACTTCTTCCTCATATCTAATCTAAATTGACCTTCTTATAGTTTAAAACCCTTTCCCCTTTGTCCAGCCACAAATGGTCCTACTAAAATGTTTGTCCCCAGTTACCTTTCCTTAGAAGCTCACATGGAAATGGGCAGCATTACTTGAAAGCCAGAAGTGCTTCTTTATTTT
>VYXF01014147.1:189816-205591 GCA_013397295.1 Polioptila caerulea | reverse complement strand
CCCCCTGCCATGGGCAGGGACACTTCCCACTGTCCCAGGCTGCTCCAAACCCCAATGTCCAACCTGGTCTCAGGCACTGCCAGGGATCCAGGGGCAGCCACAGCTGCTCTGGGCACCCTGTGCCAGGGCCTGCCCACCCGCACAAGGAACAATTCCTTCTTAATAACTAATAACTAAACCCACTTACCTTTTCTTCCTGACTTCTCAAAAACAAAACCTACCAAAAGGGGCTGTGGTGGCTGTGAAATGGTGGAACCCAAGATCCTTGGGGTGGTGAGGAAGGCCCACAAGTTCAATGGCCTGGACTTCAGGAGAGGATTTAGCCTCTTCAGGGATCTGCTTCATCAAGTATGATGGATCCAGGAGAGAAATGGGGCCCAATAAAGCTAATTAATATTCAGTGATCACCTCCTCCAAACTCAAAAGCAGAACATCCCAACAAAGAGAAAATCTGACAAACATGCCAGGGGTCCTGTGTGAGTGAACAAGGGACGAGGGCAAAACAGAGAAAGGAGATCTCTAGACCATGGAAGCAATCACAGCCAGCCTGGGAGGCTACAAAGAAGTTGTCCAGGATCAGGTTAGGAAACGTAAACCCCTGATAGAGTTAAATCTTTCTAGGGACATCAAGGGCAACAAGAAAAGTTTCTGTACGTATGTTGGTGACCAAAGGAAAAGTAGGGAAAATGTGGGCCCACTCTGGCAGAAAAAGGGAGACCCAGGACATGGAGAATGCTGAGGTACTCAACAACTTGCCTCAGTTTCACCAAGAAGTGCTCTGGTTACACTGCCCAAGGTGCAGGAGATGAAGGGAGGGGCTGAAGAACTGCCCAGGGTAGGAAGAGATCAGGCTGGAGATCATCCAAGGAACCTGAGGGTTCCCAAGGCCATGGGATGTGGCAAGATGTACCTGTGGGTCATGAGGGAACTGTCAGGGGAAGTGGCTAAGTCACTCTTCATCATATTTGAGAAGTCATGGCAGTCTGGTGGAGGTCTCACTGATTGTAAAAGAGGAAACATAACCCAGATTTTTAATAGGGAAATTAAGGGACATCCAGGGAACTACAGGGTGGGCAGTACCTGTGGGAAGAGAGAGCAGATCTTTCTGGAAATTATGCCAAGGCACATGGAAAATAAGGAGATGATTTCTGACATCTTCATGTGGCTCCGCTGAGGGCAAGTCATGCCTGAGAAGTCTGGTGGGTTCTATGATGCAGCTACAGCACTGGTGGATGAGGGGAGAGCCATTGGTGTTCCCTCACTTTTTCCTCTTGAAGGGTGTTTCTCTACTATTTTTGACTTGGAAAAATTCCTTTATTACGTGTGACTCATGCTACTATAACAGGTTCACAGCTTCTTTAAAGTGGGTGTTCACAGCTTCTTTCTAAGAGTGAAAAGGCACTAACAGGGTATTTTTGATTAAGAAATTAAAGCATGGGTTGTTTGTGTAAATATGGAGTGTACCTATTTTTATATATATATATCTGCATTTTCTAGAGGTCATGTCATATATGTCATATTTCATCTAAGAATAGAGAGAGAAAAATGGAAGTAATGCTACAAAGTTGTTAATTAACCTCATTAACCTAATCTGTTGTTCTGATGTATGCTCAAATAATTTTCTTCCATTTAAGAGAAATTGATGATGATGGGGAGACCACTGCATCTTTGTAGGAGTTTTATTTATGCCCCTGGTTTGCCACCACAGAATGGTTTGAGTGAGAGGGGACATTTAAAGGCCAAACAGGACACCCTGAGCTAGACCATGCCAGGCAGAGCCCCATCCAACCTGACCTTGAGTGTTTCCAGGGATGGAGCAGCCACTGTCTTTCTGGAAAACCTATTTCAGTCTTTCACAGCCCTCACTGTAAAAAACTTCTTCCTCATATCTAATCTAAATTGACCTTCTTTTAGTTTAAAACCCTTTCCCCTTTGTCCAGCCACAAATGGTCCTACTAAAATGTTTGTCCCCAGTTACCTTTCCTTAGAAGCTCACATGGAAATGGGCAGCATTACTTGAAAGCCAGAAGTGCTTCTTTATTTTAAAGCCATTTTTTCCCTTTACTGAGGGATTTGCAAGTATTTAATTTTCATATTTTTCAGGAGTCGTGGCTAACCATTGACCGGAATGAGGGAGGAGGTTTTCTGGTTCATAAAGGTGGGAGTCAGAGTGGCCTCCAGAAGAATGTGACCCAATATTTATACAACATGCATATATAGCACATGCCACTCACCACCTGCATCGGCTGCTCCACCTTCCCGTTCCTTTCCAGCTTCTGAGCCATGACAGAAAAGCGTTGTTCAGCTGTGGCACTGAGGCCAGCTATTCACAAGTGGCTTTTACACTCAGTAACGGCCACATTCCCCAAATATTTCTGGGAGCCCAAAGCCAGGCTTCCAAACCAGAGCAGCCCAAGGGCTGGGTGTGATGTGGTGAAGGAAATCTCGCCCCTGGTGCCGGCGCAGCAGCTGAGCTGACTGAATGGCACGCACAGTTTACATCTGCAAACACGTGGTGGGCAGCAGGAATGGCTCAGCAAACATGTCCCAGTTAATCCCTCCATGGCATAAAAGACTGCACTTCAACTGAAACAGTTTGGGTATTTTTAAAAACGTTTAGCAGCCTTTTTCCCCCCCCCCCCCTCTGCCGCAAGCATTCCCTTGGCCTGCAAAAAAAAAAAAAAGCATTTATGGTAATTTCTCAAAAGGGTTACTTTCTATTCAGATTCATGTCTGTCATGCATTCAGGCTGCCTGAATGGATGGATACTCTCCTGAAGTCAGGTAGATATGGAGTGATAAATCTCCACAATGAGATGTAGGGTACTGGTCTAGCATCCCCATCATACCAAAGAGATGGGCTGCCTGACACCCCCTTGATGCTACCAGAAAAATAGTCAGAGGAGCAAACACCTTGATATCAAGCAACCACTTCACAGAACTAAGGACCTTGTTTAGGTTGAAGGAGAGTGAAATGCGTGATTGACGTTCCAGTGTGAGTGGTGGTGTGATTTCTGATGGGTGCTGTGCTCCTTTCAGGCACCCACTCAACAGCTCCGCATCACCAAGGCTTGAAGGAACACTCCCTGGCTCTCACCTGATATCTGCCACAAATGATGCTGAAATGGTCTTGCACTATCTTGTGAAAATCTCCATTGGTACAATTTGTTGGTAAATTACTGAGGACCCTCTCAGAGCCACTTTTTTTCCCTGATTCTGAGCCCTCTATAGATATAGATGATCCATTTGGTTGTATTCCAATGTCCCAATGAATCAACTGAGTGTATTGACAGTTTTGCAGCCCAGATCATCTCCTGAACTACAGCAAAGGAGTGTTTAGATTGAACAGGCAAAGGCTTATTAGCATTCCTTCACTGTCTCAAGACAGTCTGGACTGGTTCTCCCTGGCCAGCGCAACAGACTTCAAACCAGGGAATGTGTGCATCAGCCTGTGCTGGTGAGAGGCACTTTGATACCCTTCCCTTTTCTTATTTATCATCTTCTCCAGGTGCTTTTCCTCTAACTCTGCAGTGAAAATATTGATTGTACCAGCCCTGATCCCAGGGGATCCTTGTGCTTGCACTTCAGCAGTGGGCAAAGGTGGGGTTTAAGCAGTCCTTCCCTGGCTGCCCGGCAGTAATTGAGCTCCCACCAGAACGACTCCTGGCAGAGATTTTAGGAGCAGACAAGTAATGCTGGTAGAGTCACACAGAAGCTGACTCCAGCTTCCATTCTGCCTTAGAATCTCTGAGCCTCCCTGTGGTATTGGCTTGGCATTCTCTCCGTGGTTCAGAGCACAAGAAACTGAAGCAAGTGTGGAAGGAGACAAGGCTGGGTTGGCTCCTGCATGCAGCTACTCCAACCACAAGTCTCTATGAGCTAGGAGCACCACGGCCAAAAACAGCACAGGCAGAGTCAGGATCTCCCATTCTAAAGGGCTATCCCAACCCTGTGCAGCACAGAATTTGGTCTCATCCAATTTATTTGGACTGAATATTCATCATGGAGGGTCAGGAGGGGAAAGAGGGTGGATTTTCATCACAGCAGTCCTGTGTCTCTCCAGGTCTCCCAGTCTCCAAGAAATGTGGTCTGGCTCTTAGCACTTGAGTTACCCCTACCTAAATTAACTTAAATTATTTTTATAACCAACGTGCTTGAAAAACTCATTCATATGACACAGTTCTGGCTAAAGTTATTTCAAATGTCAATGTTGCCCTAATGCACATCTTAACTGTTTCACAGGGGCCTCTTCTTTATCTGTTTTCATCTTGAAACAACCTGACTGCATGCAGGAGAATTAGTTGCTTTGAGAAGAGGAAAGATCATTCCCATTAATACCAACCCACAGCCTTTATTAAACTGGAGTCAAGGGGCATCGGTGAGGGTAGGCCTGAGGAGGAAGAAGGGGAAGGAGTGTCTGAATGTGCAAGCTGGAATTTGAGATATTTTTGCAGAAGCAGGAGGAGCAAAGCTGTGAGAGGCATCTTTTCCCTGCTCTCCTCAGGGCAGCACAGCCCCACACAGGTGTGATGGGTTTTATCATGGGTACGTGCTCAGGCTTGACTGGGACTGCAACACAGACTGCAAAATGCAGAAGCAGGCACTGGCATCTCTGCCTACCTCCTCACCATGACCTTTTTGTCTATTCCTATTACATCGAAGTCTCTTAACTAATTATGCAGGATCTCAGCCTGCTATGTGATCCTGTTAGCTCCAGGCATAATTGCAAATGAGACAAGAGATCTCAACTGTGCTGCTCCTTACAGTGCCACTCGTTCTTTGTCCGATGTTAATTATTCCTTGCAGCTAACAATGAAACAAAGACCAAAGAGTTAATTCTCAGCACAAAGAGAAATTAGTTCTTGCTAATACGTTCTATGTTACTCTGCTTATTTACCTAGAAAACACTATTTGGTTTTGCAGTGTGAATACTTGAAAAACAGGCACTAGATAAGAGGTGAGAAACATGAGATATGAATGAAAACATTGGATTTATTTGCAAGCCAGAGAGGATGTGCCACGAGCTGTTCTGAGGTAAGGTAGTAACTGAGGCACAAACTTGGCAGGGGTTTTTCTCCCTCGTGCGTGCAGCTTTGATGGTGCCCTTTCCTCTCTGGCACATCCTTGTAGTGGTCACCACACGGTGTGGCACGGGACATGCAGGTGTGTGACTGACCTGATGGGCAGCAGGGAGGATGGGAGCACCCTCACCAGCCCCATCCCAACCCTCCTGGATAGCCATGGCAGAGGGCAGAGGGAAGTATGCCCATCCTCTCTGCAGAAGGAGTAGAAATCTGCCCCTTCTTTCCTGGGGAGACCCAAAGGAAAGCCACAATGGCACTGCAGAGTGGGTCTGCTGGTGTAACTGCGGCTGGGAGCAGCACCCAGCCCATCAGTGAGGATTATTCCCCCATTGCACTGTCCTGCCTGCCTTGAGCTGACACAATTACATGGGTGAGGAGTGAAATCCACCATCTGAAGCCCATCTGATTTTGAAGTATAGCCAAATGTGTGTTTTGCACATCTGTATGTGCCCCTTATGCTTGGACTTCCACCACCACACTTGAAGACAAAAAATATTCAGCCTTTCTGTACTTGTACATTATTTAGGTCAGGTCTTTTTGCCAGATCTGAGTCCCCCAGAGACATACTGTTTTTTTCCTCTAGCCTCCGCAGTACTATCAACTCTATGATCACCTCTGGGTACAGTGGTTTATTTCATGCTCCTTTGTTTTCTGTTCCGATTCCAACAGCTTGCATCTCAAAGTCAGTATGTACTGCAGGATTTTAAAATATTGTGCTCCCTGAAAGGTGTTGATCTTAATCCAAATTAAATTGGAAGTAAGGAGGTGGAAATATTAGATATCACCTGAGAGCAGCTTTCCTTTACCTAAAGGGGTTTTGGAGAGAGATTCTTTAGAAGGACATGCAGTGAATGGGCAAGGGGGGATTTGCCTTAAACTGAAGGTGAATGGATTTGGATTAGGCATTAGGAAGAAATTGTTCTCTGGGAAAGTGGGGATGCCCTGGCACAGGGTGTCCAGAGCAGCTGTGGCTGCCCCTGGATCCCTGGCAGTGCCCAAGTCCAGGTTGGACACTGGGATTTGGAGCAGCCTGGGACAGTGGGAAGTGTCCCTGCCCACAGCAGGGGGTGGAACAAGATAATCTTGAAGGTCCCTTCCAACCCAAACTATTCTGTGAGTCTATAATCATATTTTTCTGAGAATATTGCCTGGAACAGATGCATCATGCAAATGTACTAATAAAAAATTAAATGTGTATCTAATTCAGGTCTTCCTTTTACTTTCAGTGATGCAGTTTTAAATTCATGAAGGGTAGCATTTTCTAGTCAAATATTATGCAGACAGCCAGTGCTATTAATGCAGAGGATGACTCTCATAGTTTTGTGGAATGCTATGTAATGTTTGAGGATAAGGCTTGCTCAATCCCTCTTGCTGAAGCCACTCCTATTCTTCCATCCTTCTTCAGACATATTTTGAGAGGGAAAATGAATGTGATAAATGCAGCAAACAATTACCATCGGGGGAGAGGTTATGCCGTATCCTCGCAGCTTAAAGGAAGACAATGAATGCTGAACACTTAAGTCTTTTTGCAGCTCAAGTCTCTCTCTAATTGAAGCAGTATTTTGTTCTTTATAAGATATGTGAAATGCATGTCATAAAATTATGCTCATTATTTGAAAAAGAAAAGAAAGAAATAGCTTGTACGTGATGAAAAACACTTAAAAGCTAGGGTCTCCTCAAGGTTTATTTCTGTAGGTGAAGTTCTACATCATTAATAATTGAAACTGGGATGGGGGAAGTAAACTCAGATTATTATTTTCTGCTTCTAATAATGATTCTTAATCACATACATTTTCAGGAGTGTCTAATTCTGGATATTTCATCTAAAATATTGAAGATTCCTATGAAGAAAGTATATGTCCAACATGAACACATTTACCCTTGTTTCAAATATGTTTTTAACATGATCAAGTGCAACTCTGTTTCAGTAAATTCAAGCTCTACCTAAATAATGGAGTGTGTATTTTATTTTTAACTACTTACCATCTTTACACAATTTATTGTTCTGAAGTCACAAGGAACAAACCTACTCAGAGGAGAAGCTTAACACAGAAACTGTCAGCAGGTGTTAATCTTCATTATTTCAAATAGTATACTTTTTTTAAAAAATTATTAAATATTGAAGAATTCCCACATGCCTGGATGGAAACATTTCTCTTCAAAGTGTAGAAAATGTCTAGCACCATTTGCTTAACATTTTCATGCACAGTTGCACTTTCACAAATATAGAAATTAATTCAAGGGGAGTCAGGGCCAGAAACTCAACTGTTATAAAATGGACAATTTGTGAGGGCTGTGGGATGCTCAGAAAAATAGAGATCTATGAAGGCAACTAAATTGTAGGCTGATAATTGGAAAGTGTTCTCAGCACCCAGGCTGGCTGGAGCACATGGGTACCACAAGTTCCAGGTGGGGAGCTCAGTGAGTGTAACCAACATTGAGGAATTTATCAGCTGTTGGGTTGGGTTTGGGCAGAACACAGATGCCACTACAAGAGGAAGGCAGAAACTCAGCCCACACAGGGCACAGAGCTCCTTTGTTCTTCCAAGGGCTCTGTTTAGCAAGGAAAATGCCATAGATGCGCCATGCGTGCCCAGGCCCTATGGTGATTGATTCACGTAGCAGAGGTAATTATTGACCAAAGGCAGCTAAGCTGCTTCCCTTCAGAGAATTTCATTCAAAGGCAAATCCAGCAGCATCTCAGGTGACTGCCACTCCATCCCTGTGAGTGCATGGCACAAAAAGTGTGTTTCATTTTCCCCGGGTGCATTGGGCTGTTCTGAAGCACAAGGCAGGATGCCATGATGCTGAGCCTAGACTGGAAGTAATTAGAGTGACCCAGGTCTTCTCAGAGCTACTGCAGCTTAAGAAAGACAACTTTACCTCCCCTGACCTTCTCCACAGCTGCCAGACTGAATAAGCACCACGAGATTAAAAGCATAAATTAACTCAGTGACTCCTTCAGAGCGAAGGAAATGCAACGATGGACAACTGCTTCCTCAAAATTTCAAGTCATCAAATAAATGTGTAGGAGATCTTTAAATCAGTGGGTTTTGTTATATGGTTTAGCTAATACAATAAAAATTTGAGCCAGGCCATTTCAAACACATGAAGACCAGTATGAAAGTGAGTGTTTTTTTAAAAAAAAATAACACAAAATCAAGTTTCATCAAGGAAAGAGAGTGAAGAAGTTGTGAAGTCAAAAGGTCAATCAAAACAGGTAGCAATTCACAGTTGTCTGTAAGATCTGTGCATTTTAAATTTGCAAACAGTTTGGATTGATAGATATGTGTCACTTCTGATGCAAAGCCATAAAATCCTTTTATAAAAAAATGTTAAGCAGGCAAAGGGTTTAATTGATGACTCTGGCCAACACACCTGCTTTAGACAATGCATTTCTACCTTCAGACTTTTCCTAAGGAATGAAAGTTTTTGAAATATATAGCTTAACTGCACTTTGCACACATAATATTGCCCAAATATAGCCACCCATAAACAGTGGGACCATAAATCTTGTTCAAACTGGCTGTTCTAAAAAAACATGAGCAGCTCAAGTTGGCCCTGCAAAACAACAAACTGTGTTTGTTCTTTACAAGACTCTCCTTCAAAAATATCCATATCAACACCTAAATCCGCCACCTCTGCCTTCCTGCACAGCTTGGGTCAGCACAGAGCCCTCGAAAGGATGAGTCTGGGAGAAAATTGCCAGGCTGCTGACAGTACTGTCATGCTGGAGATAGTGGCAAACCCCTGCCAAAGTACAGCAGAGTTTCTTCAGCATGAGTGAAAACCTTCATGCACAGTGCGGGGTCCTGGCACATCTCTGCTGTCCACGAGACTGGATGTGCGCTGCTCTGGGAATATCAGCTGTGGGAATCTCTGCAGGCTCAGAGGAGATGTGATGCTGTGACTGAGTGGCTGTGAGAGCTGTGGGAGGCTGGGGCTGGTGTGTGCCTGCCAAAGTGCCATCGGGGTTGGGGAAGTAGAGCTCCTTCCAGAGTCTTCAAAGCATTGATTTTGATGGTTTGACTTGGACCAGTTTTACACCAGGGCCACCTGGGCTGGCTTCAATTGCACTGCTTTGATGTTACGCTGACGTGAGAAACGTTCTGATATTTCCCTTTCCCTGACAAGAACCTCTAAATGGGAAATGGCCATGTGGATGATATTGGGAAGAGTAAAGGTGGGCTTCTGTTTGTTTTCTTTTTTGTTTTAGTGAGATTGAATTTCTGGTTTGGAAAAATTGATTAGCTTTGCTTGATCTTTCCCACATAACACTGAGAATAATTGCTAAATATGTTTTATCTTGAAATCTTTGTGGTATCAGAGTTCACTCTGCTTTACACTCCCCAGTCCCCAAAGACAAGGAGCTCAGAGGGCACACGATGCATTTCTTACTCTTTGACAAAGAAATTATGTAGCACAGCTTGAACAAGACTACTAGAAGAGATGCAATTCAAGAGATCCTTTCAATTGTCACTATGATCTCTTTTTACATGAATATATTATGCCTTTAAAACCTTTTTGAAAGATAAGCATGCAATTTAGAACTATAGGCAAGTAAAGGCAGAGAAAAATAAAGGGGATGAGGGGAATGCTGGATTTCCAATAAAGTGAGATTTTAAACAGTAGTAATTATATGGATATGACAGCAATTATATGGGTTCATTAGATGTAGGGTTTTATCCCTAAGTTGTTACAGAGATGATCAGGAAGCCTAAGAGAAGTGAAAAAACCCCAGCTCTCCAGTTCATTTATTTCCTTAGTTTACATATCATTTACATATTTTTATACTCTTTCACATGCTTTTTATTTTCAGTATCAAAGGAAGTCTCTTTTAACAATGTTGAGTTTTTTTTCCCCTGCATTCTGGACGAGACACAAAAAATGACAGTGTGCATTTAACCAGAGCAGTAAGAGAAAGAGTCCTGCACATACAAAGCAATTGTAACTGCAAACTAAATTTACTTCAATTCAGTGTCTTTCAAGGCTGGGAAGGATAAGCAGGATGGTTCCTGTTTCCTGCTGGAGCTCATCATAGCAAGTGGCATCACCTTTTCTCAGGTGCAGAGGAGGACTGGAGAAGCTGAAAGACCCCGTAGGTGTTTGCCCACAGTTGTGAGTGAAACCTTGTGCCTGTGCCTTGCTATCAAACTTCTCCAAAGCTCCTGCAATGTTTGGCTGTGTCAATACCAACATTGTAAAATTCACGTACTTTTCTCTAAAACCCTTTTCACCTCACAGTGATGATGAACTGAAAACCTGGACATTTTGACAGCACTCCTCTCCTACAAACAGTCCCTGCTCCTTATGACAGTGGGCCATCCCCTTTGCCCCTCACCCAGCTGCTTAAAATCAAAACCATTTTCCACTGCAGACTTTGCTAGTAGTTTCAGTACCAGGTCAGCACAGAATCTGGTTACAGAGGTTACAGCTCCTCTGTTACCCTGTTACAGCACAAAAATAAAAAGGCTGTCGTCCATGATATTTTTCTTCGACTTGAATATCTGGGTACAACGAATCCAAGGAACAGTGCTGGAAGTTCCTCAGAGGATGAGAAATAACCCTGTTTCACTAAAATTACTCTTGAGTGTATAGATACCTCTCTAACTCCTTGACAATGAGGGCAGAATAAAAAACTGAATTTAACAGAACTAGTTATGTCAAAAATCTGAGATGGAAAGTGAACATTGAATCATAAAGGTAATGATCTCACAAGCAGCAGAATGAGCGCAGAGGGGAGAGAGTTTCTATGTCAGTCACATGCCATGAGAAATTATTCACTCCTTTTAATTTTTTTTTTGCAATTTCTTCTTTAATTAGAAGGACTGTACCCATATACTCTACAATCATGTAAATCACCTGTCTGTCCATCTGTCTGAATATCCATCCAGCTTCAACATCTCCTCCCTTTGTTATTACTCACAGCTGTCCCTAAGGGTACCATAGCAGCAGATAATTTCTGAGTAAATCAATATATTTTAGGGATGAGCTTTCATGCAAGTGACACTAATCATCACAAAATAACAAAACTGTGTCATTAAACCACCTGACCATATATACTGTGCTGTTTTATGTTCCATCATCCTCTGAGTGCTTCTGCTGGTTCCAGTAGGTGGGTTGTTTTTCTTTTCATCATTTTTCCCAACAGATAAAATTAAACTGTCTCAGCCTGAGAAAAATTATGAAATCTGCAGCAGTGAATAATCAGCCCTTTCAGACAGAAGCAGCCGTGGGGACATTTTAAAACTTTCAAAAAATTGTCACTTGCCAACTGTGGTGACTTCTTTTTTCACTCACGAAGGAGCCAACAGTACATGCTCTGTTTTCACATGTAATCCCACAAGGTGGGTTTTGTTGGAAGCACATGATTATTTTTAGCTTTATTGTCAGAGAAAAAGACAAGATTTCAATATTACAAAGGTAGTCTTCAGTGATGGCACTGTGCTAATTGCTGTCAAAATCTGGTTCTTGACAGACAGAAGTAGCTTGACAAAGAAAGTAAGAGTGGAGCCAGGTTTATTGATAAATTGCTGATAAGCCCAAAGGTTTACTTTGTTTGGACAGCACCCTCCAGACACCAGGAGGGCTTCCAAAGCTCTTTATCACAGAAATATTTGCTGCATAAAGATAGAAGAAAAAGAAAATTGCCTAGAAGCTTGTAAAGGAACACAGCTCATGCTCTTGAGTGTTTGACAGTGGGTGTTAATCCTTTTGATTTCCTAACAGCAACCTTCGAACATCCTATCACATTACTGTTTATCATGGCACATTTTAATGATCTTCTAGTAATTTTCTCTTGATGCTTTTTCCCAATTGACCTGAGTTATACATTCCAGGGCAAATTTTATGAGCCATTATATGAAATGCTTCACTAAAATCTATACATACAATCACATTATACACTTTGCGTTACTGTACTCTGTCCTTGCTAATGCAGATATTTTTTTGTTTTCTTTTTCCATGCCAATTGTTCATCTGT
This sequence comes from Polioptila caerulea, assembly GCA_013397295.1. Taxonomy (NCBI): domain Eukaryota; kingdom Metazoa; phylum Chordata; class Aves; order Passeriformes; family Certhiidae; genus Polioptila; species Polioptila caerulea. Next base: position 193,526 of record VYXF01014147.1, on the reverse strand, counting down.
GACTAATCATCCACTTCCAGCTAAAGACTAATAAAACACATTGCTCTGGTAAATTTCAAAAATAGCTAAAAGGAACAAAATAAGACAAGTGAAAGTAGATAATTTCCTTTCCTTAAAGAGTGAATACATTAAGTTATTCTCATTTAACATCACCAGCTACCTTGCAGTGCAGCCCCTTAGCTGTACAGTCCACCCCAGGCTCACTCAAACTGCAATTGGTTACATCATAAGCTGAGAGAACATAGATTTAGATGGGATTTTGGGCAGGAATTGTTCCCTGGCAGGGTGGGCAGGCCCTGGCACAGGGTGCCCAGAGCAGCTGTGGCTGCCCCTGGATCCCTGGCAGTGTCCAAGGCCAGGCTGGACTTTGGGGCTTGGAGCAGCCTGGGACAGTGAGAGGTGTCCCTGCCCACGGCAGGGGGTGGAATAAAATTATTTTAAGGTCCCTTCCAACCCAAACAATGCTGTATAAGCACCTCTGGAAAAGCACTGCTTCTCTGCTTCAGGGGTTCACTGGGACTGGCATTAATACTGAGCATTAGATTTCAAAACAAATCAGGGATATCCATAAAATTATTAGTGACTTCCTGCATGGTGGGTAAGGTGATGTAGAACCTTTCAAAGAAAATAACACCTGGCATCTTCAGGACTTGATGTTAAACCTGGGCTGGCCAGGGCACAGGGTGGTGCTCAGCAGGGAACAGATGTGCAGAAAGAGAGGAATGAACTGAAGGTTCACAAGAGATATGCCTTGTTTTTTAATCCTGTAAGTCTTTGGGGTTTTATTTTCTCATTATCCAAGTGATTGTTTTTATCTATATCTCCAAACAGAAACAAATGAGGAATTCTTACAGATACTTTGCTGATTTGTTTCCCTGAGCATTCCCAGAGAGTATTTTGCTGGCAGTACTGAATACTCACACAACGGAGAGTGACCAATGTTTTCTAGATTGCCATGTGCAGCTCTGAGCTCCTGGGCTCCCTGGAGGTAATTCATCACTAACAGTGTCTCACTGCAAAGTGCCTGGAATTCACGCGAATTTATCACCAAGGTGATATTGCTGTTCTGAAAACATCCCCAAAGACACCACATAAATGCATTTTTAAAATTCTGATGGGAATAAATGCGTGTGACACGCAGCTCAGGTGGCTGGAAATTTAAAAGCTATTACTTTCCATCATTAGTAATCCCCAGAGCTAGAGCATTCAGCTGTGAAGACAGTTTTGTACTGGCACTGACACAAGGTCATCATAAAGAGATTATTTTCTGCGGTGCTTAGCTGGAGTTTCTTTCCCCAGATGACATCCATGACTACAGGTAACTGTGTTTTTATCACCAGGAAAACAAACACAAAACAAACAAAATGATCCAGGCCCAAACTCCTGTGCCTTCTCAGAGCACTGAATGCCAAGAGTTTTAATTTCTCCAGAAGTATAGATTTCTGAATTTGCATTCTTCAAAAGCCACTTGCAAATATTCAGTATAATGTATTTATTAGTGCAGGTGAAATACTTCAGCAGATACAAAGAAATTGCCTATTATGTACCAATTTCTTAGTTCATTTCACATTAGTCTGTTTTATACTGCAAAGCCTCAAAGGGATGACAGAATAGAAAGAATAAAATGATGAGATTTATGCTTCAAAATGTGTTATGAAATGGACCAAAGTAACAGCAATTAAAAGATGACCTTAAAAATATCTCCCAATGCCTGTGCAAAGAAAATTGAAAGCGAAAAAGAGGGATAATTGTAGTATCTCATTTTAAACATGATTTCCCTTGTTTGCATTCTCCCCAAAAACCAACACGATCACTATTTATTCTCATGAACAGTAAAAGGGCTGGAAAGGTGATATTATTATTGGTCTTTGCTCAGATAACTGTGACAATTCAGAGCATTGTAGAATTTCAGCTTTTCCTTTTTTTCCCGTCAGTAACACAAAAGTTGTGAAAAGCAATGCTTTTGTTATCCTGGTGAATTCTGAATTCTGAAGCTGCACAGCTGAAAACTATAATGGAAATATTGTTAATAGCAGCAGCCCGGGGCCTCCCATGTGCAGAGATCATCAATGTGTTCATCCAGCCTGTGAGACACCAGCAGAAATTATAGATGTTAATAAAGGTAGAGTTTTACATAACTTCATGGGGACACCGGCAGGGCATGAAACACCAGCACAGTCCAGTGTGGAAACTTTCAAAACTCAGAAATTCAGATAATTCAAGCTGCTGTGCTGGCACAGAATCCTTATTTCCTGGAGAATAATTAGAATTATTAGCTGGTTAGAGAGCCGCTGAGGCTCTTGTGGGACAGGACCTGCATGGGGGACAGGGGAAGGGGTAACCCACAGCACTGGTGAGATGCCTGTAAGGAAGAACATCCCAAAAAGGAGCATGAGGAGGACAGGGAAAACTCCACAGGGGGAAAAATAGGCATTTCCTCATCCAGTGGTTCTCTGTGAGATCCTTCTTGGCCTTGGCCAGCCCCATGAGACTTCCCTGTCTTAACATGCCGTGATTTTGCACAAATATAACACAATAATCCTCTTCTGCACATGAATTTGACAAACAATTCCTTCTGAAATCACGTCTTCCCCAGATATTTTGTCCTTTGCAGATTTGTCTACCACGGGTGGCACCTGGAACACAATCCATGCAAGTTTATTATGGGTTTTACCACTTTTGTGTACCACATTTTGACTCCTACACAGTCAGCAATTGTGCTACACTCTGTTTAAACCTGCTGAACTGCAAACATCAACTGTGGCAGAAAAAAAACAAAACCAAAAGTCGTAACAGATGCCAATAGAGAAATCTTAAACTATAAAATATGCATGTGTGCACACATATGAAAAGGAAATGTACTGTGGAATATTTCAACTGGAATATTTCACTTAGGAATAAACATTTGTCTTGCTGTATTTGGGTTCTGATAAAATGCTAGGGGAAAAAAAGCCTATCTTTGGTAACAAGGTATTTTAAATATTAATAGATGTTTTCTGTTGCTACTTTCTCCTACCCCAACCTTCTGTGTTATCTGTTTCGTTTTGGTTGGAAATACTAAGTTTTCAGGCTGAAGTGATATAGGATATAATCCTAAATGCCTAAGCCCAAACCAGTGGATATGGATTTTAATCTATTTTCTACTGAAACACAATAAGAAACACAGGGTAAAATTGTTTATGAGCACTTCGAATAGCTGATGCTGTATTCACAACATCCATCCTCTGAAAAAAAATTTCAGAGCTGACAAATGCCTCAGTTTTTTGGCAGTCAATGGCAAGGGAATGAATTCCACTCAACTCAGAGTTGAATATCCAGAGATATTCAGTTGAATAACTCAGAGCACAGAATATCCTTCGTTTTCAGATGCTCATTGGAGCACTCAAAATCCTTAGGAAGAAAAGCTGTCCCTTATAAAATATATTTCATCTTTTTTCCTCAAGGAAGAATATGGAGGAAAAGATCCCTCTCGTGGGGTCATTGCTTATGTTATAAAAGTTACAATAATCATAATTTGCAGTAGAGATTTTGAGTTGTTAACAAAGATTATTATTAGGACTTGATAATAAAGCAGGGAGCATGACACTAAAAAGTTGCTCGAAGGCATAACTATTTTCCATCCAAACATTGCAAAAATGAATTTTAATCACTTTTTTTTTTTTTTTTTTTTTTTTTTTTTTTAAAAAAGGAAAAAAAAAACACGGGGGGGT
>VYXF01014147.1:140517-150774 GCA_013397295.1 Polioptila caerulea | reverse complement strand
TTTTTCACAAGGATATTGGCTTTTCTGCTTGTGTTCTAAAACTTTATTTCCTTCTAGATCTGTGTGGGAGTCTCATCTCTCCTCTCACAGGTGCATGTGCCTCCACCTGTGTTCTGGCTCTGCTTCCTGCTTTGTCAATCAGCAAGGAACAATTAAATCAATCACCCTGCTGACCTGCTCAAAACTTTCCTCTTGAGTGTGAATGTGAGCCTGATTGTCACAGGGAATTTTCCCCTCTTCCCTGCAATTTATTTATTTATTTACTTACTTATTTTTAAGACATGCTCAAGCTAGACCATATTACAGTTAATAGGTGAAAGTGCTTTCAAAGACAGAGTCAGAATTCAAAATTATATCAAATAAGAAGTTTTTTTTTAAATCCAGGAAGGAATTCAGCTTGGCAGAGGACCCCAAATTCGCAAATGAGGGCAAAGCAGCTGCCATGAGTCAAGCGGCAGAAAAGTTCCCAGGGGTTATAGGCAGACCACAAATTTAAAACTATGCTTTAAAATTATATTTTATATTTACACTGCATTCTTTTGAAGAGGATGTAAAACTCAATTACTATGGTCAATAATGATTAGTAAATTCCCAGATAGGATGCTGGCTGTTGTATCCTGCATTAAAGGACAGTTAGACACACCTGAGAGAGGGAACAACTGCACTGTGGCAGGGAAATACCTATCTTGGGAGGTTTTAATAACTTCAGCTAATCTCAGTGCATGGAAACAGACTGTATCTCTCCTTGGACTCCTTTTTCAGCTCTTTATAGGCTTAAAATTACACATTCTAAATTTAGAAGAACTAAAAGTAGAGCAAAATGTCCATCCAGTATTTTAGCCATGGCTCCACTGTTTCAGGATAAGCCCTGCCAGATGCATCCTGTGGTGTTGAATTTTAACCTCTAAAACATGGTTTCAGATGTGGCAAGCTAAGAGACTGCCTCTTGTCTCACACTCCACAGCTGTAATTCTTAGCAGTGGAGATGGTTCAAAGTAAATTTAAAATACCTACAGGTTGTCTCCTACTACAGTCAGAGAACTCTGATGCCTTAATCCTTTAGGTAAGAAGCCAGCTTCCTCTGTTTTGCCTCTCACTAGAGTGGGGTAGGTGCAAACCTGGAGTGAATTGACTTTTCTTGCCTTCAGTGGGGACTGTGTGTGTTTTTTGACTGCTATGAAGAGGCCTTTTATAACTATGATGACTGAAGAATGTATTTATTTGGTGTTGGGGTAATTTTGTTCACTAGGAATGTATAGCTGAGTTCCTGACAAGCACAGTGTATTATATAAAATCTGAATAAACACACATTAAAAGCAGGGCGGTGTTCTGCATTAATTCAATTTTGCTGCATATTCTTTAAGACCCCTGAAACTGAAGGACATTTGGTCAGCCTTGGAGTACAGTGTGAGAATTAATTCATCACTCTTCAGTGCTTTAAAAATGAAGGTCAGATTTTTTTTAAAAATAGAGAGAGCTCAAGCCATGAAGCGAAAAGTGACCTCACCTTATTGAAAAAAGAAAAAAAAAAAAAAAAGCCAAACTCAGATTTTAAAAGTTTATCCAGAAATGTAATTGTTACCAATTAAGTCCCTTACTACTTTAACTGAAATAAGATACTGGCTATTCAACTATCAGCAAGAATGTTATTCTATTATTCTAGGCCATTATTTCCTCTTTATGCAGAAGACTTAGTCACAATGACAAATGTCCATTAAGTGCTGCAAAAATCACATCACACTCTATCTGGAAAAGTAGATGACCGCTATATGCAGTTTAAACGAATTTATTCTCATCAACTTTAATCAACTATCAAATTAATTCTTAATGTTTGGGATAGTATTACTGAACTCCTGGAAGCCAAGTTCACTGAACAGTGTCACATAATCATTACCTTCTGGAGCATAATGAAACCTGAGGTGCTGGGAAACAACCCACAGTTACAAGGGATAGAAGTCGATACCTTCTGCACTAAAGAAACTATCATAAACACAAAAATCTCTCCTTTTTCATCTGGAGCAAGATTTTGACTTGAAAAGAAATGCCAGAGGCTGTCTGTTTTCTGCCTTAGGTTCCTTCCAGCCTGCAGGGTGGACCAGAGGAGCAACTTTGCATTTATCTTCCCAGAGCAGGTGACACACCTGAACTGTCAAGAGCAAACATCAAATTTGACAGCTGAGTTTAGTGAAGGAGAGTGCTTTTTCCTCACACAATTCAGCTCAAGCAGGGTACAACCCAGGCCAGCAAAGGCACAAAGAGCCCCCTAACACAAGTGGTGAAATGAAACTTTTTCTTTTACTCCACTTCGTCCAAATTATAAGGTTTAAGTTCAGGGTTAAATCTGATGTCTTAGTTGTTCCATGTAAGAAGAGGAACAATTAAATTGACACACTAGGGAACCCTCCAGAAATAATGTGTCAAAAGATGTCCCTGGGGCTGTGCTGCCTTCTTATGTTTTCTAAATTTTATTATTCAGAAAAACTGCTCAAAAACCTTGCTGATTTGTTCCATCAAGCCAAAAATTAGTAGTATTTCACTGGGTCAAATAGGCCAGTATCAGACTCATTTTCAGGGCATAGCCAGAAATAATCGTAACAATAATAGTAATAATACTAATACTAATACCAACAGTAATACTAATACTGATACTAGTACTAATACTATTAATATTTTACAGTGAATGTAGCACAATCTTTCAGCCCTAGCCAAGCCCACTGAAGCTTATTTTCCTGGGGCTGCCTTTCAGGGTGCCTTTCAGTGGCTGAGTGGCTCGTTAAAGCAGGCAGAATCCCAGGGTTTTAAGTTTTATGGCACAGCGCACCAAGACCCCTTCCCCATGAACTGGAAACTCAGGACCTCTGTCAAGACATGATAATTTTTGCCACATTTCCTATTAAAACGCCAGTTTACACCCAGATTTGAAGTGAGGAGAAAGGACAGGAGTTTGCTGGGCTTTTCCCACGTTCTTCCTCTCCCTGACACATTAACACACCCAGCCACACACCATTTGGAGGTGAAATAGTTTTTCATCCACATGGGAAGCAGGAAATGTTGGAAGAGTGTCACAGTTTTCCCAAGCTGTCAATGGGGTACACAGTACACCTGACACAAGCCCTCGCCTTGTGCATTTGTCACAACACAAACGGCACCGGGTGCCTCAGGAGTCCTGTTTGGTATGTTAGAGTCCCCTTTGCCCAGAGATGAATTAGGGCATTTAAAGGAGAGCACAGAGGCTGCTTTCTGCGGCTCGGGCCTTGACTTTGTTCTTGGTCACAGCTCAACTCACAGAAAGCATCATTCACACGCACAGACACTCGCAGGCCCAGGTTTATGATTAATCCCACCGCAGTGTGCTCATGCTCCTGTAACAAAAATGGTCCCTTTGTGGGACGTGATGGACTGGAACAAGGAGACAGTATATTCAGGCAGTTTTTCTGACTACTAGGTAAAAAGTTCAAATTCAGCCCAAAAACTGAAGGATGACTCAAGTTTCATGTTTGGACTTTCTGAAAATTTTCTCTGAAAACAGCGTGTGTGAGAGAGTACACATGTACAGGAAAAAGTGATTACTGGAGAGGAGGAGGTAAAGAAGGAGCACATCCAAGAATTCCTAATGCACTTGCACTTCTGTTCATAACAGCACTGAAATGTCACTTGAATTCAGCGTGTAATTATTCTTTGCCTTCCCGATATCCCATGGCAACTTTCCCTTCAGCACCTTGATTTTGTTTTTTATAAGCTTGAAGGTATATTGGCAGCAGTATTTGCCTAATTTGGTGCCGATAGTATGTGGTACAGTGCAGATTTACTAAGCTGCAACAATAAATGAGGATTAAAAGCTGCAGGGCAGCACTAAGCCAAGGCCCCAGTATTTCTCCTCCAAGTGTCAGGCCGAGACACTGGTGCAGCAGCCAGAGCGTGGCTTCTGGGCTACAGGAGGCTGTGCTTCCCACCCTCATCCTGGGGCTGGGCACAGTGATTTTAAGCTGCTGGTAAATGCCCGGGCCCCACCCCACTCCTCTCTCCTCTCCCTGCCTCTGGGTGGGAGTTGTCCTGCCCTGGATAGCACAAGGTTTGTCCCATGGGTCCCTTCTCACCCTGACAGCCCGGACCTTCAGCTACTTGAAGGCGTCAGAAATTCAGGGGCAGCGCAGTGCAGCTCCTGTTACTGATGGAGGGACCAAGAGCAAGCCAACTGTGATAGTTTCACTGTATGAAGCTTGTTCTGGATGAGTCCAGCATTCAAACCCAGTGGAGTTTGAAAATTCAGGTGTTTGTTCTTAATAGCTGAAAATAATTACTGCAATGTGAGTGCCATTCCTTGCACTCCTCCTACAAAGAACTATGGATTTATATGCCATTATAGGCCTTTAGGAAATGGATAATACAGGTATTTTGGTGGACATACACATCTTTACCAATCACTTCTCATATTGTGAATACTGCTAAGATAATTATTGTTTTGATTAATCAGCTGCTAAACTAAGATCATAGGTGTCAGTTCTTGAGAGAAGGACAAAACAATGACAGTGATCATTCACACTTTTCGTACTTTTATGAATATATAATGTGACACTGAGAAAAAGTAAATCAGAAAAGAAGGGGAGAAGCAGAAAGAAGGCAAAACAACTGCATTGAAAACTGCTGGAAAGCACTCATGAAACATTATTCTTCTGCATTGCAAAGGGACAATTAAATGCACAAATAGTTCTTTTAGTGTCAGTAGAAAGTCTGTAACTTCAGCAAAGCTACAGCAGATGCTGAAAATGTATTTGAACTAGTAGATAAGTTGCTTCATTAAGAGAAAAAGTGAACAATATGAACAATATAGACTTGTATTGTTCTCTAAAAATAACAGGTTGAATTTTGTTAAAAAATTCACAGAGCTCCTATAAATCTGGAGAAATGCCACAGAATGACATCAGTTTTATTATCTGAGCACAAAACAATTCTGTCAGTTGGGCTTGTGCTTTCTGAAACAATCAGACACTTACTCGTAATGGACTGGCAGCAGACTCAAATTCACTTCTCAGTGATCCCATTTAATACCTGATTATGACAGCTTCAGTTTAGGCAGAAGACTGTGAGGATCACAGCCACATCTTGCTGTTCGCATGCACAGATAAGTCCTACTGAATTCAGGGGAAGGCTTGTACCTTTAAAGACTATACAGCTCAATTCTCTTTGATTAGTGTCTCATAGACACATACAGACAAACTGATCTCATAACAACTGTATCTTTGCTCCTGTGTGGATATCCCACTGATTTTTTTCAAGATGCCTGTGCATGAAAAGCTGGTGTGACCTAGCCTAGTATAATCATAACCACCTTTATTTATTACACTTTTTGTTCTGGGGCTGTCTGAAAGGAGAGCTGTGTGTGGTCGTCTCAGGTGGTAAATTCTGCAGTGCTGGTGGTGCATTGGATTCCATGGGCTTCAGTGTCACTTCTTTCCAGTCTGAGCTGAGCTGAAATGACAACAAAAAGCTGGGATGCTGCTGTGTCTGTGGGACCCTATGATACTGAACTGATGCTATCCACAGCTGGCAGGATGAAACAGTGGCCTCGTGGCCACCAAGGGCATCTTGTCACCTGCAATCAGAGCTGACACTTGGCTGTTCAAGAATTATGCTAAAAGAGGGGAGGGCAAAAAAACCCACCACATAAGGATATTCTTATAATTGTTAAATGCAGATTAACTTTCTGTCTGGCATAAAATCTGTAGAGTTCTATCAATGCAATAAAACTTTGATTAAGTGTCTTCAGGATCTTCCTCTGACTTTGGCAATTTCTGGAGACCATTATCCATAATTATTGGGATCCCTAAAAACATCAAAAAGCAGCCCATAAGAGTGTCTGCAAGAGCTGTGTGCTGTTCAGCAGCCTTTAAAGGGCTTCCAGTGGGCACTGAGATAAAACTTCAGAAGCCTAGAGGCCTTTTACAGGAGAGGTCACAGCCTTAAAGTGATGCCGAGGCTGCATCTCCCCAGAAGAGGCAGATGAAGATCACAGGACATCAAAGGTTGTAACTAAGTGACTGACCAGCTTATCTACCAGAATTGTTTGTGGTTGCTCCTTGACTCTTTAACTCTGCAAAGAGACTTCTATTTTTCATCTGTCAAAGTCCTGCGTGCTTAGGCTTTGTCTCAATTAAATATCTATTCTCATAACTTTTACTCATTTATTATTTTCAGAGATTTTTTTTTTTTTCTTTCAACTAGCAGAGGTTGAAAATATCATTCCACTATTATATACACTGATGCGGATGACAATTTTTTACTCCCTACCTATCAAAATGCATTAAGGAAACATAAAAGAAAAATTCACCATCTCTTTATCTCTGTGCATCTGCAGGAAGTTGAAAGAAAGTGATGAATGGAAAAACATAAGAGCAAGAGCTCCCAAAATGAAGGAAGTGGCATGATTAGGTTCTGTATTTTAAATTAGAAATAACTGCTCTGAATACATAAGTAATCAGACATCCATTTATATCCTGGTTAGAATCTGAAGCTTTATTAATTGCAGTGGAATCACATACAAAATGAGGACTTCCTCCAAGAAAACCAGGCTCATTAAAAAAAAACTTAATGTTTTATGATAGTATTTTCCACATTAGAGTTCGGGCCATGGCTAAATCATCTTGGATAAACATACATATATTTAAACAGAGAAAGGATACACTCTTTTAGTCTAAAAATTGAGCCACAGAGAAACCACTAGACTGAATACTGATTATTCATATGAATCATTAGTCAAACAGAGGTGAGAACCCAAAAAAATGAGTTACTATTTCTATTTATAATGTTCAAGTTTACATGGCATTTCTAAAGGCCTTTTTTGTCACACCCTGTTGCTCCATGTTGTTAGAAATAAAGATGAAAACTAGATCAAAGGACAGTCTGTGCTGCTAGTACTCGCCTAGTAAACATACAGTCCCCTTTTCCTTTCAGTCATATCCTTTTTTAAACTAAATAAATCTGGGGTGACTCCTGTGTTTTTTAGCATTTTGTTCATCACATGAATTCCACTGGAGGATGGGGCAAAATGAAGACAAATACTAGATGAATATTCAGAAAATCTGGATGAAGTACTGAATATCTAATATTTCACCAGAAAAAAAGAGGTCTACATTTTATCACATTGTGAGAACACCCATAATTTATATGTTCTGTCATCTACATTTTATGACACTATTTTGTATTCAAGAGAAACATGTATCTCTTGTGACAAGTTATACAGTGTGATCATTGCAGTAGTTAATCTGTAGAAAAAAATGAGCTAAAAATAACAGGCATGCTTGCTGAGCCATGTTAGCAATGAATGTGAGTTTTAACTTGAATCTTAAAGAAGTACAGTATTTCTTCCTCATAATCTTGCCTGAAGTTTTGCAGAGCATGATTTGTTCTCCACTTACCACTTTTGCCATAGTCAGGATTTCTGCCATTACAAATCCCACATAGTTTATCCAGGAACTTTAGAGAAACTTGACAACGAATCTGCACCATGAGGAAAGGCAGAAATAGCAAATTTGAGCTCACAATAACAACAAATCACCCATTAAGTGACAAACCAGATCTCCATTCACCTCTCTGAGGGTGTGGGCGTCTTTCTAAATTAAAAAATATGCATCCTTGATATTCTCAGCTGCAGCAAACATTTTCCTACATAACAAAACTCCTTTGAGTTCGTGCTCAGGATATGCCCCTGACAAAAGCAGTCTTAAAATGAACCTTCTGTGCCTCTCACCTTGATAATTTTATTGTTTGCTACCCTCTGCTGGCTTTTTTCCTTTGTCACATTGAATTGAAGCTGCTGATTTTCACTGTGGAAGCCTTCCACGAGAGTGGCTTACAAGGTTCACTAAATTCTTCCATCCCCACTGGCATGGACGAGGACTTTTATCTACATCACCAGTTTGGGTGAAAATTTTAAAGCCCAAAAGCTGCCAGGAATGCAGAAGTTACACTTCCTCAGGTCTCCTATATGCAATGGCAATTCATTGAATCTGATGCTTAGGTTTAGCAACTATGCCCGTTTTTCTGACCTCTTGAGTAAAAATACAAAAAACTCCTCCATAGATTTCCACACCATTTGGGTGAGAACTCCATGTGCCCTTGATCTCCACATTCCTCTGAAAGATTTTTCTCATCCATGATGGGTATGGATCTGAGGGAGGGGGCAGAAAAAGTGGACATCTTATAGAAAATTAGGTAATCTTGACAGCAAACAGACCTTTCAATGCAAAACTGCAGGGGGAAAATATAGTTTGCAGCTGCAAATACATCACACTTGAAATCACAGGTAAAATCATTTCCCTGCAGTGTATGACTGTTCTCAGAAAATTGTGTTTAGCCCTGAGACTCTCATTATTGAGAAGAGTTGTAAATTTGAGAGAGGTCAGTGCAAAGCCACTGATATGATTAAAGTGGGCTGGAGGCACTGACTTATGAAGGAAGATGAAAAGATCTAAATAAACATGGTCTGGCTGTGGAATGCTTTAAAGACATCAAGATAACCATTAACAAATAGCTGAAGGATATGAAAACTAAGCAGGGAAAAGATATATCTCAGGTGCCACAAAGGAGAATAACCAAAACTAATGAGATGAAAATTAAGCAAGGAATAATCTAAGCCAAGTGTCTGGATAAGCTCCTAGAAGTTGAATACATCATGCCATGGAACACTCCCTTGGGGATGATGAAAAACCTATGGGCTGAGACAAATAGAGCTGGAGAGGCAAAACTGGAGTGGTTGAACAAAGGGTTTAACCCTGTCTTTATAGAGAAGGAGGACAAAAATGTACAAATCAGTCTTTTCCAACTCTAAAGTCTCTGAATTGCTGTGGAGATACCCCAGCCATTAGTGCAATTCTGTTGTGGATTAATCTGTTCATGCCTGGCAGAGGAAGGATCATGAAGTCTGTGACTGTCTTGGCTTCAGATTCACACAAGTTCTGTGACCCTTGCAGCTGGGCAAAATGAGTCATGCCAAATTTTTCATTCACCAGTGACCACAGTGGTTCTTCTTTGTAGGACTGTTCTTAATTCATTCTTTCCCATGTCTGAACTGGTACCTGACACAGGTGCAGCATCTTCCACTCAGAGGTTAGAGGTGGGGGAAGATGAAGAACTTTTAATTAAGGGTCTGAAAGCAAACTCCTCACCCACGTCCTTTCCTGGAGTCTCTTCTGCCTGTCTTCAAACAGGTCTGATATGGCACAGCTACATAACCTGAGACCAGCCTGCTGTGAAAACAGCTGTGTTGCCAGAAATCCCTCTGGGACACCCCAGCTGGGGCTGCAATCCTCGGCAGGAGCTGTCAGGCCTCTGCTCGTGGTCCTTGCTGGAGCTGGGATGCTGGCAGCTTGGAGCTCAGCCTTTCTCCCTCACACCCTTGGGGTTTCCCAAGGTGGTCACAGATTAAGAGCCTTCAGGATCTTCCTCTGACTTTGGCAATTTCTGGAGACCATTATCCATAATTATTGGGATCCCTAAAAACATCAAAAAGCAGCCCATAAGAGTGTCTGCAAGAGCTGTGTGCTGTTCAGCAGCCTTTAAAGGGCTTCCAATGGGCACTGAGATGTCGCTGTGGGTAAGGTGTGTCCTTGGAAGGTGGCACAAGGCCTGGCCTCACTGTCTCCTGCCTTGCTGACCATGCTTGAGTTCCTAGGGGAGGATGGAGACATTTCTCAAGCAGAGAATTTCTCAAGACATGAATTCAATCACTGTTCTGCTGGTCACTTCGATGAAAACTATGGACAGAGCTTTTGTGATTTTGGGGCCTTTGCACCCAAATCCTCAGAGTTATGCTGAAGCTCAATTCCCAGTGTTTTCAATTGTGTTGTGCCCTTGGAAAATCTTGACCTAAATGAACTGCCCAAGCTCAGGTGTGCAGCCTGTTTTGGAGAAAAGACTTGAAATTAACCTCCCAGATCCCAACCCCACCCTGATGGAGCCAGTGGACTTTAAAATGAAACACTGTCTTGATGTGAGCTAGAAAATGTTCCCCTCAGTTTCCTCATTATGTGCTGTGACTGTCAAATTAAATTTTTACAAACGATGCAAGATGAATCTCAGTCTCCCTGTTACAGGCAGTGACCCTTCATGCTGTGATCAGCGAGCTGCCCAGTCACTTTTTGATAGGGTATCTGTTCGGAAAGCAACATGCTTCCAGTGCAGAATCACAGAGCGAAAGGGGAAATGGTAAGAGGGCAATCTGCCAACTGGATTAAAATAAAAAAAAAAAACAAAACAAAA
>VYXF01014147.1:122008-140498 GCA_013397295.1 Polioptila caerulea | reverse complement strand
AAAAAAGAAAAAAAAAAAAAAAAAAAAAAAAAAAAAAAAAAACCAAAAAAAAAAAAAAAAAAAAAAAAACAAACAAAACCCAAAAAAACCCCAAGGCTAACCCTTATCTGTTTTATACTGAAGTCATTATCTGGTTTACAGCTATAAAAAAGTACATTAAAATGTCCCAGTGTGCTCGTAGCTGGGTCATGATTTGTTGGTGCCTGAGAGGCCAGCTCAGTGCAGTCTGACAGGTGTTTAGGTCAGGGTGAAATACGACATCCGTGCTTCCACTCAGGAGCTGGTACTAGCTCTGGATGACTTGCCAAATGAGGATCTATTTGCAAGGTTTTGGTTTTGACAGATGAATAACCCATCCAAGATTTTTCAGTGCTAAGACATCCAAGAGATTGCCCCATTTATGGTGCTTTCTGCAACCTACAGGCATTTTAATCAGCTTTTACTGGCATTTTTACAAACTGAGTTTGCCTTCAGTATCTCCGATACCGAGATCTACACACATCTTCAAGGCAGGAGCAAGAGGAAAGAAAAGAGAAAATGCAGAGTCCCATAAATTTCCCAGAGATTAAGTTATGCACAATGAAACTATTCCAGAGTAAAAGGCAGAATAAAAAGGTAATGAGATCCTGCAAACACCAGCAAATTTATTATAATTTTACATCTTCAATATAGATTAAGATTTAAATTTTTAGTCCTGATGCACCTAAGTCCACAAAGTCTATTCCTTCCTGGCTGATCAGACTCCAGATTATGCCTCTGTTACCTCTCTCTTAATTGTGACACCCCGAACGCAAGGTGTTGAATACATAAGTAATCAGACATCCTTTTATATATTGGTTAGAATCAGAATTCCATCTTTGGAAAACAGAAAGCACCATTTGAATCAGAAAATACAATTCAACACTCTGTGGAAGCCCACAACAAAATACTTGAAAGTGCACATGGACAGTGCTACATTTACATGAAATGAAGATTTCCCTCTATTCTTATAGGAACTGGCCTGATAATAAGAAAAATATGATATTTGTAATGACACAGGGTCATTTGCCATCATGTTGGAGCATTGAGGTCTTGCTGAAAGAACAAATTACCAACTACAAAAGACGGCTTTGCTTTGATTTTTTTTAATTAAGAATTTCAAAGTACAAATAAGGATTAAGCTTCCTCCTAAGCCTTCTCTGGAGAAAAACCCGGAGAGGGCTTTTTTTTCATCTCTGCTTTCATTTGGAATTATTGGTAGGTGACCTGTAAATAAGCTGTAGTATTTTCTCCCAGGAAAAATCACATCAAGTCTAGTGTATTAAATATCCCAGTTATACCAGCAGAGTCAGAAAAAATGGGAGAAAAGACTTCTCAGTTGCAAACTTGATTTTTGTTTTAGTGAATCTGTATCAATTCATCACACATGGTCAGTTTTAGCAATTTAACTCTTCTGGCTCTCCCCCATCCCGCTGTGGGGAGTGACTGGGCAGGTGGGCTGGGCTGAGCTGCTGGCCACAGTTAAACCAGGGTAAATCCTCAACCAGAGAGATCTCAGACACAGCCCAGTGATGCCCCTCTTGCTAGCAGGCCAATGTGAGTGACCAAAGCCCTCTCAGTCCATCATACAAGCAGGATTTGTATCTGTCTCACTGTCCATCTGTGGCAAACCCCTTTGCTTAACCAGTGTTGTTCTTCTTTTCAGGGTCAGGATTAAAAGCACAAGAAACAGAATTCTTGTTGGGACTTGGATGTTTATTATTTCTTATCTCAGTTACAGCCTCACTGACCATAAGTGCGTCTACATGCTAAGTTAAAAGAGTAGAAATGGAGCATAGAGTTTTGTCTTCAAGGGTTTTTTAAGCCTAAGCTACCCAATTATGAGATGCCAACTAATTAATTTTTACTTCTAAGCCAATAATTAACCACCTGTGTTCTGCACTGTGGACTTTTTCAACTACTCACACAAAATCACCCAAATTTGTGAAGAGGAAGGACAAGAAGAAGAAAAAGACTACACCCTAAACCCTCTATTTTGTTACATATATATTATTTTAACCCACTATCTTAAATTCTAAATTTATCACCCTGTGATATAACACACTTCTATTCAACTACACACTCACAATCTCAGTGCTATCACTCAGTTTTGGAAGCCTTTCCCAAGGCCTCAGGTCAGATGCAGTGCATACTTGAGGATCATTCCCTGTCAGCACAGAAAGTCTGAAATCTTCTGGGTCTCGGGTTCCAACATCCATCCCCTGAGATGTCCCTGTTCAGCGTGGCTGTGGGAACAGTGACAGTGCCCAGGCCCCAGCTCCAGCCCAGGCACAGGACACCCTCTGCCCTGCCCTAGACACCTCCAGCCATCTCTCCCCAGGACACCAGGTGGGCCAGGGGTGATTTAAACCCATGCTGACAGCCCCAAGGCCTCTTCTCCACCCCATACCCAGCAACGTGCTCTGTGGTTTTCCCAGGCACCAAGGCAGGCTGGCCAGCCTGGGGCTTCCCCTTCAGCTGGCATTTGGGGCTTTTTGCAACATTCACCTTTGTGTGGTCACAAGGGTCATCTCTGGACCTCCCAGGTGTGACAGATGTCTCGCCCTGCAGAGGAACTGTCCAGTCCCAGCACCCTTGAATGAAATCCATCATGTCCATCATGTCCATCCTGTCCATCCTGTCCCACTGACCCAGGGGGAAGTTGTCTCCAGCCTGATGTTGTTTCCAGCCACCCCAGCTTGATGCTCACCCAAACCCAGAGCAACCTGGTCTGGTGGGAGGCATCCCTGCCAATGGCAGAGGGAATTGAGGCTGGATGTTCTTTAAGGTCCCTTCCAACCCCTTAATGTTCCATGGCTCTGTGACTCTATGATTGAGTACCTCTGCCTTCTGTGCCTGCTGTCACATCAAATCAATTAACAACTTAATCACAGCATCAATAACTTAGCTCCAGAACAAATGAGACCGCAGCATGTTTACTTGTCCCTCAGAAACAGATATTAATAATAACTAAAATATTTCTTAATTAAGGGAACAATGATTTGGGGATGGAAGGGTGTTAGTCTTAGAAGTAGATGTAACTGTACACACATACCAAGTAAAATCATTAAATGGAGAAGACACAAATCTGAATAAATACTGAACAATTTTTATGTTTGATTTACAGTATTTTGCATTATTTGGGGGGTTATTCCTCAACTGTTGTTAAGCAAACCTGCCTGAGTACTGCTCCAGATCCCCCTGGAATAATTGTATTAATGTCTGCCTTCATAACAGCTGGACCAGGGCAATTACCAACAGCATTCATCAGTTGTTACTTAGGTTCCCTCAACATTTTTTTTCTTGTAAAAGTCCACTCTTTACAATCTTTCACCTTTTGTTTGTGATTCATGGATCAAGAGTGAGCTTTAACTTTTGCCCCAAGCGAGGTTATATTAATACAATACTTTTTCTAGTGCATGATAGTTTGGCACAGCTTATCTACATATGTGGCTTTTCTCATTGATTCAATTTTAAAATACACTTTTTTCCCTTTTTTGTTCCTATACTCAATAGGTTTCCTCCACTCTAACACTTAAATCCTACTAATTTGCAATGTCCCTGTGATAAACTGGGAAAAAATGCTTTTTTTTTTAGGGTTTTTTTTTCTTTTTTTTATTACAGAAAATCAGCCGTTGTATGTATATGAAGTACAGTTACTTCATTTTATGATTTATAATTACAATTATTTATATATATATAATATATAATATCATCTATATAAAAATGTATATAATTATAGATATAATTTATAATTTATAATGCTTGACTGACTTTTTTGAATGTAAATTTTTTGATGCTGTAAATCTATTCAGAGATAGGGTCTGGCAGTACTTTTAACATCATCCTGACATGACAAATTCAAGATAATATTTGTGGCAGCAAATAGCAACAGCTATCGTGATACCACACAAGTCAACACAACCTTATCTGCCTAAGATAGCTTCTGATCTTTGAATTACTAGTGGCAGTCCCTTCTCACTATTGATACAATTGCCTACCATGTACAATCATTTATAAATATAACTCCACTCTTCCTTTGTTGAGTGTGCAAAACTGCTTGCTTAAAACACAAAAACAAACTTGTCTCGAGATTGACCACTGAGTGCTGATTTCTTTGGTCATTTTGAAACATCAAAAGGACATTTTGTGCCTCCAGCCTTGGCCATTTGTCTCCGTGAAAGTGGTGTGTTCTTGTCCCATGCTGACCTCCTCTCTGCCCCCTGGTCTTTATCTGTTATCTTCATTGGGATCCCTTTGGTTTCTGACAGCACTGGCAGCAAAAGATGCACTGCCACTGCTCTGTCAGGGCTTTCAGGAGCATCAAGTACATGGCCATGGCACAAAGCAGTGTGCTGGGGAGCCTCCAGCCAGCTTCTAATTCATTTTCACCAGGGAAATTCAGGCCCTGGAGGAATTCCAGCTGAGCATTAGTCAGAACTTTTCCAGAAAGAAAGTACACTAACTTCACAACAAGCCACCAAAACCACCAAGATCAGGGCAAGCAGCAAAGTGAAACCTGCTTTGCCCTTCCACTCCATCAAAATGGGTGTAAATAGAGGAACTGTGTGAGATGAGATGTCCCAGAAATGTGAACAGCACTTGGGCCTTTTGATTTCACTGGTACCTTTTTGGGCTACCTAAATGCAGAGGCCAGACAGAGTTCAGGGAATCAAAGGCAATTGTATTTATTGAAGGGCCTTCAGGTACATTTGGGGCAGACAAAGCCCCCCAGAGTACACCCAAAAATGGAGCACGGGTCATGGGTTTTCACACTTTTATGAGTTTTGGGCCATTTGCATATTGGGGGTTAATCTCCCAATTACAGCTGCAGGTAATGAAGTTGCTCCCCCACCTCGCTTTTGTTTCCATCTCTGGGGCCTGAGGCAGTGAGGTGTCCTTGATTGCCAGGCCTGGAGAGGAATTGTTGTGTCTGCCCAAAATGGGGAAGCAGCAGCTGCCATTGAATGTGGAATTTAGACTAATATACACAAAAGAACCGCTGGGTTACAAACACATGAAAATATAAAAGCTAAAATCCTAAAGCATCACCTCCTGCAATGAAGCAACACCAAAGCCAGAACTAGCTGAGGAGGAGGACTCAGTTCCCATGGGGTATGCAGCTTCCGTCTCTCATCTTTGCCGACATCTCCTGGGAGAGCAAAGATGCACAGATTTCAGGGAAAGAACAAAGTTCTCCCTTACCAGGTGAAAAATTCATGTGGTTTTAGGCAGCCATCCCCACCATAATGGGATGCTCCTGAATTATACCGAAGGGAACAGTTCAAACTCTGTCTCTCTGTACTGAATAACAATGATTTACAAATTTAGCTTTCATCCTCAATATATAAGGAAACAGTTCTGCCGCACTTGTTCTCTGCAAAATTATTCTACCCACCTTGCTGACACAGGCCCCAGATTGAAATATTTACTTGTTATTGGCCATTCAGTGACCAATTCTTAATAACATGGGCAGGACTGGATGAGCTTAAAGGTGTTCTCCAGCCTAAAAGATTGTATGATTTCATCCTATGAATTTTACAAATAATTAACTGTGTATAGAAATACTTCTTTAGGTGTGAGCAGCACAAGAGTCTTTGCTTAAATCAACCCTTTCAGTACCTTGCCAATATTCCAAGTAACATGCTAAAAATAAAACATTATTAAGTTACAAACTTAAACATATACTAAGAAACAGCCCCCAAACAAGGGCTTATTAATGGAAAACACACACCAAAATACTGTAAGACTCAGCTTTGTGATGGCTGAGGATGGATAATCCTCATAAATATTCTGGAAAGCAATATAAATGTTCCTCGTTGTCTCTAGATCTGACATCACTTTTTAATAGTGGCAAGAGCCTTGTTAAAGCTGAATGTCCTCTGGTTTTTCTGAGACACCACTGTGAAAAAACAGCAGGAGGGGAACTGTATTTCATGAAAATCTAAACAGGGTATGGAGAGTTAACAGGAAATAGGAGAAAGCAGAGGGCTTTAACATGAAGTGAGGTGACTCTCTCCTTTTCATGTGGCCCACAATGTCATCAGCCAAATATCAGATTATCCTGATTTCCCTGCTCCAGAGGAAACTAAGATGTTTACCAAGACATTTACCATTTACCAAAAGCTCTACTTTGATTTTAGGCAAATACCAGCCATTTTGGTTTGCATTTATGTATTTATGTATTTTTCTGTGTGTTTATAACTCTTTTTTGTCTTCTTATAAATAATTTTTTTTTTATTATTTTTTATTTTTTTAAGGAGAGTGACTCATGGGTAGATGCTGTTTTAGACATTGACATCTCTTGAGAGCACCAGAAACTCAGGGAGGAATTGCAGAGTCCTGACCAGGGTAATGGCATTGACATCTTCAACCTTCCTGAAAGCTGTTTGCCATCTTTTCATTTCACTGAGCATCCCTCAGTTCTCCTATGAGGGAAGGAAAGGCTTTCAGCTCCCTCTGTTGCACCATCTTCTGGGGTTTTTTTTCTACTATGGCCACAATTCCTCTACACACTCAATAATTCAAACTTTTTCCATTGTTTCAAGCTCTCTTCATGTGAAAAATACTCTGACATCTCAAATTATGTGCTTTGTACTTGAATCTTTATTGAAGACGAGATGACCTTAATATAAAGATTTTCTCTCACTTTTATTTATGATTGGGCTACGAGAGTTAATACTTGTTCAAGCTTTAAGCACTATTTTTATGTAATGAAAACAGGGCTATAAATAAAAATAAAACGAGCTGTCATTTCTCACCTTAAAACCAAACAAAGGGTAGTCAGACACGTAGCTTGCACACTCGTAACATTTTCCCTGACATTCTGGAATTCCTGAAGCATTAAGCACAGAAATAAAGATAATGCATCCATACGTGTAACAGCAATACTGAAATTTCAGTTTTGTTTTACACATTTTCCCTGACATAACCCACTGAGTTCTTTGCTTCTCTGACCACGATGGCACAGCTGAGCAGATGTTCTCACTGAGTTTTTCTCCTGTGAGGCATAGGTCTTTCTCCAGAGTGATCGCAGCTAATTTATAACCCATCAAGGTATATGAAAAATTCAGATGGTTCTTACCAGTGTTAAGTGAGCTTCCAAGAAGAAATGCCTTTGGAATTCATCTGAGGACAGAACTGGCATTATCTGATATTTCAGTGCCACGTTGCCAGCAGCTGTTTAATATTTTCATATATGCCATTTGCCCTCACTAGAGCATTAGGCTTCCACTTTTCTGGTCTAATTACACAGGCTTTATATTCTGGTTTTTTAATATTTCAAGGTCAGCCATTCTCCCATAGGATCTGTTCAGTCTATTACTAAACTGATGTCACTTCAGTGCCTACCTACAGATGAAAACTAAAACTGAGTGCATTTAAAGTGCTGTAGCTGGCTTTCAAGTTGTTTCAAGGGAAGAAATTAAAGTACATCATTTCTGTTAAATCACAGCTGTATTGAAGTCCAGCTCCCAAGAAGAATATTGGAAATTTTAACATGGGCCTTATCTTGTCATGTAAGATTCTTCCAATTCACCTCCCTCCTGTGAGTGTGGGGACAAACCACTGTGCCCAAACTGGAGCTCTGCCCTTCCTCTTGCAACCATCCCATGCTGCACAAATAATCAAACACTCACCAGGACAAACACCAGCACTCAGGTGTTTCACCCAGACACCTCAGAGTCAGGAAAATTCTGTCCCTTTCAGTGACAACCAATAAAACTGGAAAATGGAGGCAGATTCACATCTGTACGTGCAGCATGCATGGGTAAGACTATTTTTATCAACGTGCTGTGGTGGCTCTGACACTGTAATGCTTCACTTTCCCCAAAAAAATACTTAAGCAGTTGGTGAGAACAGACATGGGATTGTGTCAGCTGTGGTGAGAACACTTGCCTGAGAAGGTGTGAAAGCTTAATTATTTATTCAAAGCCGTAGGACTTCAATGGGAGACCGAGCAGGCTCCTCCCCTGCCTTTTCCCTCACTCTCCTGCAGGCATTCATCAGGGAAACGCAGGTTCACACCTTTCAGGAAGTCAGAGGACTCCATCTGAGAAGTTGCTCTACGCCAGCAGCACTTGACATCTCCGCCTGTTGACTTTAACCCACATTTCTTTTTATTTTTGTAAGCAATACTTGCATTGGATAAAGTCATGTTGGGAGAGTGGAGACTTTTCCTCCAGGGAAAATGTAACAAATTATGGCTTCATTCACCATGACTTATTTTTTGGTCAAAAACCACACTCAGAAGTCAAATTTAACACTGTTACTGCTCGTTCTTTTTTCCACCCTCTCCCACTAAACTAACAAAGCTGGCTGCAGATTTATTAATCAAAATTAAGATCTGCTGACATATCTGCTATGGAATTTATAGTCAAAAATAATTTTTAACTGATACAGGGTAGCCAGAAAGTAAACCTTTGTAAACTCCATATTATATCCATGAAGCAGATGAGCAACCCAGGGCAATCAGTGGGTGTTGTAAGTTCAGCTGTGAAAGTATGGGGGAAAAAATGGACCTGGTGTGAAAAATATTCTGAATAATTACAAAGCACAATCCCAGGAACTGCAGAAAGGGTAGTGGATGATGCCTGTGAAAAGCCTCAATGCATGCAAATATTAAACACCATTTTTAAACTGCAGCGTACAAGAAGTGCTCCTTTTGTTCAACTGGGACACAAAACATTGGTGAAGTGCCTGGAGGAGGAGGAAGGCAGGGAGGAAAAGCAGTGAGTTCAGCACTGTAACAGAACGGGACTTGATATTTTCAAGGGAAATCAGCACAGAAGAGAAATAAGCCAGGAAAGTGACTGGGAAAGATTAAGATTGGTGATCCAGAAAAACTCACATATATTTGAAGTGAACATCTGACCTGAGAGGGAGTAACTGCTCAGGGGAACAAAGCAGAGGGAAGGAAAGGGTAGGAAAATCCCTCTGACTGATACTGAGATGCATCATTTTGCTCATTATTAGTTAACAGCACGCCCTCCTGGGTGAACCTAAGGCAGCACCCAAATTTGGCAAAGCTTCAAACACCACTGTCTGAGATTTTGCTGTTTGACATAAAGCAGGATCTTTAAGTGCAGCTTGGAATTTCCAGCAGGAGTGTTTCAGGCACTTGTTGCAGGGTGAGGATGTCCACCCAGCTAGACACCGACATGAGAAGCTCCAGGTGCTGGAGCATCTGTATTAATTACAGAGTTCTCTCCAAATTGGAATTGCCTCCACAATGGCATACACCGTTGGGATTTTTTTGCTGGTTAGCATGCCCAGCTCAGCAAAAGGTGAGTCCTTGGAAGGACTTGACTCAGTGGCCTCCCCAACACACTGCAGGGTGGCTGCACCTTCACGCCCCTCCACACCCACAAATTCTGGCTCACTGCAAGCACAAACATCCAGCCTCCAGCCAGACATGAACATTTGCTTCCTGCCTCCCCTGAAATTTTTTGGCAATGCACTGTTCCATGAGAGTTCATTCCACTGGCATCCCTCAGAAAAGAGCCACAGAGCTGCAATGGAACGGGCAGTTCTGCTCAGCAGCAAGCATCTCTCACCATTCTAAGAAAAATACCTTCTGGCTGTTTATCCATTGAGAAAACAGCACTCCTCTGTTGGTTTCCAGCTGCAGCATCCAGGCCTCTTTCACCTTTCTTTTCTCAAATCAAGTTGCTCTTAATTTCTCACCCTAATTTCTCAGCTATAGACCATAAATTTCTCACCTGTAGACCATGAATTTTTCACCTCTGGACCATACATTCCTTGCAGCACATGCTCAAGACCAGCTGATTCTGGTAGGATGAGTATTTTCTCAGGCTCAAAGATATTAGTTACCGTGTGTAACTAAGTTAGTTTTTTGACTAAGGTGTGAATTTGGTAGGGTTTTTTTAAGTGCATTTAAGGCCATACTTTGGGAATTTTATTCAAACTGAATTTGTCTTGTTCTGTGAGAGCACTACATCCATTTTCTTGTGAAATAAGTTCTATTGGCATCAGTAGCCTTTACAGAAAGTAAACCTATGCAGCCATCAAGAAAGCATGTAAACACCAATTTAATCTTAGCCAGCCTGTACCAATTGCTCTTTTTGCCTTGAAATTATGGCACCAAAATCACAACATTTTACTTTATTGCATACTTTAAAAATGACAACAGCAATTTGCTCATCACCTTGGAAAAAAAAACCCACTATATGAGCAGGGGATATTTGATGTAAGATTATGTGATAAAACAAGTTCTAAATGATTAGTGTAGGTCCAAAAATAAAATACAGGTAAATGTAGGTAGTTAAATTCAAAATCAGATGCCTATTAGATGGCAAATTTTGCATTCTCCACCTGCTCAAGGCAGTGCCCTCATTGTGACTTTCTGTTGCCTAATTCAAGCATTTGAGTGATCCCTCTCTGGATCACATCACAGAACTTACCACTAAATCTGTTTGGGGTGCATTTCAGTGGTTGTGCACTCTCAGTTTTCCACCTGTCAGCAGAAACAGCTGTCTTTCACTTTAGTGTGAATCAGCATCAAATTGTGCACAGATAGGTGTACTTTCCTCTATATTTGATGTTATAACTCTTTCAGGGCACAGTGCAAGGAGTTAAGTGGCTTCCGAAGTAAAAATCTGATTTTTAATGAAGAAATAATTAGGTAAGTCTACAGAAAACACAGAAATTTTAGATCACGTGTGCAAAAAACACTGAATTCTTTCACCACTCTGGATCAGATTCTCCTATAAACTTCAATAATCCTGCTGCACCCAATACCTCATAAACACTTTTTTTTTAAACAACATAATTTTCTGGTTCCCTAAAAAGGAAATTAATAAAAAACTTCCTTAGTAACCTAGCTTTTTTTTTTTGTTTTTTTTTGGTTTTTAAATTAGGGCTTTTCCTTTGTAGTCCCTAATACTGGAAAGTTGCAACCAAGATCAGCACGTATTCTGACTGAAAGAGGCAGAAGAATTTTGGTTAATTGTTATATCACAAAGGCCTCCTCAGAAAATGAAGACTGAAAACCAAGGTGTTTAACCTCTCTTCAATAATGCACAAAAATTTGGACAAAAAGATAATATTAGAGCCTCCTGAAAATTAGTATATGATGCAGGGAAGAACTAATGAAAGAGTTTTTTATTGACTGTGACATTTTTCCACAGAATACTTCATTGGTGGGAACAGAAATAAGGTTAAATTAAAAAAAAAGACATGCACTCACATATACATAGCAATTATTTTTAAAAGCACAAATGAAACAAAATTTATAAAAGCGGCTTTTTAGGTATGTTAGGAGGGCATTTAGGTATTTATTTGTCATCTTATGAAAACATCACTGGGATTTTTCAGACAAAAAAAATATTCTGACACAAAATAGCATAAGAGTAACTGTTTGTTTGTTTGTTTGTTTGTTTGTTTGGGTGGGTGGGCTTTTTTTTTTTAAATCTAAGCAGTTTTTTTGGAATTCATGCCAGCTCAGCCAGTTATTTACCTGCTGCCTGTGGTGAATGGTTCATGGTGAAGCTTGAAAGGAGCAGAGACTCTGAAGATAGGAAACCCTTTTTTAAATATTCCAATCCTCTTTATAGATCAGGGTGAGGGTCCCTGTGGCTGGAGCTCTGTAGGGCTATATCCTGAACGGCTATTTTAGTTTGTATCCTCTACAAGTGACAGAACCCCTCTATTCATTCTGCGTTTTGGCCAGCAGAGCTTCATCACCATTTTTTAAATTTTATTTTACCATTTTTAATGTGTTTCACTCTGCTTTCTTTCTTCTAGATCCTCTGCAGGGCAGTAATGTGCCTTCTCAAACAGATAAATTCTCATGTTGCTAAGGATATACCTTTTGCATTTATTGCAAAAGTATGAGGAATGCTGGGCTAAGCTGAAAGACTTTTACTATGTAGGGCTTGACTTTTAGTAATGTGGCATAGCTCACAAGTGTAAAACTGCAGCATTCCAACAGCATTTGGTTCTCCTCGTATGAATGGTTTCATAGATTATAACTCAGAATTTATGCAGGTGAAGTTAATTTCAGCACTGGTGAATAAAATTTTTCTCCCATTTAAATTGTTTTTCTTAAATAATCATCCTCATTTAAAAAGGAGAAAATTCTCTGAATCTGGTCTCTTTAAGACTCTTTTTCTGACTGTGCTCAGAAGACATATTTCCATATGAAAAGGTAAATCATCATTTTCTTATTATATTGATTTTCCACTTACTGTGACGGCAAAGATTTTCAGTCTTCCTAAAAAGAAAATAAAGAAGGATCAAAGTCAACACATTTTTATAACCTGATGAATATTTTCCACACTGAATCATTCAAGAAATGAAAACCAATAGTCTGCAGCATTTAAAGTCATGGTGCGAACACACCCCAGTGTACAAATGCTTCACTCCTAAACATTTAAATTCATTAAGTTCTTGGCAGCCCCATCTTCTGTGTGCATATGTTTAATATATTTGTACTGACAGAGGCTCCACTTCAAAATAGTCTTCCAGATAGGGATCACAAGATGGTATCAAAAGTGACTCACTGGATCTTGTCACAAGTTAGACAAGGTTTTCATCCCTTTTGACAATTTTTTTCCAAGAACAAGTAAACAGGAAATGAGAATAACTATATCCACCTTTCCCTCATCTTGCACAGAGGACAAGCAAAGTTATTTGTGTTGACCTATATATATATACTCAAAATTTGAGTATAAATTCTAGCAGATCTCAAAAAAAAACACCATGGAAGCCACACCTGCAGGTAGAAATAGTTCTGTCAAAAAAAGGAGCATTCTATTACCCGAGAAACCTCCCTGCAGAAAATGTGTTAACAGGCTCAAAAGACAAAGTGACTGCTTCCTTTGCAGGGAACCATGTTATCCATCACTTCCAAGCAGCAGCACTATAAATTCCACCAGTAGGTATGGAATTGCCAGGACAGCTCATGACAACCCATCAAACTCCTTGGAGAAAATATTCCTGGATATCCAAGACAAAAAATTCAAGACAACTATAAGGAGCACCTTTTTAGCTATGCAAATGGCAAAACCTCTAAGATACCTTTCACAAGGTATATCTCATAAAATATTTTTCAAGTATTAACACCTCTCATTTGAAGCACGTCCCATAAGAAACCACATAGCAGTCCTCAAATAAGGAACAGCTATCAGAGCTTCTCATGGTTATTAAAAGATATCCTGGCTATAATTGAAGCCAGGAAGCTACAATCAAGATGATCCTTATTAAAATAAACTAATGAGATTTGACAGAATATGAATTTAAGCCTAAATACCAACAATGTCATGCTGTCAGCAAATGAAACATATTAGCTGAAAACTGTTGCGTTTGATTTAAGGCCCTATCATGCAAAATGAGAAAAGAGGTCACCCTAGGCCTTCAGGGAATCTGTTCTTACAGAAATTTTAATTTTGCTCACAACCCCTGGGAGGCAAAAATAATGAAGTGCCTTGCTCAGAGATGTAAGAGGTGTACTAGTCACACACTGACAGCATTACAGTTCGTGTTACCTCATCTACCTACATGGAATATTCAGCTGAAAGAGCAGATAATTGGGACTAGATGGTGTGCTTCCTTACTCACACTGGAAATCCTACTTCAGTAGGCCTGAGCAAGTGTTAATAATTTCCCCAGAATGAGGGGGACACCAAGCCTATCTCTTTTTTCAGTCAGATGCAGAAGGGATGGGGTTTCTACACAGCTAAGTGTAATACAAGAGCTTCTTACAGAGTATGGAAGCTGTAAAATAATGTAGGGTGAGCCAGTAACTCTTTAAACAAGTCTCTGGATCAACTCCTGATGGCAACTTGTAAATGCAGACATCTGAGCCTTTTGGATGCAGTGGGAATGCCAAAAATATTCACCCATCCAAACCTCGTGCTGCATCCACAAACCCAGGCGACCTCACTCACTAACAAAAAGTGACCCAAAAGTGTGTGACACAGTGTCAGTCCCACACATTCCTGGGCCAGCTGGCCTCAGAGCGTGAGCCTTGAGGGATCTGCCTCTGGATACCAGCTCCTTCTGTGCCCTGGTGTCCTCTGCCTTCCTGACAGCCAAGTGGTTTCTGGCTCCTGTGTGGGGTCTGTGATCCAAAACCCTCCACAGCTGAAATCCTTAGAGGCACAACAACTTAAGTATAACTATGACTCCCCACATTTCCCCCCTCCGCAGAAAGCACCACCCAGCACAGAAGAAAAGCACTGCAGTGCTGCAAGGCCTGCTGCACCATCCCAGGAGGCACAGAGTAGGTCTCAGCACAAGCCAGGACATGACACCAGTTATCCAAGGCCACTGGCACGGGCTCTGCCTGCATAGCAGGCACTTGGGAACGTGCCACTGGAAAGCCGAGCTGCCTCTTTTTTATACTGGGACAAGCAGCTGCTTAGAGGCTGCGTTCAGATTGCTCAGTGGACATTTTGAAGGCTGGCCAAAATCTTCAGAGTTTCAGTGCTGCCTGAGGGGACATGCAGCAGCAAGCAAAGAAATCTATTTCTAGTGTCTTGGGCTGCCTGGTAGTTCAGTCATTAAAAGTGTCTCTTTCTGTCTGAATGGCTTGAAAGATGGTAGCACAGTCGGTTTAGCAGCATTTTGTTGATGACGGTCCAACACTGAGTTAAAACTGGCTTAGTTTTCCATGTGAAAATGTCACTCCTTGGACTCACTTTAGTTTTGAGAGCACCACAATTGCCTGGAATCACGTGTTTCATGGCATTAAACACCAAAAATCAGTCATGTTCATACAGATTGAAAAATGCCACCTAATCTGTGTGGGAGGGTACCTGTGATCTTTGTGGGATGATACAGTCCCCACACTTGGAGAAATCACTGCTTTTCCAACAGTCACAGCAGATATTCACTGACCACTTCTGAGACTCAGCTGGTACTGCAGTTATATGTAACTTTAAAAAAGGAAAGTGGTAAAAGCAAATCAAGTAATTTACAGGAACTGCTGATTTTCTTTCAACTTACCAGGAAAAATCAATGTTTAAGAAAACAAAAGTTGGTAGTTTACCTTTAAAAGCCTTCATACCTCTTCAGTTCAAAGATTGTCTTCAATATTTTCCTTTTATCGCTTTCTAAATCACATTTCTGCTTCTTAATGGAAAAAAACTTGCTCATTTCTGGGGTATGCAGAGCACAAACACTCATGACTCTTGTAAGAGCTGCAGAAGGTATCATGAAAATGCAAAGTACTTTGCTAACTTGAGTGCTGGTGGCAGAAACTTTTCTGTTTCTGCTTATACACTGCTCATTACAAAGTCTTGTTCCTCATCTTCCTTCTTTTCTTCCTTCTTGGCTCCTTGATCACTCTCCACTTCTGCCCCATCAATTCACCCCCAGGGTCTATCATCAGGAAAACAGATGTAATTCAGAGCAAAACATTTAGAGCTTACAGAAGCTGAGAGAACACCCCTAGTCTAGCATGTGGAAGAGGCCCAAATTCTTGTGAGATGCAGCATTAACAGCAAAAGAATTCTCAGGAAAGCCTGGCCACGGCCAAACTTGCTAATAAGTCAAATCAGATTCCAAGGCTGGGCAGAGATAACACAGATCAGAGGATAAAAATCAATGAATATTCTGGAGAGGGGCTGTGTAAAGATTGGATGATGAAGTGCTAAGTCAAAAGTGTGTTTATATGAAAATCATTCTCCTGATACAATCAGACAAGATGGAGACCATGCAAATTCCTTTTACAGAGCCCATCCATCTATCTCCAAAAAGTGATGTTAGAAGGGAGACAATCTGCATTTTNTTTTTTTTTTTTGATGTTCCATTTCTTAAGCAGTGGAAATGAGAATATTGAAAAAAGAAAAGATTATGTAGACAGGAGTATTAAAGAGCTACAAATATCTACTGAAACCTGACAACTATTCTCTGAAGAGAACAACCTCATAGTGTAGAAAGCCCAACTTGTAAAAAAGAAAGAGAAAACTCTGTTGACTGAGAATCTATAAATAATCTCAAATGGAAAGCTGACTGTTCAACTGGCATAAAATAATTTCCTTTATTTTCAGGCAGTTGGAAAACCAGTGTACCAGTGTTTTAATATATTTTCTTTTGACTAATTTTTTTAATGGGTGTTGCTTTTTTTGTTACCATATTTGTATTTCTCTTCTGTGTTTTTCATTCTTTTTCAGTAAAAAAATTGCATGAATGTATAGGGTTGTTTCCAGGAAAAAAAAAACTCATTAATAAAGAGAGTATGTTCTGCTGCCTTTTTTTTTTTTCTGCAGATTTCAGTAGCTTTATACCAGTGACTCACAGCGTCCACCCTGCTGAATTTTCCAAGCAGAGGAAGTGCATAACTCACATTTTTCATCACATTATTAGCTTTTACCTTACATCTTCCTCAGTGGGATCAAGTGTGCTTCATTTCTGCTGCCTGAAACCTTCCCTTTTCCTGGATTCAGAGTGAGCACCTCCCTGAAAACAAAATTCAGGATGAGTGAAGGAGGAGATGTCTGCTGGTGTTCCTTGGGAACTTGCATCACGCAGCAGATCTGCTACTGATCTGCAAAATATGTGCAGGAAGAATAATTTGAGGACAACTGGCAATAAAAGAGGTGCTAAGAACCTAAAAGCAGTTGCATAGAGGAAAATGGACTGTGCATTTCCCATAGGACAATAACCCTGAT
Organism: Polioptila caerulea; assembly: GCA_013397295.1. Classification (NCBI taxonomy): domain Eukaryota; kingdom Metazoa; phylum Chordata; class Aves; order Passeriformes; family Certhiidae; genus Polioptila; species Polioptila caerulea. The sequence goes on along the minus strand of VYXF01014147.1, from coordinate 123,846 downwards.
GGGCACCAACTACTGTGATTTAAAAATTTCTAAGAATTTCAGGATGGCAGGACTTTCACAAGTTTTAAAAACAAGTCTCTCAAGAAGGAGCGATGCAAAATCAAATGAGTGATAAACCTGTTAAAAACAAACCCCTGAAACTCTTCCTCCATTGCTTTTAAGGTTTATTTGGAAGATTATGCTTTAGGTGTTGTTTTCCCAGTATCCTTCTCCTCAAAGCCTGAAAAATGGCCAATTTTAAGTGGCACCAGTGGGAGTTTCTAGAAGTTTTTTTTGTGGTAGTCCAATGCAACATGAATGACAATACTCGCTTTTGTAGAGAATGCCACTTTTGCATCTGTATTAAAAAGGAAAATTCAAGAATCCTTCATAAAATGATACTGAATGTTCATTTTTTTGAGTTGTTACTGTGGTCTGAGGTGCTAAGAATAATAATCAGCAAGATTGTGAATTTGCCCGTCGTGACAGTGCTCCCAGGTAAAAGCAAACCTAATATCTGTTCATCTTATCTGAGCTGAGTTTAAGCAAACAGCTTTCACTCTGCACCCTTTCATGGTCAGATACTGGGAGGGGGAAAAAAAATAAATCTAAACTATGCTTGGAAGAAAGGCAATAAGCATCCCTGATCACTATTATAGATATGGTTACTTAATGTTTCTCCAAGATGAGGGATGTGCGCGGAGCAGTGCTCTGCATGTGGAGCAGCTCTTCAGCTGGAGTTAACTCCACATCTCTCAAAAAACCCTCTACGGGGTTGGTACAGAAACATCACTATCAAGATATGCAGATTAGGCCTCTAGAAGAGTCAGAACTGTATGAAATCAGGGGTATTTTTAACCTCTGTTGAGTGCTAATCAGGCAAGTTCCTTTGAGACAGTGCTTTAGCTCATGTCATGCTGAGCAGAGCTTTTGGGTTTAACACAAAACTCCTGCAGAATTGCATTTCTCTCATCAAACAGAGCTTATAGTTGACATTCTGCTTATTTTGAGCCTATGCCTTTGCTCAACAAAATGGTAACATCTCTCTCCTACTTAATACATGGAAACACACATATTGCCCCAAAACAGCATTCCAGCATCTGGCTCGGGAATATTCAGTTGTAGGGGCCTGAAGAATGGCTATGGAAAAGCTAGGAAAAAATTAACTTTCCACAGACATAGCCTCTTGGTATCCAGAGGCTCCATTAGTTGGTCTTCAAACCACCATAAGGTGCCACAATTAATTTTAAGATTTATGAGAAGGCTTTATTTTAAGACTCTGTGATGTTTCATCCTCTTAGTTACCTGAATCTGACTTAAAACTGGGGAAAAAATACAATGGAAAACCACACAGGTTCACTTTGTTTCTTTTGGTTTACTCTGTCTAATAAACCAAAAATAGGGCTCCTAAAATCCCTGCTGACCTAAACCTCACAGCACTGGGTGTAGATGAGCTGGAGTCTCTCAGCCCAATTCCCCTGCAAATAAAACAAGTAAACAACCCAAAGAAGAGTGCCGGGGAAATAAACATCGTGAAACATGACGGTGGTGGAAAAACTCGGCGAAATGCCCATTTCTGGTCACTTTCACAGCGCTCCGGGGGGCTCCAGCTCTCCCCGCGGCATCTCGCCGTGGTGGGGAGGGACAGGGCGAGGGCAGCGAGGAGAGAATGGCCCTGAGGATGGGAATGGGAGGGGGACGCTGTCCCAGCCCTGCTCTCTCGGGTGTCCCCGGAGCTCTGTGCCGAGGCACCGCTGCTCGCAAGCCACCCACATCTCACACCGTATCCCTTATCCCGCCCCACATCCCTCTCTGCATCCCACATCCCACCCCGTACCCTGCCCCACACACCGCCCGGC
>VYXF01014147.1:71791-114963 GCA_013397295.1 Polioptila caerulea | reverse complement strand
GAACACTTAAAGCATGCATGAAGAAGTGACACAACAACAGCCTGCACTGGCTGCCCTGGGACCTTTTCCCAAGACTCCCATGAAATACTGCCACAGGAGGTTGTTAGCAAAATCTTGAGTAAATGGCTGAAGTCTGCTTTTCCATGAATCAGGAAAAGTTTATGAATTAAAGGCTAGGAAGGCAAAATATCGCAGCAACAAATGAGCTAATTGACTCAGTCCTGTGAGCTTCACAGGTGGCTCACCTTTCCTTTCAGCTCTGCCCAGCCTGGCACTGTGAATCACAGGGGAAAGAAACACAAACCTCATTAATGAGAGTCTTTGCAAGGCCACTGAGCCTCTCCTGGGACCAAGTTTTCCACTGGCATACAGAGTCACTGTCACTTCCTGGAGCAGGGCACATCAGGGCAAAATCTGCATCATTAATGGCTTGGCATAGCAGGAGAAAAAAGTCATGAGACAGAAGAATGGCCCTGGATATATGTGTCTGGCTCCAAAAAAATGTCATCTTGGCATTTGCCTTACTGCAGGAGACCATTATCTTGAGACATCTTCCCGTTATTAATATCTTCTAATTACCTCAAACAGATGCGGCCTACAAGGGAAAACACAGGCCACAGTGACAGGTTAGAATGGAAATGGGTTTGACAGGAACATCAAGAAACAAGCAGTTTCAAACTACTCCAGTGTAAAAAGAAGGAAAAGTTAAAAGCATTGAATGATTGGGTTGAAAAGGGAACTTAGAAGTGGTCTAGTTCCAGCTCCTCTGCCATGGGGTCACTTAGAGACAGCTCAAATTTGGGTTTGGTCAGTTTTGCTCTGGGTATATTAAGGGGGTTTTGCACACCACATGATAATTTGCACTGCTTGTGTCATGGTATCTGATAATTCAGCTGGTACCTAAATTGTGTCAACAAGTGTTAGTGAGCTGTATTGTGAGGAATTCCTAAATCTACTGTGATTAACCCTTTTTTATGTTCAGAGTTCCTTTCCTGCAGTGCTGCCTACAGACAGGGAGAAGTGGCAGCCTGTGAGCATCTGCTACTCTGGGAGATTCTGGTCCAGAAAAAACACAAATTATCAACATTACTCATGTCAGTAACTCGATGAAATCAATGGAAACTCAAACAGGCCTCAGTGAATAAAAGTATTAATCTATTTGCATGCATAGCATCACACATGGCTAATCAGGAAGCAGCTCATAAGCTCCAAGCTGCAAATCTATTCAATTTTATAGATATAAGAACCTATAAGGTGATGTCAATAAAGCAGTAAACACAACTCAGCACATTTGAAATGAGTGGAGGAATCAAGGCCTGCACCTGTGAAAGAAGTACATTATTAATGTAGGACAAAGAACTTTCATTGCTAAAATAACTTTCCAAACTCTCCAATTGAAACTAGTTACTCATCTGTTCATTAACATGCTACACTCCAATATATTTATGTGATTGCTGGTTGGTTTTTGGGGGTTTTTTCCATAAACATATTTTCAGGCAAAAAAAACCCCAAAAAAACAAACACCTCTGAGCCACTGATCAAAAATTATACTGCCTAGAAATAGGAAAAGGATGTGGAAAATGTGAAAACACTGGAATGTTGGGCCAAATCAAAAGTTTTATAAGACCCATATCAGAGAAAAATAATATTACAGGACGTGTGGTAGTTCTACTGAAATTTCAGTTATGACATGTGGGGCACCTACCAGACCCCGATGGTGTCACCTCTTTCTGATCATTGCTGCTTATGGCCTAAGGTGATTTGCCCAGCTTTTTTAACACCCAAGGTGCTGTGCACACAACTGGGAAGGTCTGGGATTTTAATTTCACTCTCAACCTGAAGGATTTATGAGTGCACTGTTATTTTCAGAAAAACTATACTCCCAGATTTTCAAGAATCTGAAGGAAAATTTCAGGTTTTTCTGAGTCTTTGAGATTTGTTTTGTGATAGCTTTGGTTATATTGATCTAAAATGTGTGCACACAACACGATTCAGCTTCTATCAGCAAGTCGGGCAGGCAGACAGATCTTTTGGGTGGGGTTGGGGTTTTCCAGTCGTTGCTGTATTTATTCTTTGATTGGTTTCATTAGAACCCATTTACACTGTAAATAAACTTGATGATCTTACAGTTCTTCTCCAAGCTGAATCATTCAAAGAGCTGTGTAAATGCAGTGACTGTGGAGCCTGTGCTGGCGTGCTTAGTCACATTCATCATTCCACATCATTTTGTTGTGCTGTGGGGACGTCATGGTCATATCCACAAGCCAAACACCAGGGAAAAATAGCAAAGATATTGATCTCCCAAATTTTCAGGATTTTGCCCAGCTGAAAAAGAGGATAGAGAGTACAGTCATTCAGCTGCTGTTGTTGATACAGCAAATGTAGCCGGTGAATCAGTTGTTGCTCCCAGTTCCAGGGCATTTCATCTGTTTTCCCCCACAAGCAGGCTAAGAGAAGCATGCAGATATTATTTTTTTTCCCAAAGCAACCTCCATAGCTGTTTCCATCTGCACTTGAATGTAAGTTCTGCTCTGATCAAACCCGACAGCAAGAAAAATCTTTCAAACCCAGCAGGCCATTTCCCCATCAGGATGGCAGAATAGCAGTGGCAAGTTATAACATCTTCATAAATAAGCTGGGGAGATGTTTTCTTGGCAAAACTAGTGTGACACATTTTCAAAACTGGTTAGGAAATAAATAGCTCACTGTGACAAAAGAAGCACGCTTCAAATGGAGTTTTGCCAGGGCTAGTCAGCATTGGTACTCCTCGAGGCTTTCATTAGTGACTTGGATAAGGGGATAGAAAATATGCAAAAGTTTTTAGAAACTGCAAAGTAGGAAGAGGCTGAATTATTTTTCCTTCAAAGTTTAAGTGGTTTTGCCTGACTGGAAAAATTTAAAAAAAAAAAAAAAAAGGAAAATCGAAAATCATGTTTTCCCAAAACAGAATGCGCTAAACTGAGACACCAATAGAACAACCTAAGAAGACACTTAGGCATCTAAAAAAGCAGAAAAATATTTAACAAAATCTAAAGAGGCAAATGACACTTCACACTTTGTGGCACAAATCACAACTCTGTTCTTGAACAAAGTAATTAAAATACAAGATCTTTGCTGGAGCAGTTCACCCCAAACTGACTTCAAAATTTGTTTAGTCACTCAAAACTCAAAATTTATTTATTTTCAATCACTTTCAGCAAATCTGAGACAGAAGAAGCATTCTCACTTGTGAACATTACTGTGCTGAGTGATCCACTTGGCATACTAAGTTGACAGAAACTTCATATTTACTGTTTTTCAAGACCTATCAAGTAGCAAATTATGCAGAGAATTATGAGATAATGTCCCTCACATAGGACTTTTCCAAGGACTACTGGTTGCCTATAAAAACTTGAACTGCCATGCTTAGGGAAAACTCTGTAAGTGTCAAGAGAAAGCACAGACATTTATTTCCAGACCAGGAGGCACAGATTCTGTCAAGCCATATTTTAAGACTGATTTATTTTCGCTGCATCTGATGACTGATAGAGATAATTTTATTTTATCTGAGGAATGCTAGTTGATTTCTGCACCATTACTGAATTATTGCAATTTTTTTGTTTCAACTTCAGACTTTTCTTGACTCTGTACTGGGTGAATGAGGTTTTACTTCCAGCTGATTACAGCTTTCAACAAATCTGTATTTAGTCCTGTCGCTTGCAGTGTGAAAATAATCATCTCAAACAAACCTTCCACACACAATGATATTCATCAACTCTTCATTACTATAACTTCAGAAACTGCCGTGAAATGATGATTAACAAGTTTTATGCATAAATATATATATATATTTGTAGCAAGTTTCTAGTTTATACTGAGTTTATAATGTAAAATTAAAAAAAAAAAAATCTTATGGTTTTAAGTGTAAAAATGGTGACCACATGGTGAAGGGCAAGAGCTCACCCTGAAAAATACCTAAAGAGAGGGAGGTGGAGTTCTATACCACACCACCTTTGAGTTCCTTTGACACAAAACAGCCAATTTGACTTTCTTTATTTTTTGTATCAGGCTTGAATATTCCCTAAACTTTCACCCAAAGTCGTTAAAAATGCAGGATCTTGATTCAATATATTTTCCCTTTCTGTTTGTGCCACCTATGAGGAATGGCTCTTTTGCCCATGGTATCACAATCCCATTACCAGGGAAATTTATAGATGGAAATTTATTATCTGGAGGGGAACCAGAAGAAGAATACTCCTCTCCTTTTGCAACTAAATGCTTGCAATTTCTGTTAAAATGTGAAAATTAAAATGAGCAAAAGGACAAATTAAACACTCCTCTAGTCAACAGCCTTAACTTTTTTTTCTCAAGTTTTTAGGATACATATTGTCATGAAAAAGGCAATTCTGGTTCTCTGAAGGTACCTAAGCTCCTCCCAGACTTTAGTAAGGACAACAGAACACACAGGAAATACAAGTGGGTTTACCTCAAGGAAAAATTGGTTCATGTTCCTCTGCTATGGAAGCTTAAATATGGCAGATAGCCTAGAAAGCATTAAAACAAACGAACAAAAAAAAAATTCTCATAACATTTTGTGGGTTTGTTTTATTAGGTCATCAGTTTTGAAGCCATAATATCAGATAAGAGCCTTGACTCCCAGTAGATGTCTTCTGGCCTTTGTGCTTACAATGGAAAGCACAAATATATGAATTGCAGGAGTGAACTGGGGAGAATAAAGAATAAAAAAGAAGAAGGTATCAGAGAAGCCAAAGCTCCAGTTTAGCAGCATTTTCAAGGGCCTTTCAAGGAAAAAAGAAGAAGGGTAAAAAGAGTGGGGGAAAGCAAAATATCAAAATTGTGGTATTGTTTTTTCCTCAGACAAGAACTGAGGGGTGTGAGGGGGAAGCTCAGCTCTTCCGTGCGTGGTAGACACTGCTGTAAAATGTTTTAAAGTCTTCTTAGAACTGTGTTTAAATGAATATAGAGAAGGGAGAAAAGCAGGGCAAAGTACAGAAAGCACGAGGCTCATATACGCATTCCCAATCGAGTCTTCCCTTTCCTATCATCTAGCCCTTAATTGCTCCTGGCTTTGACCTTTAGTGCCATCCTCCAGCACTAAGCTGATCAGCTTCTCCAGGCTGACCCAGGAAGCCATGGGTGCTTGATTCAATGCTGGGAGAGCCTTCTGGAGTGCTGCATTTCATCCCGAAATGACCTGGGGTATATTCCATGGAGTGCTCTGCTTGGGCAGTGAGGGATGAGCCAGCAGACTCACCTGTGATGCTGACTTTTGCTTTCCTGCTTCTGGAATAAAATCACAGCAGAGGATAGCCAGAGGTCCACAGGCACAGAGCAGGCCATTATGAATAAGTGCTTGCTCCATAACTCTAACACAGTTTATCTTTCCAGCACGGCAGGAATTCTGGGGGGATTGCAAGTCAGGCAACTTTATTGAAAAGCTGAACCCCAGCACTTTTGCTGCTTATATTTCGCTGTCACTCAGGACAATAATACCTCAGTGCATAATGGAGAGCCCACACAAGACTTCCAGGGAGTCATTATTGCCACCCTAACTCCTCGCTGTTCCAAGGAGAGAACTTGCTGTGCCAGCAGAGAACGTAGCACAGTATCAATCTGAGATTCAGGCACCTGAAAACTAATATTCATTGTTGCCTTTTAATTATATATTCTTTTTAATAGGACAGAGAGAATTGCTGGAGTAGTTAGGACATTTTCCTGTGAGGATATTTTACTGTCACTGGTAGATTCTGTCCCCTGCTCAGACTTAAATCCTTCTGTGTCTTTGAATGAGTTGGAGGCTCTCAGCCCTTTATTCCTCCACCTACCAAAATGAAGTGATAAAACTTCCTCTGTTCACAGGGGTGGTGTGAAGATGCAGATATTCCTGTCGGCAACCTCAGCAGTTTATCTGCTGGTGGCACAGAGTCACCTATAAAATGTGTCTGTGCAGCCAGCTCAGCCAAGCAAGACCAATTATGTTTTTCATGTCAGTGCCATATTTATTTTTCCTTATGATACTGTCCCAGGAAGGCGTTCATGCAAGCCAGGCTGATCGTGGCCACTTCCAATTGTTTTGGGAGGGATGATAACAAAGGAATCCAGAGGAACTGCATAGAAAGTACATCTCTGTCACCAATCTCTGCTCACTTGGTACCATACCACATTTCTTTAAAAAATTCATTTTTTTTTTGTACAAACTCATGGTTCCAGCAGGGTTTGCGAACTTTGGTGAGACACTGAGTCACAGCCACTGAGCCCAAAGCAACATCTCCTTTAGAAGCTGGAGCAGTTCTCAGCACTCATATTGATTTGGGTTACCATCTTCTGTGCTACTTCAAATAGTACAAAGTATTCCAAATACAGGAGAGATGTCTGAGTGTTACACACTGCATTGAATGGGAGTGAAATAAAAGGATCAAGACTGCCTGAGAGTACTGGGAATCATCAGGGAAAAAAAAAAAAATCTGCCCCAGGAACTTTCCAACTTGCTTCTAGGAAAAAATACAACAAATTACACAGAGAAGATGTGGAAACAATGATAAAACCTAACTAAAATTCATACAATTTGTCACTTGTAAATGACACATTCTAGTAAAAAATGTAAAAATGTAAAAAATACATATAGTAATAGAAATTGTGTGTGGAAATTTGTGCACTTTTTTGAAAGCAAGAAAACCCCCCTTATTCATTTTGCTTAAGATATATTGTATGTGAATGCTGTGCACTTACTTTACCAAGATATAAATGTCTACATGAGTAAAAGGAAAATAAAAATTTGGTCAAAATGCCTTGAGCAATGAGGTTATTGTTCTTTTTGTAGAAGACAAAAAAGGCAGCTCTGGCTCAAGCTTTGTTGAAATTAGCCATGCAGCTTTCCACTATTTACTCTTCTAAAGGTTAATACAGCAGCCTGAAAAGTCTTGAGTAATTGCAGTGAGGGTTGTGTATGCTAATGTCTTCTGAATCATTGACTTGGAGGCCAATAATATTTCTTTTTATTTTCTGACTTCATTTTCCTGTTAAAGTATGGATAGCCTCTGAAATTACTGATTTATAGATTCATAGACATCACTGGAAGGATTTTAGGTACTTTTATTCAAAGCAGGTAAAATTATTTCATGTGCTGGTCCCTTGCTCCACTGATTTTTCTGTGGGCATGTGCTTGATAAAAGATGACAGAAAGTAAAGTTCATCTTTATTTACTGAATGAGGAGATGCCACAGATTTTACATAATTTGGGGTTTTCCAGATTTTAGCACGTGGGAGGGGACATTTCTCACCTTGGGGTTTCAGGAAAGCCAACATGAACTTGGACATACAACTTGGAAAAGATAGGCATTAATTGTGTTCTATTTAAACAGCAGTTGCAACACTTCTGATATTATATTTTCAGATTTTGAAACAAATAGGAGCTGTGGGACTCTCTGAGAGGAGGCAGAGTACTGCAATTTCCTCCAGCAACCTTGCCATAGCTCATCTTCAGAAGGATTTCTTTAGAACCATGAACATAATATGTAGTTCTTGCAAATTGATTTTCATCCCTACATCTCAAATTCCAAGAGACATGGCAACTAGCATCAAGTCATTAAAGTGGACATGAAGTTAAAATCATATATGTATATATTTTCTTTTAATTTAATTAAAACTTGTCTTCTGGAACACCTTTAGCAGTTTCAAATCCAAGAGAAATCTGGTGATTTTTTTCCCCTGTATGTAACTACAATGCAGAGAATCCTAAATAAACATATAAAGACTCAATTTTCTGTGCCATGATTGTCCTGTGCACTGCTCTGAGATGTTGCACAGAGTCACCATGAGCTTCAGGGAACAGACCAGCAAGGAACACTTGGCCAGAAAACATTTTGAGGTCAGGATATTCCCCCAACTACCTTGCAACTACTGAAAATCTTTCTTGAATTTGCCGCTGTGGCTGTCTCTTGTGAAATTAATATCTTTGCTTCAGTGAACAAGAACCATAGACAGTGTTGCTTAACCTCTCCTTTTGCCTGCTGAAAACCAAGTAATATTTATCTTTGACAGCACCCACTGGACTGTTCTGCCGGTGCTGCAAAATTAAGTCACTTTTCCTTTATTTCTGATGACTAGCAACAGGAAAACTGAGCCTTCACAGCTTTGTCCTTGTAAAATATTAAAACCCAGAAGTCTCAAATATCTTTGCATGCTTCAGAAATATTTTCATTAGTTTGTGGGCTTTTTGTTTGTTTGTTTGTTTGTTTTTGTTTGTTTGTTTGTTTATGGGGTTTGGGCTCTTTTGTTTTTCTTAGGGTTGGTTTTTTTTACATATTTTTTTCAGGTTTTCATGGTTTTGTTCAGGTTTCAGCATTATCCCAGGTATTTTAGGACATCTAGAGGAACCATTTCTAGATGTCCTAGTGGCTGCTAGGTTGTTAGATTTTATTCTCTTATATCCTTAACATACAAGCACAAGAAAGCAGAATTTTGAGATTCTTTTCTAGCTGAATGTCCTTTTGAAAGGGGAGGAACACACAGATGGGAAGGCAGTGCAAAATATTTACAACTTCTCATGAAGGGAGAGAAACCTGAGGAAAGGTAAAAATATATATATTTTTGTCTAAAATTAAAATTAACTGAGAAAGTATAAGTGCTTAACACCTGCAGAAGTTTGAAGTGAGCACAGAGAGGTTGTATCCTGGGCCATAGTCTTGGATGTTTTTTCTTCCTGGGATTTGCTGCGTGCTCTGCCATGGGACAGCAGGGAGCTGCTCTGTGTCCCGTGTCCCTCTCTGAGCTGCAAACACACCTCTTATACCCAAAAGAACAAGATAGAAAATAGTTTCTCATAAAATTTTACTAAAAAAAAAAAAAAAGAATTAAATAAATAAAAAGAAAATGCTAGAATTTATGCATAAAGAATTACAAAGAAAGAAATCAGAAGTCCAAACATTGTTTCTGAATTCAGAGTGTGTAAGGAAAATCTGAGTTGTAGTGGAGGTGCTATTTATAGCTTTTATGTTCAGAGTTTATAGTAGAAATGAGTTTATAATGGAAAGTATGTCAGGTTATGAGTGTGCCAGTACCTTTTTTTCCAACAAAATCTAACTGGAGACATTTAAACAGAGGTGTTTGGAGTGGGAGACTAGCGTCAAAGGGTTGTTGGGATTTTTTTTGTCTTTTCTTACAACCAACGTGAAATCCTTCGTACAATATGCATGCCAGTCCTTTTAGAGTAATAATGAAGGGAATTTCTGAGCTTTTAAATAGCATCTGACTTTAGAACCTTTGAAACACCAGACAATAACTGTGAGGGAAGGAGCACAGCCACAGCACATCCTCAGTTCTTCCTCTGGTTTGGGCTTCCCACTTTTGCTCTCACTCCATAATGAGAAGTCCCAATCAGATGCTCAAAAATTGTTCTTCTCCACACACCACACACCCCACACACACCCAGCTCCTCCCCCACATTCTTGGAGTAAAAAAAAACCTTATTTTGTTGCCACAATTGCTGTCCCCTTCCCGTGGCAGAGGAGGTATCACATTTCTTTAATTGATTTTCCCAGCAGCACATCTGAGACACTGTGACTCCCTGAGACTGAGATGCCTCTGGTATCTAAAGGCAGGGATTGTTCCATCCTGACACCAGCAAAGATCAAAGCCAAATGCCTCAAGTTAGTCTGGAAGCAGGAGGAAAATGGTCCTTACTCTACATTTATACAAAACAGACCGATGGCTGCATCTCAAAAGATGTGTCCTAAAATATTTGAGATTAAAACAGCAGGGTTCAAAAGGCATTAATTCTGTGTGGTGTAATCTTTTAGTGGCACATTGGAGGTGAAAAATTTATCTTCATTGAATTCAGGGTTTATATGCATGTTTTTATGTCTGTGTCAGATCTAATTACAGCAATGACCTGATTTTTTTGGGGGGGAAGAGATTTCTACTGTCTGCAGCCTTTCCAATGGGACTAGATTATTAAAAAGCTCATCAATTATATTTATACTTCTCAGATTATTTCATTTTGATGCTATGAAACTGCTTTTTAAATAGTATCCATTCCTCAAATTGACCAAAAGACAAGAAAATTTTCTGTGATTGCCTTCATGTATCAGCTGATGGAATCATATTTTCTAATCTTCTGTCGTCAGTGACATTTTCTTTACCACTTTTTGCTGTATTAACAGCTGTGGCCCCTAAAATGAGAAGATATTCTCCCCTTGGATGTGCAGTTCCTGTGAGAATGTTGAAATAGCTGCTCTACATGAATAACCCATTTTAGAAACAGATTAACCATGACACAGGTTTGAAGGAGGAGTGAGCATGGAGGCTGTATCTGGAGTCTGCTCAAGCCCATCCTGTGAGATTCTAGCCCCAGAGAACAGAAGGTTAATAGTTTGTACATAAGTATTCACTTTCTGCCTGGGTCCCACAGTAGCTGCATGAGTAGCCATTCTTTCTTCAGAGCAGAAAATTACATATATTGATGCTTCAAGTGTGAAAAACACAGGGAAATTGTTTTATTGCAGGCTTCGTGTGCAGTAATTTCTTACCTTGTCCCCAGCAGGCATCTCTAGATAGAGGAAGAACAAATTCCTGAGCTCTGGTTGTTCTGACCAACTTCCACTGGTGTAGTCACGTCACTCAAAAACCTATCTTGCTTTATCTGTGTGTTTTTATCAATCAAAGCTGGGATGGCCATCTGTACATGTGTAATATACAGATAAACACAGGCTTTCTGCAATGAGGATTCATTTTGCTCACCGACTGCTACAAATTATGCTCTTGGAGGCTTTTTTTCCCCCCTCTTACAGCTCTGCCTACACCAGGACTAACCTGTCAGCATCTCTCTACCTATCTAGCTAAATCAACAGACCCTTTCTAGTGTAGATTAAACTTAATTAGGGATTAGCCCAGCTCCCAGTTATGTTAAGCAGCCCTCAGGCTGGGAGGAGGAGCTGTGCTAGGGTTGGTTTATGGAGGCCTGCACAGGGATAGGTTTGGGCATTTGGGACTCTTTTTTCTAACCCCTGCTATTTGACTCTTTAAAAACCCTGGCAAAACAGCCTGGAGAACAACATTTAGAGTGCAAAACCTGGCATTTGGATGTGAGGGAATCTGTGCCTTTGGCCTCTGAGGAAGAAATGAAACTGAGCTGACCCCACAAGATTTAAGCTCCTGGTAAGTGAGAGATCCTAGAACAGGGTCCCATACCCCATATGCTCTGCACTTTTTGTAGCTTGGGAAATTTATACGTGTCACTGAGATGAAAGCTGGCCTAAGCAGGAGTCAGGATCTCAGTTAATGTATTTGATAATTTATGGTCCGTGTCAAAAATCACAACCCTGGCTTCTGAAAGCAGTAAGGGAACGATAAGCCTTGATGATGCACAGATCCCTCATGGCCTGACAAATGCTTGAGGTAGGTGATGCTGCGTGGGGTGTGGAGAAAAATGACAAGCTTTCCACAGTACTGCCTGTATAGCATCTGGGAAGAAATGAGCAGAAATGAGAAGAAAGGAGCTTTTCAGGGAGATCCTCAGCAGATCCTCCTGTTCTCCCCTCTTTCTTTTGGGGCAATGGAGGCCAGTGGCTACAGCCCCTGCCACTAGCACACCAAAGGGGAAACTAATCCTTTTTCCAAAAGCAGCATTTTTGTCTCCTTTCAGGCAGTTTTGGAAATGCACTGTTACTACTCCTTTTCGGTCCTTAACCCTAGGCCACACTTTTAACAGCCCTGTTTGCAGTGAATGGAACTCATTATGGAAATTTTCCTATTGTGTCTGGGGCAGGTATTTGGTGCAAAAGCTCAGTGAAGCTTTGGTGACTGAAAAAGAAAAAGGATAATGGTTATTTATCAAGACAAAAGTCATTCTTGCCCTGTGTCCAGTGATCACCTGTAATTGCTTAGGGGAAGAAAAGCTATTCCAAAAAAAATAGGCAGGAGGAGTTCAGACCTTCTGTCTTGTGTGTCTTTGTGAGAAATTCCTGTCTATTGTAGGGATGTCATCCTCCATGGTGTTACAATCCCTGCCTCAGGAGCACAGCTTCCCCTCAGGGGTGAGGATGTGGATTGGAGGGTGTTTAGAGCCCTGGCAGGTGCTTTTGGAAAACCAGGAACAAAGTCTGTGAAGCTGAAAAACAGCCTGCATAGTCCTGAGGACATGAAAGCCCAGACGAAAGCCTGGTGTTTATTCTGGATGACTGTAGAACTGTTGATCCCTGTAATTAACTAAGTTTGGAGGAACTTGCAAAAAAAAAGTAAGAGAATCCTATCCATTTGCCATTACCTTAATCTGAAACGCAACTTATTTTCAGCCTACTAACTTGGGTATTCTTGTTGACTAAGCAAGCATATGGCCTTGTCTGGCTTAAACCAAGTCAATAAAATTTCCTTGTTAATTGAGTTTCTCAAATAATTCCCAACTGCTGTTGGGGCAATCTTTTAGTTTGGCTTGCTTTGGTTGATTGTTTTTTTTGAAATCTGTACAGGTTTAGTTTATCTTCATGACTGACCACAAGCCAGCAGATATTGCTGGCAGACAAAAATAAGTCTCAAGCCAGTTCATTTACCAATTACATCAATGTTTTGTGGTTTTTTTAAATGTCTTCTGTTTTCTGTCACAACTCTACAAATTACACCCCATTGTTGTGCTTTGGTTCTCTGAAATTCTGTATATGTTAAACTCAATTCTCCCCTGATTGTGGATTTCCATGCATTATTTTTTCCAAATATATGTCACTCTTCTGCCTCAGAATGGGTTTCCTAGGTGTAGTCTCTTCAGTCATGCTTTCCTACATCTGAATAACTCTGAATCTAAAATATTATGCACTTTTGTAATTGTACAAGATGCACTAAACTGACTGCTCTGCAAACCTTTATGCTTGCACAGCTTAAGACATTTTAATTTGCCATGATATGTTTTGCATCATGATTTTATCAAACAGTTGCAAATTGTCCAGTTAATCCTCTGCTTTCCTTTTCTCAGACTTGCTCAGACCATTGTGGTTTTCCATTATGAGGATGTCAAGCCAGGGTAGTTTGTTCTGGGGAGTTCCTGCATTTCTGTTTGTGTTACACCTTGATTCATAAGCATGTGCTGAAATTATCTTTATTTTCACAACTTAATACCCTGAGTCACTCTTAGAGGCCCAGAGTGGAAACAGAACTGCCATTTTACTTTCTTTCTGCCACACCTCTGATGTGTAAGGGCTGCATTCACATTTTGCACATAACCCTTGCAGCAGGAGGCAGAAACCTCCTGCATGACCAAGCACTTCAGCAGCCAAGCCATTTAAGCTAGCCACAAGTGCCTCCATTTCATTTGCAGATATTTAATGATCCTTATCAGGGGGAACAGCTCTGCTGCTTAAAGCAAAGGGTCCACTTAGGAAATTACTGGAGTCAGATAACCATGAGAGAAGCCCAGTGATGAGAAAGGTGCTTTGCTGGCAGTGCTGAGAGTTACTGGGTACAAGTTTGTAGCTCTGTGTGGATTAATAGGAAGCTCCATCTGAGTGGGTTGGAGAGCATCGGCCAGGAGAGCTTGGACCTGTCATGAGGGGGAAGGAAAAAAATAATCTGCTTGAAATAGGAATTGATTGACTTACTTATTGAATTTTTTTTTGCCAAAAATCAGGTATACAAGAGCAAACAAAAGGGATCCCCTGTGTCATAACCTAGTCCTCTCCTATCCACATTCCCCTTCATCTGAGACAGTTTCTCATAGACCGAGCAAGTTTTGATTTAAAACTAGCTATGCTTCATTCCTCCCCCCTGAAATGTCTTTATGAAGGCTGTGAAGTTTTTCTACAGTTTAAAATTATGTAATTTCCAGCTTAAACTTATTTATGGCCCCACTAGTTCTGTTCCCAAGTCCTAGCTGAAATGTTCTTTAGCTTCTCTGTCGTTTGCTCTCTGATATATTTATAGAGAGCAATCACTCCTTACTGAGGTGAGTTTTGCCAGACTAACCAAGACGAGCTCTTTTGGCCTCCTTCTACAAAAGGGTTTTTCTTTCCTCTGATTGCAGCAATAAACCCTTGCCTTGTCCCATTCTGAGCCACCTCCTCCCCTTCCCAGGGACCAGGAACACGGGCAGTCTGCCTGGAGGTGCTGCCAGTGGCTGGGAGAGGGAGGAGAGATTGCCAAGGTGATGGTGAAACACAGTGGCCACTCCAGCTCTTTGATGCTCCAGGCCAGCCCTCTTGCCAAAAATTCCATCTCCTGTTTCAGCACTTCTGGAGGCCAGGCAGCCAACCACCCACCAATTCTGGTGCCACATTGCTGATTCCCTTCCCTGGGTTCCTTTGGTGATGCTCTAGGCAAAGTTCTAAGAGTTAGCACAGCTAATCCACCTATATTTTGAAAAATTCTTTGCCTCCTTAAACCCTCTTTTCCTTTACTGTTCCAAGTGATAATTCCCAATGCTGAGTCACAGCCAATGTTCTGAAGCTTTCCTTTTTAACTCCTTATCTGGACACTTTTCTTGACACTTTTCACCTTATCAGAACTTTTCTGGTGTGATCTACCTCTAGTGAAGCTTTTCTCCACTGCTGGCACATTTACTGTTCATGTGTCAGGAAGAGCCATTCCCTCACACAAGTATTTCTGCAGCACTGTCAGTTTGCAGAGTCAGTTTTCAAATTATTGTCCTTTCCTCTTGAGCCTAGTAAATCCTTTTCCTATTTCTTTCTAGTGTTGCTGTTCACTTATTTGTTTCTAAGTGCAGAACTGCAGTCTTTCTTGTCAGTATCTGCAACTGCAGATATAAGGAGTCTGGACCTTTGAAGAAATACTAATTTCTGTCATCTTTCTCACATCTGACTGACCAAGGATGACTGTATAACTCTCTGTTATCATTGCTGTAAACCAGCAAAGAACATTTTTTTTTTCCTTTTAAATAAATGAGTCATGCATTTTTGGACCCAAAACAAAAAGTGGTTTCAAGACCATAGTTTGAATTTGGCATGATCTTGCTATTGTTGATTCTTTGGTAAATCAAGCCAAAAGGGAAAAAAAAAGGAGAGAAAGAAAGGAAAGGGGAAAAAAAGGTGTATGCATAATACTGAGGTGACACTGCTTACTTTAAAAGTTTTAAAAGGTTGTCTTTGTCTGGAAATATTTTCTTACAAACATCCACAGTCTTACAAGTGTTTATTATTTGTTTTCAATTAAATTTAGCTAACAAGACTTTAACTAAACAATCATATGACTCATGTGTTTTTCCAGTGTTCTCAGGCCTAAGATACTGCAATGAAAAGATACTTAAGAAAAGCAGGGAAGGGGAGAAATGGTACAAGTGGACACCAGAATGTTCTCCTGCATGTAAACATAGGGTCAGTCATCACATGGGGCCTCAGCATGCTGAAATGTGTGGTGTTTTTCAATGGTGGGACCATGAGGAAGTCCAAATCTGTTCTAAGTGCTGAAAAAGTCTCATTGCAGTGATGTTGCAGCTCCTTCTGGAAATATTTATTTCCACAGTACTCTTTTGAGCAACAAAAAAACACCATCATGGTGTCACCCAAAGGGAACTTAGAAACAGAAAACTGAAAACTTATCCTCCCCACCACTTCCACCTTTCTGCCCGAGGTCCCACATGAAGTGTTGAACTCAAGTTCCCCCAAATCCTGCACCCACAGCCTGAGCCCGAGACCTCGCCGCTCTGTAGAACAACTGATCTCAGTAGAAAGTATGTTTTGCCATTGATTGCAGATTAATTCAATTATAACAATTACTTAAAGAGTTGTGCTTTCACAAGTGATCCCCATATGGCTTTGATCTGGTTTCACCCGCAGCCAATTCTTCACCACCAGATATCCGAAGAAAACTCATGTATATTTGCAGTAAGGAGCAGATGTTTGATGAAAAGAGTGCTGTTGTAAAATTAAAGTGTTTACCTTCTGAGAAGAGATGATTCAATGGGGACATGCATTGGCATGAAGTAGAACTTCAATTTGAAAATATGCAGGGCATTGTATCATTGGTATTATTTCTTTATGAAAGTGAGTGGCTTCTTAAAGTCATTCTCAATAACATTGAGAGTGCAGACAGTGCAATTCTCAGACCACAAGACAGAAAGGAAAAAAAAAAAAGGGAGAACAGGACTGGTTTCTCATGGTTGGCTGGACAAGGAGTCCTGTTTTATGCTTTGCACCAGGACCCATGACAAAATTGTTATACTGCTAGTAATTCCTTACAGCAGGCTGGCACCAGCTCCTGCTCAGGAAGTCTGGCAGTGCATCTGTTCTCTCACAGAGTGGTATCCTTGAAGGATCTGAAGGCACTGTTAATGTTTTTAAATTTTATATTGGTGGTACAGTCAGCTTGGCTGGGGTAAATGACTCCACCACATTAAATATGGGGCAGTCAGAAAGGAGATGCTGCACCTCCCCTGGACCTGCCCCATTCCAGGTCTCAGAGTGTTATAATTGCATGGACAGTTCCCTAACATTCCTATGACTTTTATGATATTTTCTAAGCAAAAAATCTAAGGCTAAATTTGAAGTGATAGTCAGGTCACTTGGTTTGAGTGGTCAAAAAAGTTTGAATGAGCTTGGAAACCAGCTGCCTGCAGCGACACAGAATTTATATAAAGAGTTTACCTCTATGCTCTTGAATTAATGAATTTTTGCCATATTTCCAGAAAAGAAACTTTCCTCTGTCCGTTTACGGGGAGTTGAGGTTTGTTGGTGCTTGAGGCTCATTTTCTTTTCCACGTGCAATAACAGTTTTTCCACCAAGGATATGCATGTACTTGGTGGGAACTGGAGAAGGTTTAGATTGTGTAGATTCATCTTCTGGGTCGGTATCAAAGCCCCATCATAATTTCAGTGGCTGGGAAGGCATGGGAGGTCTCTGGAGGGGAGACATGGCAGGGGTTGTGACAGGGATGAGCAGCCACTCACCACAGAAAACTGTGAAATGGGACTACAAGTTAGAAAAAAACTATTTCTTGTCATCCTGGGTGCTGTGCCTGGCAGAATTCAGAGAGTGGTGTTGCTTTTCTTCTCAGTTGCCTGAAAATTGAGAGTAGGAACTGTCAATCCTAGGGCTTCCCTACTCAGATATCTCAGTCTAGTCCTAGTTAATTGAATTTCAAAATGTCCACTTGCCTGAATGGACTTTGAATAAATTATTTGCCTTTTCACAGTACAAGAAACTCTCAAAAATTCTGTCTAACTGATTAGAAAATGTGGGTGGGCTGGATTAATCATTCAATTCAAATAATGAAATCTGGCACAACTAGTTTAGGTACAGCAAGGCAGCTCAAGCCCCCAGAGATAGCAATTATAATAATAATAGTAAATAATACAATCATGTTATAAAGAAGTTAAGAGAAAATTTGTAAGAAACTGCCTACAGTTATTTGATAGAGTAGATTTTTATTTTTAATTATCTAAAGAAGATAGGCACCCAGCTGTTATTCACCTTTGGCAGGGGGATAGAGAAGAAGAAATTTAAGACATTTATGGCCCTGTAGAAATCCAAGCATGCAGGAAAGGACAGGCAGAACTAGAAACACCAAAACCCTGGCAGAATTTCTCAAGGAGAGGGCCTTGCAGAGTTTTGTAGGGCAGTGGGAAATATTCCTGCCACCAAGAAATCACCCTGAAGAAAAGGTGTGGGTAATTGTACAGGACCTAGGAAGCAGAAAAGCCCCAGTTTAGTAAATATGAAGGCAAAGAAAATGAGGGGGAGAGAGCAAGCTTTCTACTGGCTCCCACTGCATACTCAAGAAGAGCTTCTTGCTGAAGAAGATGTCAGAATACAAACACAATCTGTCTGGAAAGGTAGCTCTCATTTTTTTGAAGACTACTGATAAGTGGAGATTGAAGTAAAAGCTTTCTCTAAAGAAAGGGACTGCAAAAGAATATGTCCAACTTATAACAAGAAAAGTAAATTTGTCTTCTTGTGTTATCAAAGAACATCCCACTGCCATACTCCAAGCAAAACCATCCAAATTCCTGAACTAAAAATGTGTTTATTCAGAGCGTCATTAAAATAAAATTTAAAAAAAACAAACCAAAACAAAAATAAAATAAACCCCCCCCCAAAAAAACCCCAAAAAACCCAAAAACCATCAAAAACCCCAGAAAAACCAGAAAACAGGAAAACTCAAGAAATAAAACTAATAGAGGCACTGAGTGAGCAGCATTCCTTCCAGAATAGATTTTAAAGCACATTTGCTTTATCCCTGATTGTATCTAAAACCTAGAATACCAGATTTTCTTGACCGCATGACCTTGACTCTGCCCTATAAATTAAGACAGAAGTGCTGTTACCCCATGTTTCTGGAATAAATTCCATATCTGGTGCAAGGCTGGCACTTCAAAAACCATATTTTCTTTTTCTTATGGCTTTCCATAAAGCCATTTATCAGCATCCTCCTGGGAAATTATTTGGCTTCAGGGGGTTCCAGATGTGTTTGGAGTGTCATGCTGCTTTTGAACTGAGCTGTTCTTGCCCACGGCTGGAGAGCCACGATGACAACCTGTTCTCCAGAGCGCGACTGTCTGCGACCTTAGATGGCTCCAAATCTCACCCAAAGTGCCTTAAATAAAGAAGTACTAAGGAAGAAGGAGGCCTTGGAATGCAAGCTTTAAGTCATCCTAATAAAGAATGTAAACATCATAATTCCTATGCCGCCAATTGTTCTTTCTTTTTGCCACAACACCAGCAAAATTTTTTATTGCAAGAACGATTTAGCTCTTGGGGACCAGTCGGTTGAATCTGCCCTGCCTTGATTCCATCATCCTGAGGGACTTTTTCAAAGAGAAAATGTTGTCTTAGCAAAATAAGTGAAAAGCAGAATACAGAGTAGGCATTGTAAGGGTAGTCATGGCAAGAAGTGGATTTTCATCAGATATGGTGAACGGAGGTCTCAAAGCCCGTAGTTGGAAATGAACGTTTTACTTTTGTCTTTGGAGAATGGAAGATTTCTGGAGGAGATGGTGATTGTTAAAAAACAAAAAATGAATGGACAAAAGGCAACCTAGGTCATTCAAACCCACACCTCCCTTCCACTGACCACATTGATCAGGTACAAACCAACTGTGGCAATAATCCGGGCTTTTGAGTTGGGATGTAAACATTTTGCACACAGACAAAATAGCTCAGGTGCCCATAATCTGGAGCCGAATTCCATTCTTGTGCTTTGAACTATCTGTAAACCAGGGGTTTACAGATACAGATAAGATTTGATCTTTAGGAGCCTTGGGACAGAGCAGAAATCTGTTTAATCAGCTGGACTGAAGTGTTCTGCTCCAAATTACCAGTCCTAAGAAAAGCTGCTGAAGAGACTGTGTGAGTACTCCCTGGACTGGTCTTCTTCTTATTCTATTTTGCACCAGAAGTGTTTAAAGATGAGAGACCCTTCATTACTGCTGCTGGCACCATCTCTCTGAAAATACACATATTTTGTTCCATTAATAGATATGTCTCTCTGTTTAACACCAGCTCCCAGATGGATCTGAGTTCCACAGAAATGAGCCTGTGAAAGCTTATATTGTACAGTAGGTTTGTGCATGGGTATGAATAGTCCACAGACCTGGGGGTTATTCCCACCCTAAATTATCAAGACTGATTTTATTGATTCTGTTGCCTATTTTAGGTGCCGCTGATTCCTTTACTTGCTAAGCCTCAGTGGACTAGATTTAGAATACTCCACAGAAAGGCAGAAAGTTTTATTTGGAAGACCGCTATTTCTGCCCAAGGAGTTTGTATTTCTCTTGTGCCATTTTCTGTTCAGGCTTCCACAAGTCTTCCAACTCAGTTAAACAAACATTTGATATAAGACATCATCGCCTCTTCACATAAGGCAAAAATTAGCTCCTGTGAACAAAAAGCTTCCCACTTCAAAGGCTTTTAACTACTTCCAGGGAAAGAATATTGAGGTAGGTGGCCCTTGTCCTCACACAATGGATGTTTGCATGTTTTGCAGCTAGACAGCAGCTGCAAAAGTAAATAAGAAATGCGTTGTTCTATTCAAAATGGACATTGGTAGGTAATGCTGTTTTTCAGTGCTCTGCCCTTCAGAGAGATGCTTGTCACTTATGCAGCCAAATTGCTTGAAAGCATTCTGTAAACTCTCAGAATATTGTGTTAAAATACAAAAGCTGGTGCGTGACAGCCTCTTAGTTATGCCAGTAGTAGATGAATTAAGGCTACGTTAGCATTAAAAAAGGGTGATTAATGTCACATCTTCAAATTGTGTCTGAGAATTAGCAGTTCTTGAGAACTTAGACACTGAATGTACAGTGACCTTGAACACTTCCCTGAGCCTTGAGTTTCTCCTTTTAAAACTGCTTTCCATCTTCTTTGTGTGCATGTCCAGGGAGATAGCAGATTCATAAACTACAGTAATTGAAACCAGTGTGAATTTCTTGAGTATGACTAATCTTAACAATTTCCTACCAAAAAAAAAAAAAAATCACCTAGTCCCAGCCAAGATTTTATTATTTTTTAAATTAATTTTAATATTAAAACATCCACACCTATCATGTCTCCCCTGAGGTCCTCCCAAGCTGCTGCAGAAATGGAGTCTGACTTCTATTGCTTTGGCTAGAGGCTGAGGGTGTGAATTCCTCTGGCTAATTGCTTTTTGGATAACCTACAAAGCACCAGGGGTCAGATTCCTGGCCTGGTAATGTTGCCTTGGCTCAGTGCCCCCTCTCCCATCATGGGGAATCCCAGGAGGACAGTGGTACCAGGTTGTTCCTCACTTCAAACACACACATTTCCTGAGCTGCTGCTACACATGGCACAATCTTTGCCTTTTAACAAATCTAAAATGCCACCATCTTGGGTAAATCTTGCCCCTCCTTCCAAAAAAAACCACCTGTGATGATCTGTAGCCACAAGACTGCCATGTCTGTGGGATGAACATGTCTGTCAGCTGAACACTGAGGAAAAGGAAAAACAGAATTCCTAGTCAGCGCTGGCCTGCCTCATCCCTCTTCTTGTGGGAAGCCATCACATAAACACTCTAGAGTAAGATCATGTCTGCCTGGTGGTACAGGTGAATATCCCTAAAAGGTGTATCCTTCACGCTGAAATTATCTGTTCTGGAAATCATTACCTGATGGTGCTGCATGGATTTCCCCCATCAGTTTGGGGCAACAGGCAAGGAAAGGGAGGCACACGTGAGGTTCTCCATCCAGTTTACCAGGAGGTGAATCTTCCTCACCCCCCAGCAGAGCCTCACTACCTGTGCCTACAGTGCTTGGTCTAGCTGGGGTTGGTGTCCCCAGGAAAGGCTCTGTGGCTGTTTCTGCTCACTTGTGCAGAAAAGGGCAGATTTGTGGCAAAAAGTCAGAGTGTCAGTGAGCTGTTAAGGCAGACCTGCAGAGCACAAACCCCAGAGGTTTTGCTTCCAGTAGGCTCCAAGCTGCAGATGGAGGTGGGAGTACTCCCGCAGACCTTGCCTTCCAAACCAAAGCTGCTTTGTTAGACAGGCTATGTCTAAATCAATAAAAATCATTAATAAAAAAGGATTGTCAGACATTCCCCAAGGGACAAAAAAAGAAAAAAACAAACACCCCAGACCCCAAACCTACAGCATTTTGCACTCTGAGAGGAAACACACAGTGTGGGGTTTGTGAGGGACAGGGCAGGGTGGTGCCACACGAGTGAGTTCTGCTGTCCCGGGCACCCAGACCAGCAGTGCCACCATGCAGGAGTGATACCTGGGATTGGCCACCTGGAACAGACGCCAGACATGATTGAGACAATAAAGGAGGTATTTATTAAAGCCCTTCAACAGGTTCACCTTGGGCAGGGAGAAGCCTCCAGGAGAGGCTATATCCCAGATGGATGATGGTCATGAGTTTTTCAGACAATTATAAGTTTGGCCCATTTACATATCAGGGGTTAATCCTCCAGTTACAGCTTCAGGCAATTAAGTTATTTACCCCTACTTTGCTCCCCCCAATTCACTTTTGTTTATAGTTTTGGGGCCTGAGACTGTAGGGTGTCCCTGAGTTTCAGGCCCAGAGGGATTGTTTTGTCTGACCAAAATGTGAAAACAGCAGCTAACAATCTCTATGGAGTTTAAAGTTATGCACTAATGCAGCACAGGATCTGAAAAATATAACAGCTAAATCCTAATGCATCAGAAGGGGCACTCAGCTGCCCTAGAGTGACCCTCCCCGAGCCCAGGCTCGGACTGATGTGCTCTAGAGGGAGCCACATCTGTCCTTGCTCTCCCAGTTGGAGGTCACCAGCCTCCCAAGCTTTCCAGGAAAGAGGGAGTGGCCGCAGAGGCTTGAGTTACTGAGCGTGGACCACCTGGGAAAGAGAGTGCAGCCAGCACTTGTCCTACCTCTAGACACTCCACAGGAAGGATTAAGGGATGCTGAATTGGTTTTGAGCTCCCACCCAGGCTGGCTGTGAAGGAATGGAAGGGCAGGCAAGTATAAGCGTGCATGTTCTGATAATGGAAAAATGGCAGTAGCATTTCTGCATTTCAGTATGTAGCAGAGGTTGGTTCAGCTTACAGTATTTAGATCTGGACTTGAAGCACTTTAGGGTTCATGTCTGTTTTGGGGGTAGGGGACTGCTTTCAAGACTCACACCTAGACCCTAGCTCTGACTGAGTACTCTGCAAATTTTATGTGTTTCTAGCTCTGACAGAGAAAGAAAAGGAGGAAAGAATTATCTCTCTGCAATTGAGAAAAAATCATGTTAATAATGCCACCACTATATGATGATGGGGGGGGGGGGGGGAATCTACTCTCTTGAAAGGCAAAGTTTGGAGATAGCTACCTTTTATTTCAAGGAATCAGATCCATAAAAACAAGAGCCATAAAACACAACCGCAGCCCAAATCCTCCACATAAAACCTTTTGTATTTTATGCCTCCTTTTCTATTTCAGGTCCTCATTTGCCTAATTACTTCTCAGAGGCTGGCAGAGATTTTCCCTGCAGCGCTGAGCACTGCTGACTGCAGAGACCCTACCTGGCACACTCAGTTAGTGCGTCAGCATTCTAGGTGGAAATGAATGAAAAATCAATCAGGGCAACTGCAGTGGTAGCATATTCAACTCTAACCTACTTTGTGTATGGTTTCAAACATTTCATTGTGTGTTTAGGCATCTTTTAAAATAGTAAGTGGATCTGAAGTAAAACTGTTTTTGCTAGTCAGCCTAATAAATGGTTTGTCACCTTTAATGCTTAGCTCGAGCAAATTTGCCACCCTGACTGCTAAGTTAAGCTGCAGACTTGATTGGAATGCCAAAACCTACCAGAAGATTGTTTTAATCTTGAAAACCTATCACCAGCAGATTGCATCATGCACTGGATATAGATACAGTGATAGAGCTTTGATTGTTTTAATTGCATTTGCAGACCAGATCTAGAGTAGTTCTGGAAAATCAAAAGTACACCAGAACCTCTTTTGAAACACAGGTACTGCTTATGTGTGGTCCTGCAAGGAGTTTGGTTTAAGAATATTTGTCTGTGCACTTCTTTTTTTTTTTTTTCTTATTGCATTTCTGCATAGGCAAATATGGATTGCCAGTTTCACTTAGTAAAAGTTCACACTAGAATGGTCCAATATTCATGCCTAAAATATTAGCAGATGTTGTAACTTCTGTCAGCTGAGTCGGTTCAATACATTAAAAAAACCCTCACAAGATCGCTGTTCTAACAAGTTGTGAAGTGTAACACTGTGAAAGGTTTCCAAAAATTCTCAATCCTCTTTGTATGTGATGCCCTTACAGTGAAGAAGATTATTTTGACTATAAAGATGAAGAGTCTCCTTTTTCTGGTGCTGATCTCTGTCTGCTGGGCTGAACCTCACCCTGGCAACTCAAGTCATGAAAAAATTGTTCACATTCAAGGTAAGGAAATAAGTGAGAAACTACCAATATCTCCATATTGCTGAGGGATAATGTGCTTAATTATACTTAATTTACTTTTTCTTTTAATACTATCACACTGTTTTTAAAATACTTGCATTACTGGTGATGAAATGTTTTCTTTTCTGGTTCTGTTGCATTATTATTTCTACTAAGAAAAGTCAAAAAAAGAAGGTTGCACTTTCTACTAGCACTTAGCCACAATCTTGCAGATGTTAGTGAGTAAAGTACAGCATGATTTAAGACACAGAGAAAAAGTATACATCCTAAAATAATAAACAACTGCAGTGGGTTGAAACTTCAGTTTATTGTAGAATAGATTTGATTTTAAGAGGTCTGCTGTACACAGTTCTCCACAGCACAGAAATTTATTGCTGTGGTTTATTTAAAAAGGCTTAGCACATCAGAGATCATAAATGGGCAATGTAAACCAGAAAAAAAAAATGTAACTTACCCTGAAGAAATGTAATGTGCCTTTTCTCATACCTTTAATTCCCACAAAATATTATCCTGGCCTTCTGCATAATCCTGTTTGGTTCATGTTTGAGTCCCAGAGATCGTAGCTGTGGCAGAGTTGGAGCCTGCAGCACAATGCAGCTGTTTTTTCAGTCCCAGCTTCAGTCGTGGAGGGTTGTCCTGCATAAGAAGAATGAGGGGGTTTATGCAGTAAGGACAGGCAGAATGAGAAGGGATTTTCCTGCTTTCACTCCTACCTTCCTTGAGCCTGGCTAAAATTAATTTTGCAAAATTAAGTAATGCAGAATTACCATCCCTTCTCTCCCTCTCTCTCTCTCTCTTTTTAAAGTTTGATTTCTTTCTCTCAACAGCCAGAAAACTGCTATTTGAGTGTTTGTGTAAATATGAATTACCAAGCTAGAGCAGGGTACCAGGAAGGGCTGAACGTTCAGGAGTTCACAGGAAAGTCACAGAAGTTAAAGGCACCCTGCACTTCTGAAAACGGGGATTGTCAAGGTCAGGCAAGGAGTAACAGAAAGCTCTTCTCTCCCTCTGAGAAGACTCGCAGGATGAAGGTCAAATGAATGTGTTATGTCAAAATCAAGACCTACTACTACTCTGAGATGATGAGCTCTTGTTCCCCAGGGCAATTTTCAAACCAGACATCAATGTCTAATAAACATATATTTTGCCTATCTTCATCTAATGAAGCTCTTTATCTCTGAGCTTTACCTTTTTGGAAAATTGAATTAGTGTAATAATCAGCACTTCAGTGTAATTCGTGAGTCATACATGTCAATTGTTACTAACCCAAATAGTTCAAAGCCAGTAGAAGTTTCAAAGTGAGCCCTTCTCCCTCCCCATGAAAACTCACCTGTACCTCAAGAGTTTATTCCTTGAAGGAGAGCTGGATAATGATTTAAATTTAAGCTCTAGCACAAGCCCTGTCCACCAGCTGGTTCAGACTCTGAAAATGCACTGGCAGACCACAAATCAAAGAGGCTGAAACTGCCTGGGATGTGGCATTTGTGCTTCTGATTTTTGCCATTCCTCTCTGCATTGTGGAATCCCACCAGGGCTGAGATCCCTCTCTGCCCAATATTGCATGAGAAGATAAAAAAATATCTACACCTGGAGATGGGATGGAGGTCAGGGAACACTGTAGAAGATGTTCAGGTGTTTTTTTTATCACATTAACAAATCCAGCATCCCTCTCCACAGCTGAAATCCAGGACATATGTAGCTAAACTCTGCCAGGGTTGCATGCCTGGGAATGCCTTGGAATTCCAAAAGGTGTGTGAACATTGTGTATTCAAATACTTATACAGAAGTGAAAGGGGTTTCTTGAGGCAGAGAAGGCAAATGTGTTATACTCCCCATTCCTTACATCATGCTATCTCCTGTAGGCTGTTTACTTTGTAAAAAAGCTGGGTTTCAGGTCCTCTTACTGCAAAAAAATTCTGCACCCTTCTTTTCTGAAATGGAAAACACCCTCCTAATTCTCTATGTTTATTCTATGGTCTTATTCTTCTCCTGCTGTTGTTCTTTGGCTTCCAATAACATATTTTCTTCTTTGAAGTTCACTGTAAAACATCAATAAGATAATACCATATGCCCACAGCCATCATTGAGTGTACTTTTTCAAATTCTTCTCTAAGTGTATCACCTTAGAGAAGGTAAGGTATTACTGTACTAACTGGATACTGTAACCTGATTATACCAGGAATTCATCTTTGCACTGGTTCTCATCTGAATTCTTACTCCTTGAGTCCACCCAGCCAGGACTTTATTCCAGATAAAATCCTCATTTGGCCTCAGTATTTCTGTTTTCTAGTTAACAATGCATTACTCTTCAGACCTTGGATCAAATTTGCTGCTCCCTGCTGAGCTGCAGTGCTGATAATAGTGTGTGGTGATAGACAGTATTTAGCAGTCAGTGTTACTCACTACCACTTGGAATTAACAACTACAGGCTTTATATCAATAATTCTTCATACTAGACCTCAAAAAGCTGGGTTTTGCAGTCTGCATTAAATGTTATCCTACTTTTTCCTCCCTTCTTTCTTCAAATATTTTAAATACCCACCCTCCTCCCCTCAGTGCTGCTCAATAAGCCATGTGAAAATTTTATTTATGCAAGAGTCACAATTACTTTATAAGGTAAAATTTGTGGAAATATTAGAGAAATTGTACTGAAGGCAGTTCACTGCTCTTTTTCATATATTTTTTTCCATATCCTTCAATTCCCTAAGCTCCAAGCAGATGATACATCACATTCCTCAGCCTTATACATGTTTTTGAATTATATACCTGATATCAGATTATTCTGACTTTGGCAAATATCAGCTTCATCTTAACCCTCTTTCTAGTACTGACTCTATTGTTGTTTGACAACTTTCCTTCAAAATTTGTTCTAAAGTCCTTTTTGCTGCTGAGGTCAGACTAATTAGCTGATTAATGGTTGGATTACTTTCTTTGCATGTATTTGTTATTTTGCTGCTGTCCAGAAACACCTGGTACTGTCCCAAAGTGACAGGTGGGTTCACACCTTCACCATCAGTTTTGCCACACCCAGTGCCAGTATGTCTGAGTAACCCAATTTTCTGCCCCTCCCTCAGTGTAAAATCTCCTGACCCCTCTCTCAAACTCAATATTTGTCAGTCAGAAAAAAAAGTGTTTCATAAATTGTTCATAAATTATTGCTGTTCTACAGTTATACTTTGCTTTCATGAACACAAAGCTCTGCCTTTCAAATGTCCACTCTCTGGAAAAGAAAGTTTTCTTTACTTTTACTAAACACTTTCCCAGTCTCTAACACTGCAGTAGACATAGTTCTATGTCTGTGTTCTCTTTCAAGTATTTGATTTTTTTCTCTAGAAATTATTTTATATTTATAAAATAAAATAATTTTATAATTAACAGGAGGTCTGTTCCTGCTGACAGTGTCAATTCTAGCTCCTGGTTCTCTCCTTTTTGGTAAATACAGTTAATTTGGGCTTGAGCAAAATTTCTCATCTGCAAGACAGTTTTACCTTCCTACTTTTCACAGTGTTTTCAGCTTATTCCCTCTGTCCCAATTGCTTTTTTATATATTTTTTTATCCTTTGGTTTTATTCTAGTATCGATGCACAAAATTTATGAAATACGTAAAGCTGCATTTTATGTCTTCTGTGGTTTTATTTTCTTTGTTGAAGCATGTGGTGGATATCATGGTTTTGTCCAGGCTGCTTGACCTATCCCCCTCCTCTCCTAGTTCCAATCTCACTTTTGGGGATGAAAAAAATACAAAGAGACAACTGTATTTAAACAAGATGTGTTGTCCCCATTGCCCCACACCCCAGAAAAACACCATGTCCCTCAGGGAGTCACCAATTTCACACTTCAGAAAAAGCCACAATCATAAATGAAATTGTCTGCTGAGTATAAAAATGGCACTGAAGTGTCCCCACACCACAAAACAACATTGCTACCAGCATACCAGTGCAATTAGAGATTCAGATTTTTTTTTCCCTGAATATCTGCAAAGTCTCTCTGACCCATGAGAGAGGATGACTCCTTTCAGCGCTCACTCTGTCCGTCTCTCTGATCTGCTCATGGTGCTGGTCCCTGACCAATTATCCAAAAAAAGACAGAGCACTCCTCAGAGATAAGGGCTCTCCCCTGGATGTAGCTGCCCTGAAAAACAAGCAGAGTTAACTAAGCCATCACAGTAATTCCTGAATTAATTACCTGAGAGGCCTTCAACACAATTCCACTTTGTTCAGGTTGTAGAAACATAAGAAAAGGCAGAGATGGGAACACAAAGTTTGGTTCATGGAGGATCAAATTTTACATTTTGGCTTTCCTCTGAATGTAAGAAATTCATATTATGCAGCATTTTGCTATGTTTGAGGTGCAAGTGTGCACCCCTTTGCCTATCAAGATCTCTGCACAGATTTTTATGTATACCAAAAAAACATTTCAACAAGGAATGAACAGAAAATTTTTTAATGCTGCCCAAGTGAGACAAACAAACAACAACAACAAAAACCCCTAGGCACACACAAATAAGTTAAATCAATAAACCAATAACAAATCAGTGGAAATCTTTGACCAACTTATGCTCCAGTATAGTGAGTTTTATTTACAGTCCACTTCTTTTCCTTCAAATCAAGTCAGCACCAACAAAGAGCAAGAATCTGAACAGAGTTTCTCAACCAGCCAAAAATATAAGAGATTAAATGCACTGTTCATCTGACTTCTTACACTAATTCTTATCTGCTCAAGATAATCTTGATTATCTTCATGCTTTCCCACTTTACTTTGGACTTTTTTCCTTCTCCCCACCTTTCCGCATTTTTCCATTTTCCGTTACACTGGCATTTCTTTCTGTTTTCTTGCCTTTGTGTTTTCTGCTTGATGTCTGGGGGTGTTTTTTTTTTCTTGCCTTTTTTGTTTTGCCATTCAGGACAATTTCACTGATGCCACAGATGCATTTCGCTGTCTCTTGTTGCAACTGAGCTATTTCTTTGATTTTTCCATACAATCTGCTTTCCTCTTCAGATCATGGCCTGTCAGAACAGCAGGGGATAGGAAAGTCAGCAGAGAGCAGAAATTCCACCTCCTGTTGGAGTGTGCTCTCATTGAAGGCATCCTGGACTGCACGTTCTGTAACAGACCTTAAATAATAGGTGCCAGGATATTTGGGTTATTAAAAAAAAATATTATTGCAGGAACACAAGGATTCACATGGAATACAAATTTAAATCACTAATTTGCTTTTGCTGGTTATGTCAGTGGAATTCCATATTTGTAAATAGCATTTAGGGGTGATTGACAGACTGGAAAGGCTCCTTGTGGTTTCTGTGTAATATTTTGGTTTTGTCAAACAGTCCTCATGCCACCCATGAAGATTTACTTCTGTGAGGAAGGAGTGCAGAGACATTGCCTTGATTTCTGTTCTGTTCTGCTCTGTGACACCTGATCTCCATGAAATTTATCTACACCCAAGCAAAACACACTTATAAGTAATTTAAGGCAATAATTTAGAAGAGATAAAATTTGTTATTTCCCTGATGGTTTTATGTGTTCTTAGGTCTCCTAGAAACCTAAACCTGAATTAATATGTCCTCTTTAACACTTCCCCCCAAATGTGTTATTCAAGTTAAGGAGATGGAATTAGCTGAAAAATGTTTTATCTCAGCTTTGTCAGGTCTTTGTTACAAAGACAGATTCTTCTCTTCCATATATAAACCAGGTATTTTTAGCTGTACTATTATTTGGAAACTGATGCTTCTAACTAAGATTTATCTATCATTTCTCTTACCAATTTTATATCAAAACTTGAGAGGAATGTGTTGGAGGAGTTCTATCTGTCTGTTCAGAGGCAGGAACACGGGAGCAGGATACTTGCCTTTTCTTTCTCATGACACAGCAAAACTGAATTAGTGCTTGAGCCAAAAAAGAACACCTTATACCAGTCTTACAGATGATCTATAAAAGATTTTATATTTGTTTTTTTCCAAAAGCAGAAGTAAAAAGGTAATTAATTAAAATACATATAGAAAAAATATTCACTAAATGCAAAAAGTGTGTGTGATTCTCCCTCATCTTTTTCCTCAGTATTCTTTGAGTGATACATCCATATATTAGTACATCAATAATGCACTTCTCTACATATTACAGCAAATGGGAACCATTGTTGTCAGAGAAATTATGAATTTTAAGTAAACATTTTAGATAACAAAAAAAACAATTTGAGGATAAAAACTTTGCCACTGATGTGAGAACAATGATGGTGTTTTAGCATGAGCTCAAGTCCCTGATAACACTACAGGAAATCCAGAAACAATTCTGGTTTATTTAAAGCAGAATGGCACAGGATATTACTAACCTAGGGTCTTGCTAACAGGGTAGAACATTTAGAGAATACATAAATTTACCTGACAAAACACTGACACATGATGTCATCCCCGACTTATGATTTTGGTTTTTCTGTCTGTAAAAATGCATATCTTTTCCTCCACTGTCACTTAGTAAGGCATTCCATGAAAATGCTGGAATACTCAATTTTTGTGGCCAGCTCAGCCTAAGATTGTGGATACTCCTGGTGGATGAAGCAGATAAAGCTGTTTGCCAAGGGTTGTGGGGTGACTCATCCTCTCTGCCCCACATTATGTTCTTGGCCCTCCAAAACTGGCTTGNAAGAAACAAAGAAACAAAAAAACCCCTGTGCCCCACAAAAAACAAACAAACAAAAAAACCTGAAAAAAGACACACACACACACAAAAAAAAAAAAAAAAACAACCCCACAACAACACAACCCAACAATCAGCCCACAACTAAAAAACCAAACAAATTTCCAAACTTGTCCAGCAGTAAAGTTTGATGCTAAACCAATAAGGCAGCGGGTGAGACTGATGTGAGAGCTCCAACAGGGCAAGTCTACCTTACTGCCCTTGAAATGGGCATCATACTGACCAGCATCAAGGTTAGAAATGGACAAAGCAATGACCACCAGAGCAGGAGTCCTCATTGTGCAGCTTTCAGGCTGGGGAGGCAGAGAGGAGGAGGAGGACAAAAGGTGTCCAGCCTGTGCCCAGCCTGTGCCTTATCATTTAAGGTAGCAAAATATCCTTTCCCTTGCAGTTCATGCCAGATTTGATGAGATGCAGGAAAGCCAGCCCAAAAATCACCTTTTTAAAGTGAGTTTTCATTTTTTTGTCAGGCAGCCTTTCCCTACAGTTTGGGGAAAGCAGCTCCCAGAGCCATGTGCTGTCCTGCACAGCTGGACATCTTCTACATCCTGGACAAACTCTGTCTCAGCCTGCTTGGCTGTTCCTGCACTGTGATGCTTTGTCATCCATCTAACTGCACCAAGAGGATTAACAAAAGGCCACAGTCTGTCAGAATCAATAGTAGAGAAGCAGGAGTGGAGAAAATACTGCAAATTAATCACCAGTGGGGCCTGGCCCTGTGCTAACAGCTTGGCTGCTGCCTGTCTGACCACACAAAATGTGCCTAGAAGGGTGAAAAGCCCTGCCTGGGAAATCTTTCTCATCCCAATTCTGCCCTTGGAGCTGAGACCTGAGCCAGTCACCAGGGTGTTGCCTCCTCTGTCCCCAACAGAAGGAGCAGTTGGAAGCTGCCCAGCACTGCTCATCCACCATCTGAGGTTCAGGAGGGACCTGCTTTGATCCCAGCAAAGACCCAAACTTCCCTGTTTGTAAGGAAAAGTCCTCAATGAGGATCAAACCCTCTTTAATCCAGGAGTTTTAGGGTTTACACTTGTTAGGCTGTGCACCTCACAAATTCTCTGATGGTACTTCTGAAGAAAGCAGTTCTGGGGAAGAAGTGTTTTCCTCCTCAAATGACACCCTGGGCTCTGTGACCACACCAGGGTGCCCCACTTTTTTCCTTCTTGCAGCCACCTTTCAGATATTCCTGCCATTTAGAGACAAAAAATATTTTTATTTAGAAGCATTATCCTTGTCAGGATGCCCATGAGGGGATCAGCCAGGGAGGTGCCATCCTTCAAATCAGTCTTTCCTCCACCTCCTCCCATCACTGTTTCACAACAGATCAGTACTTGTTTCACTAAAATAATCCAGGAAGCAGAATGCATTGCTCATTTGAGCTGAGTTTCACAGCAGTAAAACCAGAGTCAATTGCATATTTTAAATGAAGGGATTCTGGTTTGTTCTGTGTTTGTTTTCTTGGGGGTTTGATTTTTTTTTTTTTTTTTTTTTTTTTTTTTCTCTTTTTTAAAAATCTNNTTTTGCCACATTCCCAAAAATGTGCAGTTTAGGTAGACATGGCCCTGGCTCTCACTGGTTACTGGATAATAAAGACGTCTAGGCCTCTTGCCAATCCCCTGTCATCTCATTTTTAATCCTGAGTCCCTGCTGCCTTCATGTCTTCTAGCCCAAACTGTGCCTCATTCTCCAGTCTGACATCTGCTTTTCCTTGAAAGCAAAAGATCCTTCCTCCACTCCCAGATCTGGAAGAAGCAGAAGCAGCCATGTGATTTTCTGCTTCACTGTCTTTCCAGTGAGAAGGGCACATCCTCCCATTTTCTGTAATAAAAGAACTGGCTTTTACAAAACTTGTGGGTAGAGACACGTTTCAAGTGTCACATCTCCAGGGGTAAAGGAGATATTCCAGGATGAGAAAAGGCACATTTTCCTTTCCTTCCCCAGGTTACCATCCCCTCTGCTCTTTACAACTACTGACACTCAGGTAATGGCTGCTGCAGAGGGCCAGAGGAGGTGGGAGGCAGCCAGCAGTTTGAGGAGTAAAATCCCCAAATTAGGATGCTGATACTGGAGTCAGAGGTGACAGTGCTCTGGGCAAGCCTCCAGGCCTTGCTGGCACAGGCACAGTTGTTAGAAAGAGTGAACATTAACAGCCTGAGTCAGAGTCTCCCCTCTGCCCCAGTCCTTTCTGCTAATGTTTATTAACTTGACTATTTCAGTATTAAAGACCCAACATAGCTGAGTTTTGAATCATATTTCTTGGTAATAACCACCCCAAAGCATAACATTTCTCCTCCCAAGGTGGACAGAGAACTGTGGAACGTCTTTGTCCCTGAAGGAAACAGGAAAATTTGCAGTCAAGCCATGCTGACTGTTTTCACTTTCTTCCTCCTCCTCCTTCTCCTCCTGTGGAAACTGCTGGTAATGGTGCCTTGCCTCAGATCACCTCTCTCCTTGGATGCTCTCCTCGGAAAGGGGGAACACAGATTATTGGAGCATCCCTGAGCCTCTGGAAAGGAGGGCAGTGAAAAAGAACATCATTTAAAGGGGGCTGTAAGTGAACTGCTCTGCAGCTTTGGTTTTTTACCTGGCAGGAAGGTCCCTTACCCTGGCAGAACACGTTGCAGTACTCAAATTTGCTCTTTTGTGAGGAAGCTGCAGCCCTGACTTGTTCAGGGATCAGCAATGCTCTGGACACCATGCCTCCCAACAAAGAACTGTACCTTTGGGTACAGTTTTCCTCAAGCAGATGCACATTTGCACTCAGCAAGCTTGCCTTTGCAATTACTACGCTCAGACGTGTTTGCATAAACACAGAATGCTGCATTCCCTGTGGTGTGGTTTAGTGCAGCAGTGGACAGAGAGGGAAATCCAGCTGAGGGTGCAGCTTAGGCAGATATTTCATTTAACCACAGGACCCAGAAGTCTGGGACTATCTGGAGACATATATGATCCAAAAGTCTCCCTGCATGCCCCTCATGCTGTGGGCACACCACAGGTTCCTGCAGGGCTGTGGACAGAGAGCTGGAGGGGCAGGATAGACACTCCATGGGGCACTCATCACCTGAACCCTGTCAGCCCACATCCATCCCAGACCTTCCCTCCTACAGCCACCCACATCTCCCTGGCTGATAACATTTTTTCATCAATTTTGCCTGAACCAAGCCAGATTAATCCCCATCTGCTAGCTTTCACAGTGCCATCTTCTCAGGAGGCCCTGGTTTTTGGTAATTTACCCACAACTCCTGCTGGATTTAAAGACAGCCAGGCAGACCCTCAGAGTGAGGAATCACATTTCTCGGCAGCCGCATCGACTTGCTGAACCTGCATGGGGGGTTGCAAAGCTTTTCTTCACAGGCTGTGAATGCAGAGTGAGGCTAATGGGGCTTTCCCAGCAAGCTGGTGATTTTTTGGGGGTTCTGGTCGCTGTCTCAGTGGTCAAGGACAGCAAACCCAATGGGAGCGCTGAGCTTGCTCGACCAGTTTTGCAAACTTCACATGAAGAGTGAGGCAAGAGATACTGAAAGGAGGGAAAATTCTCACTTTTGGGTACATTTGCTGACTAGCGCCTGAAATCTGCATTGCCCAGGGTTTTCCCAAGGCAGCACAACCTGTAAAAGCCCCAGAGACTCAGGGCTGGAAGCAAGCACCTGCCCCAGCTGACTGTCCTAAGCAAAATTATTTCACAGGGCAACATCTGCTGTGGTGACCTACTAGAGGGAAGGAAAGCAGGAAACCTGGGGTGGGGAGGAGAGGAGGCAGACAGTCACATATAGGACACATATGAAAAGTGAGACCAAACTATAAAAGACAAAATAGTGACAAGTTTTAAGGAGATCAGAAAAAAAGATGAGGAAAAGCCACATTGGGATGATGAAGAGAGTGGGCAGCAGAGGATCAGATTTTACATTTGAGGATCAACTGGATGTCCTTACTCTGGTCAGAAGCGGAACTTATACTCAAAAGTTAAAATAAAATACAAATGCATAGAATGTCTATTTTAGAATTTTGCTGACACTTTTCATGTCATTATAAATTATGCTGTTTGATACATTAATGGCTGTCCTGGTTTAGGGCAGATTNACCACAAATGAACAATACTAAACAACAAAACCTCTCGCTGTTCTGCAGAGATGACAAATTCAGGAATTCACTCTTGTGGGCTGTAGCTGGGCTCGCTCAGTTGCCCTCAGTCCCTCTGGGGGCTGGGAAAGGCCGGGCCCAGGGCAGGCCCGGGGGGCCACAGGTGTGAGCTCCTGGTGCCCTTTTGGGTTTTGAGTCCACAGCAGGTTCAAACAGTTCTCAGCAGGTTCAAACCGAGAAAAAGAAAAAAAACCACAGTCTGGAGAACTTCTCTGCCTCGGCTAGCCAAAAACTAACAAAGAGCAGAGAGCTCTCTCCAACCGTCCGCACTGCAGACAACACGGGCTGTGAGTGAAGGAAAGCTGAAAACTCTTATCTTTATGGTTTGAAAACAATTGCCTCAGACATTCCACCACTTCTCCTTCACTCTCAGATCCAGTTTAAAAGGTACAAAACTTATTTCTAAGCTAAACAGACGAATGCGGATACAATTCAGCATCAACCCAGGACAATGGCTATTCTGCTTTGCAAGTGGGATTCTCTTCATCTCAGACTGTAAGGAGCTTTGTGTGCTGCTGCCTGAATAAGCCAAATCCCTCCAGCAAAATTGAATTATGGAAAAATAGAAAAATTTAAAAAGCAGTGTTAAACAACCCTTGAACGAGGCAAATAGGGGATG
Organism: Polioptila caerulea; assembly: GCA_013397295.1. Classification (NCBI taxonomy): domain Eukaryota; kingdom Metazoa; phylum Chordata; class Aves; order Passeriformes; family Certhiidae; genus Polioptila; species Polioptila caerulea. The sequence continues at coordinate 79,677 of VYXF01014147.1, read as the reverse complement.
TGTTTTGGACCCTTTTATGGGTGATGGCACTCCTTCATCCGCAATATAACTCTGTATAATGTTAGTGTAAATCTATTTACACAACTCTTCATGAATATAGGATGGTCTCTGCCTGTTTGAGGGGCACTAGGATGCTTTCAGCTGAGCAAATTACTTACAACTGGTTTATAAACCTTATGACTGCACAGATCTGAAATGATTGAGGGGCAGCAATCCTGCAGGTGCAGCTGGTCGTTACAGCGTTGCCCACATCCATTTTCTAAGAGGAGGACTACGAACAAATTTTTTTGGGGGGGTGTGTTTTTTGATGTTTTTCTTCTTGAATCCCACAGAAAATGGGCCCCGTCTCCTTGTGGTAGCAGAGCAAGCCAAAATCTTCTCCCACCGCGGTGGCAACGTGACACTGCCATGCAAATTCTACCACGAGCACACATCCGCCGCCGGCTCAGGAACCCACAAAATCCGTGTCAAGTGGACCAAACTCACCTATGACTACCTCAAGGAGGTGGATGTGTTCGTGGCCATGGGGCACCACAGGAAGAGCTATGGGAGCTACCAGGGCAGGGTGTCCTTGCGGGAGAGCAGCGAGAATGACGCCTCGCTCATCATCACCGACATCATGCTTGAGGACTATGGCAGGTACAAGTGCGAGGTGATCGAGGGGCTGGAGGATGACACGGCGGTGGTGACCCTCAATTTGGAAGGTAGGTGGTGCCTGAGTCACACTTCAAGTCAGGCTGACATGGTGTTAGGAAATTCCTGCTTTTTTCCTTTTCCTCCTGGTGCTGCAGATATTGCGTTGTCAGATAGTGCACTATCACTTGATGTTGTGTTATTAGTGATGTTGTGTTATCAGTGCTTTTGTGTTATCAGAAGCAGAATGGGCCTGGCAGCCCATGACAACAGTCATAAATTAGAACATTAGGGCTACTCTAACTTACACTAGCCCATGGCGTATCCAAATTCCAGCCAGATCTGCTGTGAGAGGGGCCAAGTAAGGATGAGCAAACACAATATCAAGGGTTACGTATGTCTTTAATTTGTGCTTGTCATTTTGCAAAAGCTGCTGCATTATTTTACTTAGGTGAAATGATATCAAATTCCCTCCCCCCCCATACTAATTTTTACAAAACTCCAGGGTATTTTAGATTATCAAACAAAGGTAAATCTTCTTTTAAAGATGAAAAATGTTACAGTAGTTATCCAGAGACGGTGGGTTTGAATTTTTCCAGTCTTATTAGACCTTTATAATGCCTGCCAGGACAACTCCTACGTGTAGTGTGTAGTCATTTTCTTCAGCATTATTCCTGAAAAAAGTAGAGTGAAAAAGTAATGAAATGGGTTTAAAGATGACAAAGTTTCAGCTTTCCTTACTTCTTATGCAATTCAGATATATTTAATGAGAAATATATCGTAAAAGAATGTTTGGCAGTTTCTTTTTTTCTTCCCCAAAGAACTGCACTGAACACAGAAGAAAACTAAAAGTTTTATGAAGATATATTACATACTCTTACAATTACCAGCAAGTGTATGCCAGAGGGATCATGAGAGAGGGAGAGGGGGAAAAAAACCAGGAAAAAAGGAAAAGGAAAAAGTGAGAAAAGGGGGAAAAGAGGAGAAGGAGAAGGAGAAGGAGAAGGAGAAGGAGAAGGAGAAGGAGAAGGAGAAGGANAAGGAAAAGGAAAAGGAAAAGGAAAAGGAAAAGGAAAAGGAAAAGGAAAAGGAAAAGGAAAAGGAAAAGGAAAAGGAAAAGGAAAAGGAAAAGGAAAAGGATACAGCTACCTCGTGCCATAAGAATGTCTGAGTGGTTCTTGGAACCAAATAGACATAATGGGCTTAGTTTATTTCTTTACGTCTATTCTTCCATTCCTGGCTGAAGGCCACATAAACTTCCCATTTTGGACTGCAGAAAAACCCTGCCCAGTTTCCATGCCAGCGGGGTAGTGCTTTTAGGTTGTTCCACCCCACATAATTAATCTTTTACAAGAATGTAGCCTGTTCTTTTCAAACTTGTGAGATAAACGAAACTGGACATTTGCATGTTTAGCTTAAGTTCTCTAAAGCAGTTAGGAGTGAAGACAGAAATAAGCTGGAGGAGAAAACTCTTTATTCTTCTCTGGCCAAAAGCTCTCGTGTGTTCAGCCTCCCCTCCACTGGGGCAGGCTCTGCAGGGGCTGCTCAGACTCTGAAAGGAGAACAATTCCTCTCAGCAGGCTCAGCTTTACCTGAGTGAAACGAGGCTCTCCTCACCTGCCTAGGCTCCTGCTTCCTCTGCCTCAGAAGTTCATCATTTTTCTGCTGTTAAAAGCAAGGGAATTGTGCTGCAAATGCTTCCTACTGTGCCTGGGGAGATGCTGATGGACATGGAAGCAGAACAAGTTTGCCTGAAGCTTGGTACAAATGCTTGTGCACATGCAGAAATCCATACCTGAAATTAATTATTGGATTAAAACTGTGGTGAGAAAGCAGTGAGAAATCTTGTCTCTACTGCATGCAATAACACAAGGGAGATTTGTTTTTTAAAAGGGAGATTTTCTACCTTTTTTGCTGTTACTGTTTTGTAATATAACACCAGCCTTGGATACAAGGTCAGGGTCCCTCCTCCAAAATAAGGAAATCCATAAGTAGAGGAGGAATCATATTTCTTCAGCCAAGTACGTTCCAATCTGTGCTCAAAGGAAAGTTTATATATTTTAACAAGTGTCTGGCTCACATATGGAACAATGTTTTTTCAGTGATTTTTGTCACACATGGGACAGGTGTAAGGCTGTTCATTTATTGTGGAACGGTGTTTCTTAAACTGGCAGGAACATTTTCTTTGCAAAACCTCATGGTAAAATGTAACCTTTCAAGTAAGAAAAAGAGTGGTGAGAGTGTCGATGTCAGCCCTGCTTGTGTTGACTAAATCCAGTAATTCTGGGTCTATGGTACACTGAAGTTTCCTAATAAAAAGACGAGTATTAAAATACAGTAATATTACAGTGGAGTATTATAGCTGATAGAATATATTCCTCTGTTTGCATGGCCTTATGCTTATTTTTTCAACACCCCTTCAGCTTTATGTAGTTCTGGCATTAATTACCATTTCATGTATTTGAGCAAAGCAGAATAGATCAGGGAAGAAGAAAAACCCACACAATATTTGGACAAAAAATAAAATAACATCATCCCATCCTACAGTCTGGTGTAAAATATCAGGTTAATCTCACAGTGGGAACGATTTTCATCACTAGCCTGATGTCCTGGGTTGGTGGCCTTAAGGATATTAATTGGCAGCATGACAAAGCCATTTACAACCAGGAATGCCCAAGAGCAGTGCAAACCAGCTGATGGCTCCCATGTGAGCTCCCTGTACAAAACCACGGCTGTGTATCGATACCAAAATTGTTGACCTCCATCTCAATGGACTTTTTTCTTCTCCCACTGTGATAGCATTTTATTCCTACTAGCCTCAAAGGCCTCCTCGGACTGCAATTAAATAAACCATTCATAATAACTGGGCACTTTATCTTTGAAAAAAACATTAGTTAGTTTTGAAGTTAGATTCAGTCTGAATCTGTAACATACCTTGCATTTTTGTGATATGTTTCTTTCCTTTTTTTTAATTCTGAACCGCTGCATTTTTTTCCTCTAGACCAGAGGGATTGTGCTGAGCACCAGCTAAAGCTCAGAACTGGAACTCACTGCAGTTTTCTGCAACAACCAGCTTTAGGACCTGTTCAATCAGGTCATGATTTTCATCCTGTTTGTAGCCTGAAGCACCTGAAGGACTGGTCTGAGGGTTGGTGAGGGTTGGTGTTGGTCTGGGCACAGCAGCTGCAAGAAGTGTCAGGTACTGAGGGAAGCAGGATATTCTTTATGGAGAATCAACCTCATCACCAAAGCCATTTTCTCTCTGGCCTTACTCTCCTCCTGCACATAAAATACGGATTGTGAGTTTTACACTCTTTGTTCAGTGCTCTGAAAGTCAAAATCCTGACATATTAAAAGGTCTCAGACAGCAGGCAGATATTGGTGTCCAAGTCGTCAGCAAAAAAAGGATTATCAGCTTACATTAAATTTTATTTACGGCAGCTTTTTGCAGTCCTACACTAAATTTTCTTTATGTTTGTGCTTTACTAGTTTATTTCCTCATGAATACCTGTAATGAATCTCACTGCAGCAGGTTTGTGAAGGCTCCAGCCCTCAAGCACTGCTCAAGCACAGGTTTTTAGTGCTCTTCCTTTAGGAGAGCCAGGGAAAGGATGATAGAGAAAGTGGGACAGTGCTAAACATCCAAAGACAGGGTTTGATTCTCTTAGAATTATTTTTTAATAGTTTCTCTCTTCATAGGGAGGTGAGAGTTGGACACAATAAGTTTACAATACAGGCTATAAAGTAATTACCTTTTACATCCAAAGCTACTGGGAATTTGAAGATCTGGGTAAAATCATTAAAAGCCTCTGTAGAAAGCAGCTCTAGATAGAAAATAACTCTTTGTGTGACTCCCCAAGAACCAAAAGCCACCATCATTTGTGTTCTCGCTTTGAGGTATGTTGGCCTTTAGGTCCAAGAAAGAAAAAAACAAAAAACAGGCATCCCTTTCAAAACCAGACTCTTAAGTTCAAAATAACTCAAACAGATCCATAAGCTTCATATAAACAAATCTTTTCAAATTGTCAAAACAACAATTTTTCAATCTGTTCATTTGGTCTTCAGCTGGATGTAAGCAATGGGGAATTTAGAGTTGAAACCAACAGGAAATCAACTCCATGCTCTCAAGAGCAGGAGAAATCAGATTTAGCCTAATAATGTCATATTTGTTTCCTCTGTGTGTTGCTGTTACATCCATACATGCACCAAAAAAAAATACCATTTTCTAATATTCTCTATATGATGATCTGTTCTACTCTCTGATGAAAAACTGATTTTATAGGACAGTTTTTGTGGGTTCCTAGAATAAAAACAAAACAGGGAGTTGTCAAGAGCAAGTCATGGCAGACTAATGTAATTCCTTCTGTGACAGACTTTGTAGACAGAGCTCCATTTACACATGCTCTGAGAAATGGTCCTTGAAAGAAACAGGTGAAGCAAAATGTTTCAAAAATTGTCTGAAACTGACAACCCAAAAAGAAAGAGTTAAAAAATTTAGGAGTATTTTGGCTAAAAAAAGCAGAGAAAGGCAGCAGTGCCCAGATTTTTGATAAAGGTTGTAGAAATGCAAGGGAATAACCTGCCCTGTGCCAGATTAGTGTAGTTTGTATGTTTTCATTGGTTAGAATTAAGCAACTCCGCTGACAGTCATGGGATGCTGGAGGGACAATATTTCAAGGCTCAGTTTCATTTTTAGGGAGATTGATACCTGCTGACAGCCAGTGGCTGGATGATCAGACATCTGGCAGTTCTGACAGGCAGGAAAACAGGGATGCAAGACTCCGTGAAAATGAGGGTATCACCAGTTTTTATGGAATTTTAGGAATCCTGCCAGCATAAAATTGTACCTTACAATACAGTAAATAGCAAGCCCTACTGTTGTCCCGTGTTTACACTGGCTGCAAGAAAACTTAGTTTTTAGTTTTGGCTAATACTCAAGAAAAGCCTATTCTTTATCCCAGCTGTGAAAAGACCTTCCCCCCCTCTCCCCCCCTGCAATGTGGATCAACAGAAAGTTGCGTTATTCTGTTTCCCCGCGTCAATACTCTTGAAACTGCTAATTGTGTGCAGTGCTGGCTTAACTAACACCCATAAGCCATTACAGGAGTTGAACTTTCTGAGGTTATTTCTTCACCTCATTGTCTTGGGTAAATGCTACAGCTCCTTGCACTGACAGTGTCTGGCACTGAATTTTAGGGGTTACCTACATATAAGACTCTGAAGTACAAAAAAATACATTCCCAAATAATACAAATACAAATACATCTCCAAAAAATATAGTAAGTGGAGAAGAGTCATACATTTGCTCACTTGAATTAGAGATCCATAGAAATAATGGTGTTACTGTGGGAAGGATATATAGTGCATCCAGTTCTCGTGTTCTGATTTGGTAGAAATCCCAATTTTCATTACAATATTCATTTTCTAGACTGCAGTTGCTTGGTCACAGGCGCATACATCCCCTCATTTCTCACTAACAGATTCATTTTCTGCTGGACTGCTGTGTCTCAGGTTCTTCCTGTCTCTTTTGGGGGCAAGGAGGTTCTTCCCTGGGGGCAGAACCTATTCCAGAGGACCGTGGTTTTGGGAGAGCAGCCACACCATGATTCCTTACAATGGAAATTAATATCCCTACTGAGGCTTCCCTTCCTCAGGGTAGGGAATGGAATAACCAAGGTCAAGTTAAGGCTCCTCAGCTCTGCCTTCCCACAAACTAACCAGATTTTTACTTTCTGAGGCTGGAAGATTTTTGTCTCCCTCTGTTTTTTAAGCTGAATTTGTTAGCATTTTGGGAGCGGGTGTTTTGTCTAGTGGCGGAGCATGGGGCTGGAGTCAGAAATTGAGGCTCAGTCTGTGCTTTGGGAACAGCAAGGAGCCTCAGGACAGCTTTTGTCCATTCAGGAACAGATGGGATGGATTATACTTTGATGGGTTTGTGAGGTCCAGGACAGAGGAAGACACCCCATGATTAACAAAGCTCAGCACTGCTAAAGTGTTGAAAAAAAAAAGGGAGATGGATATTGAGCTCCCACTATGAATTTCAGTGAGGTTTGATAGGGAAATAAGAAGAAGAAAAAAAAAATTAGCCAATGCAAGGTAATGCAAAGCTGCACAAAGCACATACCCAGTCCATTTTCCTCAGCAAAATCACCCCAGCTGGCCACTCCCAGCTGCAGGGTGAAATTAATGCTAATCAGTTGCAGGCTTGTACTGCAGATGAACTCCAACAAAAAATCAGCTTCTATGCAGTCTGCTCAAATATAGCCCAAAGCTAATATTACAGTTTAGTGCATATTTATGTTATAAAAACTTTATGTCCCAAACTGTCAAACTCAGATTTGTAACACGTTTACATAAACAGTTAGCCCCTTTTGAAAAGTGATTTTGGAAACCTCGAGGAATCAAATCTGTTTAAATAATTACCAATTTGTTGTTGCTCAGTTTTTAGAAGTATGTAAATTTACATCTTGATCTTTCCTGATTGTGGGGTGTTTTTTAAATGTATATGCAAATCAAACACATGTACTAGGAAAGGAGCCCGTTGTCTGGGGAAATGTAGTTCTGAAAAAAAATTTAGATTTCAAATAATTGCATTTGCTAAATTTTTATTATACACAGTGATATTTCTATCCATTAGCACTGATGAAGGATGGATTTTTTTTACAAAAATATGATGAAGGAAAAACAGAGATCCAGAAAAATAGGAAACATTTTCAGATTCTTGTTTATGAAGTTAAATTTAACACAAGTTGTGTTACATTACATTCATACACTGCAGTTCAGAACATCACATAACAGAAAAGTCATTTAACAAAGGATTTATAAAAGGAAAGAACTGAAGCAGACTCTCTAGCTAATTGATGGAGAGCAAAATATTGTTTATTATTACCCTGCCAAGTTTACATTTGCATGCTTTATTTTCTTGGACCAAGTCACTGAGATTTAGTAACAGCAAAGATTTTGTTTAACAAAAATAACACTTGAATGACAGAAGGGTGAGGGAGAGAAGAAGAAGGAAGGGGACTTTAGGAAACTGGTGGAATAGATACAGAAATGGGTTAGAATGTTCTGAAAGAATAGTGGCTTCATCACATGGTGACTGCCTTGCTTGACCACTGGGTAATTTCTCTATCCTTTGCTGCACTGCTCTGAGGGCAATGAAGTTTTTATAGGCAAGAGGATCCAACAACAGGAAAAAAGTAAAAAGAAAGGTGGATATGTATACCAGTGCAAAGTTTTTGGCTCGTGATTTA
>VYXF01014147.1:57404-71748 GCA_013397295.1 Polioptila caerulea | reverse complement strand
ATCTTGTCTTCAGTCCCCCTGAATCCTACAGCACTTAGTTCTACAGAGATGTCTGAGAATAAACATTCTGAGCTGGATCATCTCTAATACCATTTTATTTCAGTTTATTATGAGACTGGGCTAAAGCCAGCTGTAAAATTTAGGTCTGGGTTAAGTTCCTAAGCCCTGCCAAAGATTAGGGTGGTCTGATCCAAACCTTTGTTTCAAGTGCCTCTTTTCTCTTTCATCAAACCCACATGGGGAGGTGGTTCTTCAGTGCTTTCTGAAACATCTTTCATGCTCCAAGGAACAATGTTTAACTTCTGATCTTTTCTCATAAAACAAGCAGAAGGAAAAAAAAAAAAAGAAAAAATCCTTCAGGTAAAGGCAGTGACTGAGATTAGATGTTGTTTATGAAACCATTCTGGAGGTGTCCCCAAGCTTCCCAGCCCCTCTTGGATGCCCTCTGCCATGAGGTCTCTCTGCTGTACCTGTCTGCAACAGCTGGGCAGCGATGAGCACCAGACAGGGCTTGGGGACAGGCTGTGTCCTTGTCCCCTGGTGGGAAAATGGAACATTTGGCAGAGCCATGCTCCTTGCACAGTGACCCTCCCTCAGGGTGAGCCACCAGTGCTGAGGAGCAGGGAGCAAAGGCAGTGTCACACATGGTTTCCTACCAGGGCTGTGCCACCATCTGTGCCGAGGGAAGCCTGTCCCCGGTGAGGAGCTGTCTCTCCCTGGGTGGTGGCACACAGCCCAAAACCAGGTGGAAAGCAGCAGAAAAGTCTCTCACACAACTTCACTGATTTGATTTCCCCAAAGTTGTCCCTGCTTCAAAGCCTCAGGATGCTAAAGCTGAGCCTCCCACCAGATCTGCCTTGAAATGCTGTTGTAAAGGCAGACATTCCTATTCCTGGAATAATGTGAAATTAAAGGAAAAAAAGAAAGAAAACACACACACACACAAAAAAAAGCAAACAAAGAGCAACTGTCATGAACCCTTACAGAAATCTTGGCAAGGGCTCATGCAAAGACCACAATGCTCTTTTATGTTGATCAAAACATTCCATCCTAATGTATATGAGTAAAAAGAAATAATTAATAGAAATTCAACTATTCATTCAACAATTTCTTCTTTCTAAATAACTGTGAGGAGCTTCCCTACTCCCATTCCACACAAGAAAAAAAACCCCACCAAACTAACCAACCAACAAACAAAAACATAAAAACCCAAACCAAACCAAACAAATAAAAAAACCTCAATCACCCAAACAAAATTAAAATAAGCAAACAAAAATATCTACAAACAAACAAATAAATTCAAAAGGTAAAGCTATGCTAGGATTTAGTTGGTTTAATTGACTCTTTTTAAAATAAGAAATTGACCTTACAGTGGATCAATGGAAATTTTTAATGAAAAATATGTAGTTGAAAAATTCCAGCTAGCTCTGCTCCTCTTTAAGCACTGTGAGAGCAGGGGAGTGAGATTGCCCTGGTGACAGCAAGGTGCAGGTAGGAGCAGCATGCAGACCTGGAAGGATTCCTTTTGGGGAGGGGTTGAGGCAACAGGGAAATGAGCCAGCTAGGTAAGACAACACAGAGACACAGAGTCACAGAATCACAGAATGAGTCAGGTTGGAAAAGACCTTTAAGACCATCTAGCCCAACCCATGACCTAATACCTCCTCATCAACTAAATCATGGCACTAAGTGCCATGTCCAGTCTTTTTTTAGACCCCTCCAGGGGTGGTGCCTTCACCACCTCCCTGGGCAGAAAACTCCAGCATGCAGTCACTCTTTCAGGGAAGAATTTCTAACCTCTCACCTAAACTTCCCTTGGTGCAGCTGAAGGAATAAGGCAGCAGCCCTAACCTCTTCCCAAAGCCAGAGCTGCTGAGCTGCTGACAGGGTGTTTTTCCCCAGAAATAAACCAACACTGCCACACATCATGGAGCCAGCCTTTGCTTCCCCTTTATTCCTCCTCCTCCTCACGGATGTCAAAGCTGTTTCCCTTCTCTCTGTTCCTTCACTGCCTGGTAACTTGTGGTGGTAGAGAGGGACAAAGACACCCGTTTCCTTCATGCACACAGGTTTTTTTGTTTTGTTTTGTTTTTTCCTTTATTTATTGCACATAGTTCATATTTATGTGGTTATCAGAAGGCACCGTGTTTAATTCCAGTAACTCATTGCAACTCAGGTCATTGGCTGGTAATGGCTAGTGCATGTATCCATCAAAACTTTTATCTCTAAGGATGTCTACATACTTGCCTCCTAGGTAAAGAACAATTTTTCATGGGTTGTGAGAAATAGAAAAGCCATAAAACTCTCAGAAAGTTGTGAGACAATAGATAATAATTCACTATTAAGCATACATATTTCTACTATCTTAGTTAACATATTTTCTAGGCCTTACTTGATATTGCACATAGCTCCATTACTTCCTGACCTTGCTTACTATAACTTTCTTACATTTCAGAGATTTAGTTTATCACAGTTTTCTAAGAGTTGTATGGCGTTTTTATTTCCCACGATGGGTGAGAGTCTTTCTCCTGACAGGCGCAATCTGTTCCCACAGGAGCAGACTGAGATGTAATGCTAATTCTCACTGTTACAACCCCCTTCTTATGCTAACTTATCAGGCCAGCTGTTAGCTATACTCATACGAAGTAACAAGGCCTGGGCCTTGTTAAGGCCCAGAAGGTCTTTCCTCTGGGAGTTTTCACCTCCATGTGACAGTAACTCTGCCCTTTCCCTGTCCCAGGTGTGGTATTCCCCTACTCCCCTCGGCTGGGGAGGTACAACCTGAACTTCCATGAGGCACAGCGGGCGTGTGCGGAGCAGGACTCAGTGATGGCCTCCTTCGACCAGCTCTACGACGCCTGGAGGTCGGGGCTAGACTGGTGCAATGCCGGCTGGCTCAGCGACGGCTCCGTGCAGTACCCCATCACCAAGCCCAGGGAGCCCTGCGGGGGCAGGAACACCGTGCCCGGCGTCAGGAATTACGGGTTCTGGGACAAGGACAAGAGCCGCTACGACGTCTTCTGCTTCACGTCCAACTTCAACGGTAAGAACGTTTTCTCTGCCCTTCCCTCGTAAAGGGAGGAACTCCAGGGGAGGAGAGGGGTGTTTGGTTTGTCAAAGCTCATGTTAAACCTGGAAAATGCTAGGAATGAAATAGTCAAAATGTTAAAATTGTTGCGGAATTTGCAAGGGTACACACTCAGAGTAATGTCATCTTTGTCACGTGGTCACATAGGAAGCTTTTACGACTCGGGACTTGTACTGGCAGGATTTTCGAATATCTCCCCTTTCCCATAAAAACATATGCATACTCTTTTAATACTGCTGTGTAACCAGTTTAATTCAGTTAAAACGATGAAGGAACCTGCAGTTCATTAACTGAGGTTTCCTGCTGAGGTCAATAATAATTCTGTTCATATTGCTTAAATATGTCACCAAAACAAAATTCTGATCATCATTTCACCTATTTTGCAATGTCAAGCAGTTCCTGCTCATGTATCAGATCTAATATGACTAATAGTTCCTTACCAGCAGGCCTATTTCTAGCTCTATTCCTTAATAATTTAGATTTCTAATCTTAGTACACTGCCAAGTCTCCCATCACTTTTGCTCTAAGGCTGGACTGCTGTAAACTTTACTTTGGAAACTGCAAGTTTGGGGGTTTTTTTTTGCTGTTATTTGATTTTCTTTTTAGGTATGATGAAATTAATTTAAATGACCCAATCTCAGCTTGCTATCATTTCAGAGTTTACCTAGTGTCAGGAAGAGATTTAGAAAGCATTGCTGTAAATGTCCAATCCTCTACAGCCTCCTACTCATGGATAATTCCTACACAACTTTGCACATGTTTGGCTTGCAGCCCACTCAGACCATGGAGCATGGCCTTTTGTTGTTTATGCACAGATTGCCTGTCCACAGTGAAGCAGTTTCATCCTACAGAACAGCAAAAAATAAACATAAGTCCTTGGTTTCAAAAGATGTGCTCCAGTGCTAATTCTGCCCCACCCTCCACAGAAAAAGACCGATCCAAACAAAAAAAAAAAAGAACCAAACCAAACAAAAAATCTCTAACCCCACAAAAAAACCCCCACAAAAAAAATGCCAGAACAATACCAAAAAATACACACAAGAATAAAACCCCCATAAAAAAAACTCAGCAGGAAAACACAAACAAATCCTCAAGCCAACAATATCATATTAGGTTCAAAGTGATCTGAAACAAAAGTTTGGCTCATTCTTTTATCATATTGTTTCATCCCATTAGATGCTGGCTCAATTTTTCTTACTTCATTTATCCAAGGTGGAATCCTGTACGAACTCATCTCTTCTATACAGATTAAACCCTGTACCATAGAAATATCACCGAAGTACTAAATAATCAAACAAAAATAATTAAAATGTGATTGCTGCACTTTTTCTGATGCTTGCAGAGTAAAATCTTGTGACTACTTTTTGCTGATCACCACCCTTTTACACACCTGAGACCCTGAACAGAATCTCTTAAGGAACAGGAAGCATAATTTCAGGGAAAAATAAAGAATAATAGTACTGACTAAGATAAATATCTGTGCACTGATACGAGGAGAAAGAAAGAGGGAGAAGGAGAAAGGTTAGGTGAGGATAAGGTAGGAGAACAATCAAAGACAAGACACGGACATGAATTTCAGCCTTGAGGAGTCCTGAAACTGACCTGGGGAGAGAACATTGCACAGAAATGCAGGGGGAGAGAGAGACAGAGGGAGAGGGAGAGAAATGTAAATATAAATGTATATGAATATACATATATATATTTATAGATATAGAAATTTGAATATATTGATATAGACATATATAGATATACATGATTTAGATATAGACATAGATATAGATTATAGCCNGTAACTCTCGTAACATCAGCTGAAAATCCAGATTTCTGCTTCTCTCAGCTTCCATTCCCTTAACTCACCAGATTACTTTCTTCTCTCATGTCCCTGCTGTGTTCTCCACTATTCCTTGTCCCAAGCTCACCTCCACAGTTAACCCAGCCACTCTGCCAGCTCCCTGTTTTCAGCACAGCATTTTGGACAAGTCTGTTTAATGGCATATGTTATTTTCTCTCAGTGCAGAGGGAAAAGGTTATAATGACCCATTTTGCCATGAGGCTGGGTTTGCTAGTTGCCAAAGATAGTGGCTGCAGGCAAAAAAAAAATCAAAAACAAACCCAAACAAACAAAAAAACCCTATTCCTGCAAGACCGAATATTGATTCTCTCAGCTCAGGAACAGCCAAGGAAAATGAGAGGTGGTTAGAACGTAGCACATTCCCAGTGGCTGCTGGAGTCTCCTGATAGCAGGAAACAGAGGAGCCTTCAGCTTTATACAATGGAGATGGGAAAATGCCAGGGTCCACAGGAGCAGGGAAGGATAAGGAAAGTTTAAAAAAAAAAGTCAGTTGTGGGATCTTCTATAAAAAAAGAAGTTGAGTGAGGTGTAGATAACTTCTATACGGTTTCTCTATAGGGAAAAAAATTCCCCACATACATTATGATCTCAGAGATCGTTAAAAAAAAGGGGTTCAATTTCAAATAATTGAACTGTAAAAACAAAGAATCTTGGTCTGAAATACATGCAAAGCTTGTTTTTTACCCTCAGAAGAAAGGTAACAGTAATGGTATTTAGCCATTAGGATTAAAAAATGAAACTATAATCATGAATGCAGTGAATCTAAATCTAGGCTCAGTGTTTTCCTTCTGGAATTATTTGATCCCAACAGTGATGACCTGGATACACAAAAAATAATGGTTAAAAATGAAGGAATTATACCATTAGTAAAAAATTTTACATGCTTCTCTGTTACCTGCACAGGGAAATAGTGTGAGCGAAACTGCAATATCAAATAATCTTGTTACTTTATGAAATTACCCTTTATTAGCCTTTCAAAGACTAAGGCAAATTCAGTACTTACACATTTTGTTCTGTCTGCATAGCTGATTTATACTGAAATCTTTCTGCTAGTTCACACAATATTTGTTCATGTTTTGCATCCAAGAACATGAAATCATTTAATACCCTAATAGTACCAGCAGGCTATCAGCTTATTAGAATATATAGTGAAGTGTTCCATAAAACAAAACAAAGAGCAACACCAGACTGATGCTATCTGTGAAATCCATCAAAATATTGTGAAATAACAAAATATTTTCTGCCTTCATTGGGTGGCAATATGTTTCCCAATCTGTTTTTACATTCCTTTTGCTGATAAAGGCTATTGATATAGAATTCACACAAGTGGGGAGTGTCTAACTTAAATTTGGAAACTCCACATCAGAATTTCCTGGTGTCTGAGAGCTCAGCTTTGTTTTTTTCCAGTTTCTCCTTCACTTGTCCTGCCCAGAGGAAGCCACTTTAGTCCATGTCATCTCTAGAAAAGCTGAGGGTTCCTGTCCTAGGTGGTGGCACAACCTGGCGTGATCCAAAATTTTTCCAGGGCTGCAGATCACCCCAGTTTATCTCCTTGCCTTGTCCCAAGGAATGGGGATGCTCTTCTCCCATGCAATCTCTACCGATGATCAATTTGAGGGAATAAATGCAGATTAATCCTTTTGTTACAATCTTACCTACTGAGCCAAATGGCCATAAACCAAGGAATGTAAAATGAAAGAGCTGAGTTGTTATTCCATTTTTCTTATCAGAGGTCTTCTGAAGGACAATAGTACCTTTTTTTGGAAGGAAAATCCATGAGAATCTTTTGCACTGAAAAGTGCTAAAAGAGCTAAATGTAATACATTTATAAGGTCCTCTACAGTTAAGCATTTTTAAAGAAAATAAAACAAGGTACAAGTACAGCTTGCATCATACTTTCTCCTCATTAACATGAATTTTGTTATATACTTTGTCCACAGAATCATGGCATATAATTGATCTTTCATCAGCTCCATGATTATAAAGTAAAAATCTTGTTTTAACAGAGTTAAGAACACAAAGGATTAATTTTAGAGAGCGTGCTAAAAGGACAGCTGTGAGCTACCTGTTTATTATAACAGTGCATGTGATAAGCCAACCACCTCTGCCATTTAAATGGGAGAAAGCTGTGGAAAGTCCTGTCTGAATAATGCTGACTGTTCATTTGATCATTTCAAAGTATTTTATCACAGGGAACATGTAGCAACTGTTCCAAAAAGAGAAATTAAACCTGAAATAAGATTACATGCCCTTTATTAGGTGTGGCTGTTTCTGACTCACCAGAGTCATTACTGGTACTGGTGTGTTTAAAAATTTTTTTTCTCAAATATTTAATTCAAAATCAGCTGTTTGAGATTATCACTGGATGTCAAAATATTTACCAGTTCTTAAATATCTCTCTCCTCTTTAAACTATTTTGTTGCACACAAAATCTTAAAATACCTGTTATAGATGGGGTTTGAGCAGGTTTGCACAAACCCCCTGCCCCATGGTTAAGGTGTGAGGAGTCAAATCAGGCAGGATCCTCTGTAGATGTGACCCAACAACCAGACATCAATGAGAAACAGACAATAAATTCCTCCCTCTCCTTCCACATCAATTAATAAATTCTGAGATTGGGCAGTTAGGAGCCCGTCCCAACTATTATCAGAGGAAAAAAACCTGCAAATCTGTACAGAGTTTATTAATAGAATTTTATGTAATTGGACATTCTGGATGCACACTGGGCCCCTGTGGGGTTTCTATTAAATTTCTCTTGTTTGAGGAAGGAGCAGAGTATAGGAGTTTTTATTATTGATGTCATATGTCAGAAGCCTGACCTTACTGCAAATCCCTGGGAAATTACATTCCATTGACATATGGTTTGAAGAGGAATTCATAAACTAGATGAAATTTACACACTATCAGTCCAAACCCCTGTTCCCCTAAATCAGAAATCTTGTTTGCTTTGGGGAAACCTCTTTTTTTTAAAAAAAGTAGTGTGTCAGTAACACACTTCTTTCAGGATTCCATTTAGTAAACATTCTCTTTAGTTGCACATTGTAAATGCTCTCAACTTGCCCAAATGGAGTTTAAAAAAGTGTTTTACAAGGGATGATTACCTTTTCTCAATAGTTTTCTGTGGAAATTCTGTAGATACTGTCTCTGACAGCAATGAAATTTTTTAAAAGTTTCTTCTCCACTACAACTGCAATGTAAATGCCTTTTTATAAGCTGTTCTTCTCTTGATATACAATTTCCAACCTTTAGACGGGGTTAATTTGATTACTTTTATGTTGTCATCTGACCCAACTTTCCTTCATGTAGAAAAAGATCCTGTCTGATTTTTGCAGGAATCTGAAGCTGACATAACCTGCTCACCAGTTTTTCTTCTATAAGAAAATAATCTCATACTATGCAGAGTTCTGTGCATCTACCTGATTTTTTTGAGGCAGAAAATGGATATTTTCCTCGAGTACTTTCTTAATTAAGCAGTAAAAAGTGTGATCTGGAATTTGAAGGTACCCACAAGAATAAGGTCCTTCCTTTTTTTCAGCTAACCCTTCTCTTCAGGAACAGGCAGATTGAAAAGTTGTGCATTTATCCGGAAATTATTGAATGCCTTCAAAGAAACACGATTCTTCTGCAGTCCACTTGGTTGTCAAATCAGTGATGATAAATAACCCCAAGTATAATGAATGAAGTGTTTTCAATGAATGTTTATTGCCTTGATAAATGGAATCAATATTAATATTATTGCTGTGTATGGATTAGTAGGGGAGACTTTGCTTTTTTGGCTTTATTTTCTGGCATATATTTTCATTACCTTGAGACAGGGAACATTTTTCTTAGCAGAACTATCAGTTCAGTCTTGTGTTGCAGTGAGGATATACCCTTTGATGCCTAAAGAGAAACAGAGCTGCAGAACCGCTGGTGAAGACACAATTTTGCTCTACCACAGGCTCAAACTCTCCTCCTGAGAAGCTGTTCGATACTTTGGCTTTCTCACCAAAAAAAAAAAATTTTTTTTTTTACTTGTATTTAATCAGAAACAAGGTCAACACCTTGTCAGAAAGTAAAAGAGCATTTATCACCTGCAGCTGCCCTCCCCTAAATGCTATCACTGGGTATAAATTCAGATTGAGATTCCATACTTTGATATTAGCAGAAATAAAACTAGCAATGCCTTTTGGAGGTGGAGTTTGGACTTGATTTGTTTTGTTTTTGTTTAGTTTTTTTGGGGGGATTGGGGGCTTTTTGGGGTTTTTTTTGTATGGTTGGTTTTTAGNTTTACTTGTATTTAATCAGAAACAAGGTCAACACCTTGTCAGAAAGTAAAAGAGCATTTATCACCTGCAGCTGCCCTCCCCTAAATGCTATCACTGGGTATAAATTCAGATTGAGATTCCATACTTTGATATTAGCAGAAATAAAACTAGCAATGCCTTTTGGAGGTGGAGTTTGGACTTGATTTGTTTTGTTTTTGTTTAGTTTTTTTGGGGGGATTGGGGGCTTTTTGGGGTTTTTTTTGTATGGTTGGTTTTTAGGGCTTTTGTTGGGTTTTTTTTGTTCAAATAGTCTATTTTCTGTACTTTGATTGTTTTCTCAGGTAAGTTCTTTTTTCCTCCTGACACTTATCAACTCACCATACAAAAAATCACAATATTTTTAAAAACACAACCTCCAGCTGGCACAGACCTAAATTAACCACTGTTTGACACGATCCTTCAACAGAACATCGCCATTTCTCCTTGAAAGTCAGTATTATAGTACTGTTGCCTGAAAACAAAACAGAAATAAACCCTTGCCACAGAATTAAAGTGGCAAGATACAAAAGCAGTTCCTTATTGGAAGCTTCCAGACGTATCCATAGTCATGGGCTATGGCCACACTGGTATCCAATTTCTACAGTTTTATAAGGTTAATTAATTAGGATATCTAAGAGGTGCATCCAATAGGAGATTCAGTTGCCCCTTGGGTTGTTGCAAGGGCTTCTATGCCCCAATTCCTGTTATGTCTACTTCTACTTGAAAATAAGACCAAACAGTATTTCAGGAATGTGTTAGAAGATCATCTTATTACTCTAAAATCTCAGAGAGAAAGGATGGGAGAAACATCAGGATCTACATAACTGGCATACAGAACTGTGGATGTATGAAAAGTACATAAAAAGTGAAAATCTTTTGGCAACACTGTTGGGGTTCATAGAATGACCTGAAAGGTGGTTGTAGTCAGGTGGGGTTGGTCTCTTTCACCAGGCAGCACTGACAGAACGAGAGGACGCTGTCCCAAGCTGCACTAAATGAAATATAGGTTGGATATTAAGGAGAAGCTTTTAATGGAAAGAGTGATAAAGTACTGGAATGTTCTGTCCGGGGAGGTGGTGGAGTCACCTGGTTGTGTTTAACAAAAAGATTAGATGTGGCACTCAGTGCCACAGTCCAGTTGAGGTATTAGGGCGTGGGTTGGACTCAGAGAACCTAAAGACCTCATCCAACCTGGTGATTCTACAATCACAGGATTCCAGGCTGGAAAAGACCTCCATCACAGCTGTCCTCCAACCTTCACACTACTAACCACCCTGCCTTCCCCCTCGTCTCCCTTCAGGCCGCTTCTACTACCTGATCCACCCCACCAAGCTGACGTACGATGAGGCTGTGCAGGCGTGCCTGAAGGACGGCTCCCAGATTGCCAAGGTGGGGCAGATCTTCGCGGCCTGGAAGCTGCTGGGCTACGACCGCTGCGATGCGGGCTGGCTGGCGGACGGCAGCGTGCGCTACCCCATCGCCCGGCCGCGGAAGCGCTGCAGCCCCAGCGAGGCCGCCGTGCGCTTCGTCGGCTTCCCCGACAAGAAGCACAAGCTCTACGGCGTCTACTGCTTCAGGGCCTACAACTGAGAGAGTACACCCTAGAGCGTGAAAGTCCTTGTTTGGTTCGGGGTTTGTCTTTTTTTTAAAAAGTGTGAAAGATTTCTCTTTCTTTTTATTTTTTAATTTTTTTTTTGTTTTTTCCAGTGTGAACTCATGCAAGCTGCCAAAACTGTGATAAATCTCTTTAACTTACTGTAAAGAGTCATTTTCATAGGCACTCCCTCTCCCAAACCCATTGGTTTGTTTTTGGGTTTTGTTTCAGTGTTTTGATTATTTTTTTGGTTTTTTTCTTTTTTGTTTTGGGGTTTTTTAATGAAAATATCATTCCATAGATATTTTAAATTAATATAATTTAATGGGAGCTCTAGGTAAGGAACTTTTAGATTCAAAACTCTTTAAGCTATGTCATCCCAAAAAAAAAAAAAAAAAAATTATGATTTTCGTGAATGGGGCATGCAATAGAGCTTGACAATTGCTAGGGCACAATTATGGAGTGTAAGGCTACTCAAAGCAGAAGCTTTTAAAAGCACAGATTTTACGTATTTGTACCAGTTTGAGAAACACTGCAAATTGATTATGATAGGAATTTTAAAATAAAACTATCTTTTTTTGTTAAAGGGGATCAGTGAGGTTTCGCAAAGAAATCTCACAACAATATATGTTAGCAAATAACTGTTTTCACTGGTTCACATGGGAACAACAGAGAGTTTAATAAAAGCAGCTAAAACGGTCCACAAAAATAGGACTAGTTTTACGATTCCAAACCTTGCCTTTCAGAAAAATAAGCTCACGGTCCCATGCATAGGAAGAAGCACAATTAGTTCTCCTGAACATTTCAATTGTGTTTTTGTTGTGTATAAATCATTGAGTGAATAATTAACTAATGAGAAAACTCTTGTTTTCTTCTTATCTCCAATTTAAGATGCCTGAGAAGTGTTGTATTACCTTTGAGTAGCTTTACTGAGCTATTTTTAAACTCTTAAAGGCCATTTGCTAAGCAGCATAATAGCATCTACTCAGGGCAGTTGTATAAATGAACTGCTGGACAGAGAAACTGTAAACTTTAGCAGCTTGATTTTACATTAGCCTTTGAAATGTTATTGTCTTAATTAAAGAACATTACAGTATTTAATATTTCTTAGCTATTTACTCATCACAAGAAATAAAAATTAGAAAAAAAAAATATTTAAAATGGTGAAGTCTTAAACAAAGACTATTAGACAAAATCTGAAACCAGCCATTAAGTTTTAGAAGAGAAAAAGAAAAAAAAATCACTTCATTTCCTTACATCTTATTTGTATCTAAAAAGTACATCTGTTTTTTTAAACTATCAATGAAATAATATAGTATCGCTAGCCCTGAATTATTTAGTTAATCCTCCGTAGAGTTAACAGAAAACAAAGCTATTCAAATACTTCTTTTCACTAAATCTGCAGTGGTCTAGGTGGAAGATGTTTACCTAAATCTGCCAGTGTCAGAGAAAAACACGCACTGCGCATGGTGCCTAGGATTTTAAGAGCTGCCTAAAGCACTAGGTCCTCCCTAAGTACCAGCTGAAGGGAATTTGGGATTTCTAATGCAAACTCACTTTGGATGCAGCAATTCTTGGTGCTCATCTTCAGATACCTTAATGCAACCAGTTTTTCAGATAGCAGGTGCTCTAGGCTTTCTGAAAATTTACTCCACTCATGGTGTCTCAAGCTGGATATCCAAAAAAAAAAATAATAAGGCAGAGGGGCCACTGATTAAAAATATCTTGGTCTCGGGTAATCTCTTCAGCAGTTTTTGATGTTCTCTATCCAGTATTGGTTCGACCACTTAAAAATGGAGAACTCTTTTTTCCTACTCTACGCTTGCTGACTACAAAGAACTCAGAGGACCAACATTTGTATTTACGCAAAGTTTTATAGCTGCCCACCATTTCCACAATTTAAATGAGGTATAGTGGTATTTATCCAACTAGGATACAACCTGTATGCTTTCATGGATGGTTTGGTGTAGCTATTTTCCCGTGAATGTGAGTAAATAAATCTCTTTCCCAGAGTGGTTGTGGTCCTGTTTTAAGACTCTGTGAGCAATCCAGGAGCAAGATATGGAAAGGGGCCATAGCGTAAGGTGTATTTTATTGGAGTTCATTCCCACTGAATTCAAAAGCAAACTTCCATCCTTCTGGGGATATTTGCATCCTCTGTGGACATCTGTTCATGCTTTGCAGATGGAGCAATCTCAGTGCCAAACCCTCCCCTTCTTTTTAATCCACTAGGAATTGGATTTTATCAAAATGGTATCCCTTAGCTGTAAGTAGAGACTTACTACAGGTCAAGTCCCTAAAACCGTGCAACCTTTTGTGAACAGCCATTTCTCTAAATTGGTGCCCATTTCACACATTTTCTCAGGCCATTCAGAGCCTTCTCTGAAAACTTTAGAGAAAGAAATGGAAGTGGAAATGTTAAATATCCAACCAGGATAAGGAGTGGACCGTGATCAAGAGGAATACCTGTCATTCCTCCATCCAACCTTCAGAAAATTTGAAACAATGCAGACTATTCTACAGTTTTTCTTCTGAAGATTGGACAGGGAGATTGTGGGATGGGAAAAGCTGTAGAGAATGTCCAAGTACTTACCACAGCTAGAACCAGAGTTGCTCTAAAGAGGGGAGCCTTATGCAGCTGGCTCTACCCTCCCCAAAGATCTGCTACATCTGGAGAAGGCTGCATGGTTTTCTTATTGCACAGAGGTGAAGAGACCCTCATGAAATTTTATTTTTTTTGTACCTCTCCAAAGAAACCCCCCACAGGGTTTCACTCAGACACATTTTTTTTAATTTTTTTTATTTTTTTTTTGCAGGAATGGGGATTATATTTTGCCTGCATTAAAAAAAACAAAATACGTACACATCCAACCCACTCGTGGGGCTGGCTGAAGTGCCCTCACTGCTAGACCAAAGGCACTGCGGGAAAGGCCAATTCAGCCTTTCACCAGCTTTGCAATGCTCTGGAGATGGCTGGTCAGGTCCTAAATCACAGCAATCTCAGGCTTGCTCTTGTTTTTCCCTTCTGCGTCCACATCTTCCCCGGGCCGGCCACCGCCATGGTCTGGGTGTAGCATCCCCTGACCCTCCCCTGCTTCCAGCATCCCCCAAATCCCAGCACAACCCCAGGAGGGTGGCTGAGCAGGCTCTGCACCACCCGCCCAGGGAACTCCCCCTGGCTTGGCAGCATGAGGAGGGGTCAGAGTGTCCCCCCAGAGGGACTCTGAGCTGGCGTGTGACCACAGATGGCCAAATTTTAGCACTGGGTTTTGCCATTTTTTTAAATTTGCGTTGGAGACGTTGCTTGCTAGGGGTCGTAATTTCACGTGTGGGGTCATGATCTCATGTGTGGGGTCATGATCTCACGTGTAGAGTCACAGGGTGTGGGCTCACACCCGCCGTGTTGCTCACAAGGAGCTCGGTGGCCTAATTTGGGATCAGAATACATTTAGGTCTGTGGGTGTGCTGTTATAACAGCTAATTGGATTAGCCTTGTGAAATTATGATTGTATGGGGAAAAAAAA
>VYXF01014147.1:42536-52539 GCA_013397295.1 Polioptila caerulea | reverse complement strand
TCACAGACTAAAATATTTTTTATCTATATTGTATTTCCTTTGGAAATTAGAAATTTCATGGAAATTTCAGCAAAAAGGGGACCAATATAATTACTAATGTGAGTTTGTATTGGGTTTGCCTTCATTTTTAAAGCACAATTATGGCTCAAAAAAATTAAGAGCTGAGAAACATGTCACGGAGAGACACATGGGAATGAGGGCACTTCTGCTGCCCCAGGTGGGACAGTAAAAAAAAAAAAAAAAAATCTGATATAAGCCTATGTGTTAGCTTTAGATGCAGATAGAGGATGGTTTTGCTTAAAATACAACTCAAGCAGGAGGAGTTGCAGTGAGCAGTGTGGATGAAGCATTTCCCCACTCCATAGTTTTTTTCAATCTCTGATGGCCACTGGAGATTGAATTATAAAAACCTTGTGTGAGAGAGAGAGAGAGTCATCAAGGCAGTCAGCCCAGCTCCACCACCTGATTTGGTGCTAAGAGGGAACTTAATTTTCTGTCTTTTTTCCTAAAGATCCTATGGAAAATGGGAGCAAAGAGTCAGGGGCAGTCACTCCACACTAAGGGGGTGAGGATGGAGATGGCTGAACACTGTCCTGCTCGCACGTATTGGTAGTGCCAGGCTCTCTCCAGACACTGCACCTGGACAAAAAGCCTTGTTTAAGACTTGATGGAACTACCTCAAAGCCAGAAATGCATAGATTTTCACCCAAACTCTCAGAAAGTGAAGAACACTGCCGTGGTGTTTGGCCATTCTCTCATTTACTCAGAAGTGATACCGGCAGCTTTCTGTTCAACAACAGCCAGTCATTCTTCTTGAAGGTTTTGAGAAGATGAATTTTACCCATTTTTAGCCATTTTCTCCCTTTTTCAGGAGCAGTTACAAAGTTACAACTTTTCCAAGGTCTTAAGTCAGGGCTCCGTGGCTGCCCCTGGATCCAAGGCTAGGTTGGACACTGGGGCTTAGAGCACCCTGGGATACTGGAAGGTGTCCCTGTCCATGGCAGGGAGTGGACTGGATAAAGCTCCCTTTCAAGCCGAATTTTTGTCTGTTTTCAAGAAAAATATAAAGAAGATTTTGGGGTCACAGCTGGACAGCCTCTTTCTCCTGAGAGCTGCCACACACAGCTCAGCCCCCTGTCTGCACATGGGCTGAAAAGGCCTCTGCTATTCAGGGCTATTTCAGCAAAAACTGTGAGATCTTGCACCACACAATCACCACAAAATCATGATTTGTGTTCATATAAGGGTCTCCCTCGCCACAAAATCTAGGTATGTCAGTGGGAAGAGGAGGCTGTGACCAATCAGCAATTCATATCTCCTCTTGCACAGCTTTTTAAACTTCATTTCCATTACAAATTAAGGAATCATTCCAGCCCAGCTTTCACACAGAAGTCCATCTAGAGCCATATCCTAAAACATAAGCACTTTTATCAAACATCTTTGCCTAAACCTTATTTAGCAGGCTAAAAATGATATCCAGGAAAAGTGACTTGGATTTATGAATGAGAACTCTGAGATCAAGTATCTGGACAGCACTGTGGCATATTTCCATCATAGCAGGGATTAAAAGTCCACATTAATAAATCCACCACATTTCCCAAATGCAAAGCTCATTAATAAGAACTCTCCAGTAAAAACTTGGTGCAAATGATTTGTCTTAAAGTTGTAACATTTGCTGTGCTGCTTAAGGATTCCCCATCCATTTGGGAAATGCCTATTTATAAGCATCAAAAATGCAGAGAAGCCTATTTAATTAATTTACAAAAAATTTTTAATTTTTTTTTTCTCTGAAGTCATGATCTAACTCACTGAGTGAAAGAAAACAAATTCAGAGGACTCTGAGGTGTCTCTGCTCCACCAGACTATTCTTGCACAAATTCCTCACACCTTTAGCACCAAGATGCAGCCAAGGCAGTGCCCACCCAGGCTGGAGAGAGCCATCAGAGGAACCTAAGAGACACTGCAAGGGTCATATTTCACAGCCCAGTCGTTCAACAGCAGCCTCAGAGCAACACTTTTGTCCCCAGTCACTCCCACTGGAGGCTTCTCCAGGTCCTGGATGTATCATTGAGATTTTCAGCCAGAAAAAGAAGTAGTCAAGGTTTAAGCCCTCAAAAAAAGTTATTTTAATGAGATATATTTAACCAAACTAGCCTCCTTACACCTCTTCCAGGCTAGCATTGGATTTCATCCTATTTCCAGGAGACCTGATGAAGGATTTTGTTTCATTTCTCTGGATAATGGCAGCACAGATTCACAATCTGCACAGAGCAGCTGAACACAGACCTCCAAATAAAGTAAAAGGCGGTGCTTCCTTTTGGGACAGCATTATGAACACACAAGAATTGCTGCAGCTTACAGAGATCCCAGATAGGGAGAGATGCTTTAGGGTTGGTTCGCTGACAGCTGCTAATTGGCTAATTACACAGGGCAATTTAGGGCTGACTAAAGAAGATAGGCTGAACTCTGGGTTTCTGGGAGGAAGAGATAACTGCAAAGTGGTGCTTCCCTGCAGATTAGCACATGTAGAGAATTCAGAGAGAGTCTGGTGCTGCCCAATCCTCCCCAGTTATCCCAAACCTGCCCACTAAAAAGTCCCAGAGTGCTGGAAACAAACACCTCCCATCTCAGCCCATTCAGCTGTGGGCTTTGTTAAAACATTCTTCTACAGTGTTGCTTTGATTATATAAGGCATTAAAATCTTTGGTGTTAGGCTAAAGATACAGAATTATATTTAAATTCATTTTGCTTGCTGCCTAGAATTACAGACTTTTTTTTGGCCAAACCCTTCTGTGACTTGCATCCCCCTTACAGGGCCTCCGTCAAGACAGTGGCCTCGGCTATGATGGTGATGTCAGGATGAGAAGTGATGCCTTCATTCTTTTACTCCTCACCTTCTCGTGTGCTTATCCAGCAGTGCAGGCCCACTGGTAAGTCAGTGTGCACGCGTGATGCGAGTACAGTGAAAAACAAGAGTTGCCTCACAGAACAAAGCCAAAATCTGCTGAATTTGAAGGATGTCTCTGTCCACTTTCAGGTAAAGATGGATTGGATTTGTGTCCTCAGTTTTAAGTTAGGACAAAATCAATTTAAGGAGGTAGCCAAGCAGTCGGTTGCCACAGTTTAGAAATGAAACTGAAAGGGTTGTACAGGACATCTCTTTGTTGCAAAAAATCAGGGTTTTTTCCTGACTTTCCCTGTTTGTGGTAGTGGGGGCCACATCAAGGGGACCGAAGGAGACCCTCAAGGGTTCCCTGAAGCAGGAGGGTAGGTAAGCCCTGGTCCAGTGATGTGCCTGACCCATCATGTCACAGCCCAGAGAGGGGAAACATCACCAGTGCCGCTCCACAGGTGTGAATGTGCAAGAGTGGCAAACCCAGGGCAGGGAGGGCAGCAGGGATTGTCCTCCAGCCTCAGCTCTGTCCTTGCAAAGCAGTGAAACCTCTAACTGAGGCACTGGCAAAGTGGGCACACGATAATTATGGAGCTTAAGCCAAAGCAGGGACAGGTCTAACTCCAGTACTCAGTTCAGCTTAAGAAATTTTTATTTATAATGCACTATAAATGCGCTTATTCATTTATTTGCATTTCCCCAAACTGAAAGCTGCTTAAAATACATAAAGTGAAGAGTGAAATAAGCAGCTTTGGAGCTCATCCAGACATCATGCTTCATCCCAGTGATGGTGACATTTGCCACCGTAGGTTAATAATTATGAAGTGCTTGGAGATCCCTCAACACAAAAACCAGGATGTAAAAAGTACAGAAAATTTTTGTTGCTGATAATGCGGTCTTCCTGAATACTTCCAACACTATTGAAAAAAGATGTTCTAAAATTTGCCTTGCTCTAAGAGTTAACTAGCTTTCAAAATCAGTTTCTGGATGAGGGGAACACTTGGGGGCATTTTCCCATTTTTTTTCCTCTTGCTGGTTTGGGAGGGGACAACATAGCAAGAGCTGGGCATTCTGCAGCAAACCCAAACCCCCCATTCTCTTACAAAAGACCCTTTTATTTGTAAAGCAAGTGCTTGTCCTATGATCCCTTATACATCCCATTTGGGTCTGTAATGCTGGGCAATTTTTTCCCCCTTGGATAGGGTACTCTTTCACTATTCTTCTGCTTTCCAGTGAGGAGGTAGACAAGGACAGCAGGCTTATTTAAAGTGCTCTCCCAAGGCACTGCAGCATTTCCTCCTCTGCTTTTCCAGTGGCTGGTGAGTAACAGAGACAGTTTGTGAAGATGTAGTCAAAAAAACCGCAGGGTTTTCTGTAGGGCCGTTTGTTTGACTCAAACCCCATGGCATATGCCAAGCCCACGACATCGTGTTCAGAGCCAGAAATTTAATGGAAATTGTTTTAAGTTTTTATTTCCTGCCACATGCTTTCTGAAGCACTCTCAGAATTTTCCTTTCAGGTTGAGCTAGAGCTGTTCTGTACAAATATTTATGTTAGGGTGTGAAGGGGGAATCACCTTCCGCGCTCCACCCAACAAAAATGTTGGAAAAAGTGATGCATTTTTGGTAGTCCATTTCAAATATGTGGACAAGGGCAGTCTTTAACTGTATTTTACTTACTTTCTGGCTGGCATACACTACAGTCTTTGCCAAAATAAAAAAATACAGAAAATACTATATTTTTTAGAAGCTAAGGGAGAAAATATTTTCCCTGACCCCTACCACCCCCCTTTTATTTATTTTTTTCAAAGTTTAAATGAACAGCATTCTGTAAAAGTATGTCTTCTGCTCAGGAAGTCAGATCTTGACATGAGGAAAACTACCCCAATCAATTGCAAGAAAAATTCTTTTTTCAATTATGTTTCCACACCAGAAACATAAAATAGGCTGATTCTGTAATGTGTTTTAGCAGTCAGAGATTCCTTTTTGCCCGTTTCTCTCTGATTTCTCCAAACACACGGAGGAAGGAATCATCCTTAGTGGCCACAGGGCCAAGCAGATATATTTTCTAGCAGGGAAGGAGAAACCAGAGGTCAGTTTTGCACAATTTTTTGAGCTTGAGGTCTGGGGAGTCCAGGGTCCTTACATTTCTGTCTCTATAATTGACTCTTAACCTGCTTTACCTCTTACTTTCTTTAGGCTGAGAACATCAACACAATTGTTGTGTTGGCTTCACCTTGCACTGCTCCACCAGCCAAAAGTTTGGGGGATAAGAGTTCTCACTAGATAAACACAAATCATGGAACCACAGATAAATCTCACCTTGTCCCAACCCCTGCCATGGCAGGGACACCTCCCACTGTCCCAGGCTGCTCCAAGCCCCAATGTCCAGCCTGGCCTGGGACACTGCCAGGGATCCAGGGGCAGCCACAGCTGCTCTGGGCACCCTTCAAAGCAAGGTCACTACTGACCCCAGCACTGTGACACACTCCAAAGGGGACTTGAAATTGCTTTCTTTTATTTATAGAAGGGGAATTTGGGAAGAAAATGCTGATAATTGTGGCTGCCAGATGATGCCATACAGGCAGCTTTGAAGCCCTGTGTTTTCTGTTACCACATTTACCCTGCACAGGATGAGTTTGAGTTACTGATGCTCAGAATCTGCCGCTGAAACATAAATTTGGCGAGACACAGGATCTGACACCATCAGATTCTGGCTGAACAGAGCCATTATTTAGTCCTGTGACCTTCCTGAAGGACAGCAGAGTCACAATTGCAGCTCTGATTCCTCCTACCAGACCTGTCCAACATTTTTCCCTCACAGAGAGAGGGAAAAAACACATGCACTGAGACTAATGAGCAAAAGAATGAATGAAAACCAAGTCAGGATGTGTCATTTAATTCCCACACTTCATTTATTGGCTTAATTTATTTTTGAACTTACACAGCTAAAACTCTATGCCAATTCATGCTTATAATAAGTTTAGATCAATATTTAAGAACTCACTTTGGACATAGTTGAAACTCTTGTTATGTTAAGTTTATATTGAATTAGCGACCGACTTGCAACATAAAAAGTAATTATAATGAAAACCTGGCAGTACAACACCACAGTTTCAAGGCAAGACTTCTCAAAAGAGGCCATTCATTCTTCCCTGACTTATCCATAAAAACAAATATTAGGCTAAAAAATTCCAAAGTATTGTTTCAATCAGGCTGAAACCGATGAGTTTGATGGAGTTTGTCATTTGTAGAAGTCCTCCATCACTTTCAATTAATTTCCTGGCCCTTAAATAAAAACCAGATGACTTCTTAACCAGCAGCACTTAACAAATAATTGGGATAGAATTGAAAGCCACTGGGTGAAACATACAGTTTTGTGGAGTCCAAATTCTACATGAAAGGTAATGGAAATTGTCCATTCTGAATTGCAAAGAGCCCTGTAGCCCTAGTGAAATTTATGAATGCCACAGACATTTCTCAGCTGCCATTTTTCTGACCAGCTTTGGGGTTCTCCAGCCCTATCAGGTATTCACAAGGACTAAGTGAAAAATACACAGGAAATCTGTCAGGATTTGGACAAAAGAAAGGGCTTCAGTGACAAGTAAAGTCTGCAGGGAGCATTGACCTCTTTAGAACAGATAATGTAGCTGCTCTCCTGCCCTAAAAGTTCCAAAATAAAAGCTTAATTCATTCAATCTGGATCCATGTTGCCTTACCTAGTACAGGCAATGGGAGAATTGGTGTTTCTATGCAATGACGATTTTTTCCCCAACCTGCTTCATGCATCTTGCAGCACAGAGAAAACCTGAGCTGACACAGTCCAAAAGAAAGCAAAAAAAGAGACTAGGTAGGGACGGGTATGAAGGTTCATGAGTCAGCTTGTTTTATTTTTTTTTTTTTTTTTAAGGAAAAAACACCACAAAGTTATTCTTGTTTCCAGAAACAACTGAACTTCTTCAACTCCAAATTTCTCACTCCCTCCCTTCCCATTTAGGGAATTCATCCTAAAGGGGAGAAAGGCTACCCATAGATTTTTTTCCAGTCCATTTAGAAGGGTGTATGTTTACTACAAACTCCTCTGCCTGATGGTATCTCCCGATTTGTTGTGCTGACTCTCACACAGTCCTGGGATGTGTCCACCTTGTTATCTGTCCTGGGCTGCAGATGACTTCTTTCATTGCCTGCCCCTGCAGAGGTTTGTGCTCCAGACAGCTCCAGAGGTTGAGCAATCTCCAGTCCCCGTGCCAAGGGAAAGAGGGAGGAGGGAAGGGGCAGCGTTTCACATCACTTTTTACGTCTCCCACAGACGGATTCTTGCATCTGAATTCATCACTTTACCTGGAATCAGAGGCAAACACAGGCAAATATTTTGATGAGGCTGTTGAGGGGTGAATTTTCCTGCACATTTTTGTGGAGAAATAGCTTTGTGAAGCAGTGCAATCTCCCGCTGGATGGGCTGGTCCTGGAGAGAGAAAGGGAGGGCTTGTCAGCTGTTGTGAGGCATGATGCTAATTATGAAGATCCCAAAACAAGCTGTGTCCCTGGCTCTAAGGGCTCACCACCCCACTCTCACTCAGATGCCTTGCACAAAAAGAAAGGAGCTGCAGGGCACAGCCAGGTTTTGGCATCTCTGCTGATGTGCATCAGCCTGTCCGGCCTCTCCTTTTTCCAGGCACAGTGAAAGAAACAAACACAAAACCTTAAACTAAACAGTCCGGGATAACTTGTCAGCAGTTTGCAGAATGACAACATCCTTAAAGGCAAATTCAGCAGAGTATGGCAGTTTTCCAATTGCATCCACCCCACAAACCTAGTTTTCCTTTTGAATGAAGGGCAGTTCTTCCCAGTTTCTGTTCTTGGTTGGTTGGGATCTCTGCTGTGGTTTGGGGATGCACCTCCTGCATCCCACATCCCTTCCTGGGTGCCTGGGCCCTCAAGGGCAGCTGCTCTAAGTACTCCAGGCCCAGTGCCTGTACTGCTGGCTGCATCATCCCTGTTCTGGTCCCCCAAAGCCTCACAGGCAGCATATGCTTGTATTTTAACCTGTCTGCATTTCCAGGGTAGACTTGTGAAGACTCCAACCACACTCGACAGACTCAGGCTACGAAACCAGCACCAAAACCTGTGTCAAGTTTGGATTTCCCTCCTATAGAGCAGTGAGAGTCCTCCAAATATTTTTATTTAGACATGGACTGTGACATGCATCCCTGTCTGATATCTGACACTGAGTGTGAGGACCCCTGAGCACAATCAACAGCAAAAACATGTCACTGTGTGGGATAGCCACACATGTGCCAGGGTCTCAGCTGAGCCCCAGATGATTCATTGCTCTGTGCGTGACTCAGTTTTCATTGGCACCTGTGCCTGGCTCAATAAGGTTCTGGCTGGGTAGATTATTTAATGAAAAAGAACAGTGGCAAGTCACCTCACAGACTGATTGCGATGAGGAAAATGAGGAGGAAAGCCAAGGAGTGCAACACTTTTCACATCTTTTTTGTTAAAAGCCACAGAGATCTTGATTTTGAAGGAACAGCTGGCTGAGATGCCACCCACAAAATGTGGCAGCGTTCAGGAATGGGGCATTTATCCAAGGAAGATAGCAAAGGCCACCCATGGGTGGAAGAAAACTTGGAAAGACAGCAAATTCCTATTACTCACACCATCAAGCCTGGTGCCTGCAGGTATCTTATCTTCTATGAAGTGACAGCAGAACAAAATTAAGAAATCAGTGTTCTCTTTCTGATCAACCCAGGACCAAGGGTCTTGGAGAACCAGATGGAACCACCATCATGGCAAGGGTGGAATCTGTTTTTTAAACGTAACTGCTTTACAATGTGCTAGCACTGGAGAAATTTACTTCAGCAACAAAATTCAACACCTCTGGGGTAAAATATGGCATTTGTTTTGAACAAATCTCCAGCCAGTCACACCTTCAGGATTCATCTGCTCTTTTTCCAGAGTAAAAGTACCAAAATGGACACGTCCAGCTGGTCCAGTCAGTGATGTGCAGCACAGAGGACAAGGGACACCAGGTTCCTGCCACATCCCCTGAGTTTGTCCTGATGGACAAAAACAAGATGTTTTTTGCCTAAGTCCTTCCAACTCTTTAGGAGTCACAACTCAGAGTTTCCAGCAAGGTTGCTGTGTTAATTACAAATATCCCCAAGATTCAATGGCATTCAGCCAAGGACTTTCTGAAACCCACACTGTCCCGGGTCTGTTTGGTATTTTATGGCCATGGATTTTAGAGGACTCTAGGTCCTGCCCTAGTCAGACACCTCACCTGACCCATGGGGCAGACACAGACCCAGAAAGGTTCATCACAAAGTCCTCCAGTGTCACGTAGTATTTACTGAAAGATATTTCCCCTGCTTTGACCTGAAACACTGCATTGAAAACCAGGAAAAAGGCCACTTTAGGAAGATGAGGATTGTCTCAAACGCAGCCATGAAATGGCATCCATTTCCCCCCTGCCAAAAACATCAGGCTCCACTGCTCAGCTGCCAAATATTTACACATTAGGTCACAGCATCGTGCTCCAATCTGCACAGAGATAGTGGAAGAAATAATAAGGACCAATGTGTAACAAAAACACAGCAAATACCACCAAAACACGTCACACTTCCCGCTGCCAAATTTAAAACATCCCCAATGTCCCCTCAAGCTTTGAATATTTTGAAGAAACCTGTCAGGAAGATGACAAGCAATAAATTTCACTGGAAGCCACCAAATGAGCACTTCATTTTGGATTGATGTTTTTGTGATTGCCTCTCAGCCAGCAAATCTTCCTCCCTCATGTGAAAAGGATTAGTGCAGCCTGGATTCTGTGTAGGCTGGGTTCTGTTCAGGCTAGATTCAGGCATTTTGCTGATCACAAAATGTGTCATCTTACACAACTTGTTTCTGTGACTTTTGTGTGTGTCATGTTAAAAGGAGATAACTTTGCCTTGTTCCATGTGGGCTGATATCAGACATGCAATAATCCATAGCCACTCTCCTCTGCTAACATGGATGGGGACAGGAGGGAAGGGTAGTAGTCACAAAATATCCCCTAGGAATCTTGGGGACTGATTTTTTTTTTTTTTTTTTTTTTTTTTTCTTTTTGGTG
>VYXF01014147.1:25913-42052 GCA_013397295.1 Polioptila caerulea | reverse complement strand
TTTTTTTTTTTTTTTCACTTGAGTGTGAAGGAGTAATTTCTGGAGGGCCCTTTGGATCTCAGATTTCAGAGGGAGGTTCAGGGGCCATTTGGAAACCAGCAGGAACTCATAAATCAGACAGGAGAGGACTTTGGGCCTGCAGAGGGGAGAAAAGAGAGATCACTAAGCCCTTCATCTTAAATGTTGACTTAGCCTCATTGACTGGACACCTCAAGATAAACTGCCAGGCATCTTTTGAAGAGACAGTCCTGCTGCTTGCTGCTTCTTGCCAAGAAATCGGCAAGTTTTGTCTGCCTCTCAGCTGGAGTTCACAGCTGTGGTCACAGGAGTCACAGAAATGTCTCATCCAAATTCCTGCCTCATAATTTAGCACTTTTTGTGCAGTGCTTGATGGTCCCCTTTGCTGCCAAGCCTCTGCAGTTACGGCTCCTCTGCCTCACGCCATTGCCCTGCGGTATCCAGGGTTGTCTTCCAGCAAATTCTCTGTTTGTTCAGCCCTTTGACCCACCAGAGCATTTCAAATTGTGCTTTACAGCCTGATGGGCCTGGAAGCAGCCATGGCCCACAGCACTTTTGATGTGGTCACAGGTGGACACTGGGATCTGCTTGTCAGGGTCTGGGGAAACACCACTGACCTTCAGGGGCAGCTGGATTTTTACAGGGCAAAACCTAAGAGGTCTGGAAATGGTCAGACAGCCTGTGCTGTGACCAGGGCTCTCGTAATTGATGGTGGGAGCTGCTCTTTCCAACAGAGAACAAATGCCAGGTCTGTGAGGCTGAGGACTCTATTCAGGGAGAGAAACCCACCCCTCAACACTGCCCTTCCCCACTTCTTCATGAGAAATATCCAATGTCCCTCATTACTTTGCTTTTCTTTTACGTGTACCTGCACAATAGTATCCATTTTGAACAACCATAAATGCACCTCTTTGCTACTGCTGAAGTTTGCCTGATTCACCCACTAATTCCATGACTGAATAAGAAATTGAGCTCATATTAATCAAATTACAAAGGAAAACACAAACAACCAGCAATGGACACACACACACATATACACACCAAAAATAAAAAAAACAAGGCAAGACTCTAATGAAAATAACTTCCAGGCATTTCACAGTAAACAAAGTTTGGATAAACAAATTTCACTCCAGAGGAGATTTTAGCTAGCAAAGTAGCCTTTGTCTCCAGGAGAGACTGATATGTTTGGCATGCCCAGATGTTGGGTTTGATCCTCAGCTCTGTTGCAACCCTTCAGTCAATGAAATGTACATGCAAAGCTGAATTGGGTTGAACTCAAGACATTCCTCTTGCAGGCAATGTGCAAATAATTGTACATTTCCCGCTCTTGGTCCATTTAACAAGTTTTGAGTGGAGATTAAAAGGGTGCTGCACTGTGGAAATGCAGCACAGATCCACAGTTTTATTCCTCTTGCAAGTTAAAACTCCAAAAGTCCAGTTATAACAGCAGCCCCTTTATTATGGGAAAAACACTGAACCACCTTCCACAGAAATCCTTTGTTCTACACAAATAAAGCCTCTGGAGATTTTATTGGAGACATGTTTTTACAAGGAGTAAGAACCCATGTGAAAGTTGCAGAGGCCTGTGTCACTGACAGAAGAAACTGTACAGTTGCCAGTGTTGATAACTTTTGCTCTAAGCTGCCTGCATGCCACTCTATTTGGGTAAAATATTGCACTATTTCTAAAATTAGGGTTTGTGTCCGACTTGGCTGGTTCAGTGCCATACTAACAAAAAAGTCAATATCAAGGTTTTAACAAAGTCTGGGGCAAAGATGGGTGGTAAGCATGCAAAGAAGACATGAGGAGAACAGGAAAGGAAAAACACATCTTTTAAACAAAAAAAAAAAAGTATAAATAAAAAAAAGAAAAATCATTGAAATGTAACAGTGGAGAAGAAGAAGAGAAAGTAATTGCTTTTCTTCTTGATGTTAGGCAACTTTTTGGTACTCATTATTAGTAGGCTGCATTCAAGCTGCAATGGGGTTTCAATCACGTGGCCTGACAATTCACCAAACCAACGAGAGCATTCAGTATTTTTTTTCTTCTTTTTGTAAATTCTAGACACCAAGGAAAGAGTTTTGACAAAAAAATAAAACAAAAATGAGAAGATTCATTTTATTTCTTCGGCTTAGAAATGGAATAAACAAAGCACAACTGAACTCTATTATCACTGAGAGTTGGGTTTGTGGGTTTTCAAACTGATCCTCAGGTGATCCCACATGGACGTACATGTGGGATCATATAAACACCCAAAACTAATGGGAGCTCTGGCCAGCTGTCAGCAGCCTGTGAAAAGGCTGTTTCTCTCCTCACCCAGCAGTGGTCCCTTATTCTGTGGCCCTGCTCAGATTCCTGTTGGGACCACAAGAAACAACAGCCCTGCCCTGGCTGGCGTTTGCCCCCGGGCACTGTGTCACAGCTCCACTGCCGACGGCTCTGCCGGGAGTTCTGTTCCAGGAAGGAAGATGCTCGTCCCCAGCTACCTCAGGAGGAGGAACTCAGGGCACTAGCTAGGTCTAAAGGCAGTATTTGAGTGAGGAATGACTGGCTTATCCTGCAGAAAATCGTGGGCAGCCAAATGGACCATTTGCCCCAAAGGCGTTTCCAAATAATTGTTGAACAAGCACTGGTTATCTATGAGTTGTTTCACTGGTGCATGTCTGTCAAAACCAAATCCATTTAAAATGTCACTGAACTTACTAAAAACAGTGAATTTGTAATTTAACTAAAATAAAGATAATGTTCAGGTTACTCAAAACATCTCAAACCTTGGCTGATCATGGAAGAAGGCAATCAGCAGAGTACAACTCTGAAAAATCAGACCTACAGAAAAGATCACTTAGTTATAAACCAAATAGAAATGTTCTTCTGCTTCCATTGATCTGTCCTGGGCTCTAATACTGCCCTTTCACGCTGACAGCTTAATTTCACTCTGTAGAGCGCTCAATTCCCAGGCGTTGGTATCATCACACGCCAGCCATGAATTATTTATCTGATTAAAAGGCTGACATTACCTGGCAGGGAAATACATCTGCAGGGCACTCAGGCAAAAGACATTAGTGCCTGGACCTTTCACAAGACATCACAACTTAGGATTGACCTTTGCAATGCCTGGACACTGAGTCCAAGCAGAACCCAGCTCCTCTCGACAATGCTTAGAAACAGGAGAGGAAGCAAAGGGCACAAACTCAGTGCAAGAAAAAATTATTTAATTGTGAAGGTGGCCAAACACTGGGAAAAGGTGTTCAGAGAGGTTATAAAGTCTCCACAAATGGAAATAATCAAAATTTTCAGTCAGCTTGGTCTGGCTAGCCCATATTCAAGCAAGGAGGTTTGCATAGGGTGACTCCAGAGGTGCCTTCCATCCCCAGCTGTTCTGTGATTCCAAATAAATGAAGGTGTAACAGAGTCACATTTTCAATGAGACATTGCAATAATGCCACATGAAGTTTGAATACAAATTCCCCAGTTTTGCTCTGTATCCCTGCATGTTTTCCTTCGAGTAATTAAAACCACATTATCTGTAAGTCAATGCCTCCTCCTTCCCCCAGCAACCAACTAATTGTAAAAAGTCACAAAAATTTGATGGTTTCAGTTATTCCACTCACCATTTTCTACATGAGTCTTGAACATATGACATGACCTGGGAAATGAATGGGAAGCCAGCCCTGGCAGGAGCTGACATTCTGCTACCCTGAGACATCCAATCTTCACCAGGTACCACACACTCCTGCCCAGTATTTCTCTTCCAGAAGGCTGTTCTTTCAGTTTTATCATGATAATTGCAAGCCATAAGAAAGACCAAAAGTTCCCAGTGGTAACTGCAGAGACAATGGAAAACATGTTTTTCTTTATTCTTTGTCTTACTCTGTCTTTTCTTTATTCTTGTCTTACTGGTGGCTGCCCATTCCTTCTCACAGTGACCAAACCAGAATACCTGGAGCTTTTTTTTCCCCTTCCTGGCTTATTTCACCATTTCCAAAAAACTGTAAACTTACATTTTTCATGTGCTGGTCCACAGACCTGGCATGGGGAAAGTGGCAGAGAAAAAAGCACATGGACTGCTGCAGAGGTCTGAGAAACAAAATATAGAAGCTTTTTTTTCCTCCATGGAGGAAAGCACAAAGACTTTAGAAGCCTAAAAATGCAGAGGACTTTTTGATTTTACACCATAGGATATTTTCTCTTACACTTTCATGTTAGCACAATTTTACCAGCAATTATATATATATTTTTTAATCAGATTCTTCCACATCACAAATATATCTCTGTTGACGATTCGAGCAACGAAGAATACAAAATTCAAGTTAGAGGTTCTGTGTTCCAGGCTTCAATTAACCATTTACAATGATTACTTGGTCACAAAAGCAACCAGACTGCAAATGAAACTGTAGCAGGCACTGGGCAACATTGGTGATTTTAATAGAAATAAGAGATTCTGTTGATAGGCATAATAAGACATAATTGTCCTTCTGCCCCACAGTCTCCAAGATGCACTAATGAAAGGATTGCAAATATGATTTGTGGAATTCTGCCTAATTGGGGGAAAATTTGAGGCTCATACTTTAAAGTTCAGACTTTAACTAATAAAACTACTGAACTTTACATCCAGGAAAAACAAATAAACAAACAAACAAACAAACAAACAAACAAAAACTTATCAAAAGTGCTGTATAAAGCCAACATTTCACTCTTCTAGTAATTTCATAAGACCTAAAGCTAAGGATACTAATGAAAAGATAAACTATCCAAAGTTAGTCAGGGAAATACTCTGTGTGCAGAGAGTATTTGTGGTGTATCTGAAGCATCTAGTGCATATTTGGCTTAATTTGAATTTCCCACATTGTCATTGTGATTGCAGCAGTAGCTGGAATTTCTATAGCAAATTCTACCAACAATCTCTAATATATGAAGCACAATTTTGGGTAATATTCACCTTCAAATGGCAGCCTACCATCTTCAAGATAAATTAAGCAAGCCTTAATTAGAGTCATTCTGAAGTCTAGAGGTCTTGAGACAAAGAGTCCACACCTCAGATGTTGGTCCTATGATAGGAGTAAGGGATTATTTTCTCCTTTGGAAAACTCATGGAATGCACCAGTTTGGTTTTGTTTGTTTTTGTTTTTGTTTTTTTTTTTTTTTTTTTAGCAACCAACGTTCATGGATCTGCTGGTCCATCACGAGTTAACCCATAGGTGCAGCTGAAAGAAGCGAAAATAAAGTAAAACGGGGAAAAAAAAGAAAATAATAAATAAAATCTCTTCAGGCAGGCTGTTTCCCCCTTGCAATACCCCTCCTATGTGTGACATCTAGCGTTGGCTTGCTCAAAGGACAAGGCTCTGACAGCTCTGTGCACGCTGCTCTGCAGAAAAGAGGAGGCAGGAGGGGACATCTGTGGCAAGGATGGGGC
This sequence comes from Polioptila caerulea, assembly GCA_013397295.1. Lineage (NCBI taxonomy): Eukaryota > Metazoa > Chordata > Aves > Passeriformes > Certhiidae > Polioptila > Polioptila caerulea. The sequence goes on along the minus strand of VYXF01014147.1, from coordinate 36,621 downwards.
ACTGCTGTCCCCCACCAGCTTCACCCCTGGGTCACCCCGTGGGTGCTGAGAGAGTTGGCCCTGCCACACTCTCTGAAGGAAAAAAGGAGGAAAAGAAAAAGGAGGAAGGAATCTGGAGTTTCAGGGCTCATCCAGGTCATCCCAGCCACTCACTCATGCCACAGAGTGGGGGGAAAAGTGAGTTATTATGATGCAATTATCTGATAACAGGCATGAAATTGCTCTGTCCAGTCTAGCAAGGCTATTACTAGTAATGAACCTGAAATGAATTATTCTAGTTTATTTCGTTTAAGGAGTGAATAAAAGGAGATTTCACAGGTGCTCTCTGGGTAGTGCATGAGGTCAGTTCACAACCAGAAATCAGTTAAGGAAAGAAACTTCACTGGGTGAGCTTTAGTGCTCTAATTTCCATACAAATTGCCAGGAATGCCTGAGTTGTATTTCAGATACTTAATTGGACACGAATGTAATGACCACTGCCACCAGGAGTCGTTGATGTTTGCAATTACAGTCCTTGTCAGTAGACAGGCCCAATAAATAAAGTGCAGAAGAGAGATTTTTCAGAGGATCCTAAAAGTATTGTAAGTAAAAAAAGCTGAACAGAAAGCGAAAAAATCTTGTGTTGCTCAGTCCTCTGGATGCTACTGTAAACCTACCCTCAGCTCAGCACCTTCATGGGAATCCCACCATTATCAGTTATTGACAGGGGAAAATACAAAATCCTCAGGAGCCTTTCTTGTTGACTGGCTGATAGGGAGAAGAAATATGCTTTTTTGAGTATGTGGGTTTTAGTTTCCATTTGAAACAGTATTTCTGGCTTAAGATTAAATTTGCTACTTTAGCCAAGGCTGTCTAGGGATATAAAAAAAGAGAAAGGTTATAGGAAGGTAGAGGATTTTTCATTCCTTTAACTGATCTAGTTTAGAAAAAGACATTTTTACCGGGCAGGGGAAAAAGAAACCCTTTCAATCCTCTGTTTCAACAGAAAAACTAAGAGCTGCTGGGAGTTCAGTACTTTCTTTTTTCCCCCTCCACACAGAAAATACTTAGGTCAAGCTGCAGAGCTCTGACTTGAATCTGCATATCACCAAATTTTAGTAGCCCATCCATACACAAAGAATAACATGTAGTCCTCTGTACAGATCACTGTCATAAAATTCAAGGATATTCCTCCTCCATGCAGGACAAAACACATCTTCCTGGTGAAAAAAGCAGAAAATACCATGAATTCACAGGCCACATGAGGTCACGAGCTGGAAACATCAACAGAAGGAGTACTTGAGAATTTTGGTTTGGCCTGAATCTGCCAGAAGCCAAATCAGATTCTGAGAGAGACACCTCATCTTACAGGGGGCCGTAACTAATCACAGAGCTAATAAAAATAACTCTGCCCATACTCAGCTACCAACAGGAAATAAGACTTTAGAGGAGCAGCAGGGAATCAGATGCCTGGGAAATTAATTTAGAAAGTCTTGGCTTATAAAACATTGATATTTGACTCAAAACCCCTATCACAGTCTTTAGTTTGTTGCATAGGATTTAATAAAGGCTAACATAATAACCTCAAAGTCTATGGACACTAATTCTTAGGTAGAATATGTTAAATTACAAGCCCCTGTAAATCCCTCTGAGTTGACACATCACAGAAATTTGGTTTTCCTTCTTTTCCCTTAATTCACCTCCACAAATCCTTAACCACACCTACATTTTTATGCTGTAGGGAAAGAGTTTTATGTGTTCAGTTTTGTGTGTGCCTGAGCTTGATCAATTGGTCCCTAAATAGGCCTTGTGTTACTTCAGCAAAATACACAGAGAAGAAGGAACAATAACCTGATATTTCAGGATTGTTGTTGTGTGAGGACAGGCTGGGAGCTGAGCTTTACATGTGGCTGCTGAAGAGGCAAGCATTCTGCCTTCCTGCCTCAAGGTTAAATATGAAAACTGGTCCTGACCTGCTCCGAAAGTCCAATTTTCTCTTGAGGCAACAAATGTATGAAGATGGTAAAAACCCAGGCAGCATTTTCTCTGAAAACACACTTTTTAACACTCTGATCACCGTTCTTTGCTTTAATAAAGGATGCACAGTGCCACTGTGAAGACTCAAATAATGCAAGCAAATTTTTTTATTTTTTTTTTCTTTCAAAGTTCAAGAAACTTTACCAGGGATCACAATGAAAAAATATATCAAAAGGCACTGGAATTTCCCAAGTCAGTTCAAAATAGAATTATTAATAAAACACACACTGTAGTCGTTGGTGCAAACCTTTATGTCTGAACATTGACTTTGAATGTGTCTGTGTCTGCCTGTCACCAGAGAAGCTCTTTTTTCTATGTGTACTATGAAGGAATCAGATTCAACTCTTACATCACAGGCCCTGTAATATTTAGGGGGGGATTACTGATTTTCCAAAACACTCAAATATACAGACTTCTTTAAATAGCAGAAATGTTCGGCCTAGTAGTTTCCTAGCAAAACCTTAAAAAAAAATTTTAAAAATCAGTAACATTCCAGCATTTCCTTGTGTTAACATATTAAAGGAGTGGTTACTACCATGGGAGGAGAACTGGGAGAAACCTCACCTACAGCCATGAGGGGAGGGAGAATTTCAAGATGGTCCTGGCACTGGTGGTGGCTGAAAGACAAGGATGAGCACAGGAGCCCCCAAGTCTATAGACTTTTGAGGAAGCTTTAAAAGCTAAAAATTGGTCTGTGCTCATGGCAAACACTTTCCTCATGACACATTTTCTGTCTGAGTATCTGATCTTGCTGATAGACATGTTTAGAGCTTCAACCCTGTCTGAAGTTGCTCCTGAGCACACAGTGAAGAAAGTCATGGGAGTCCCATCATTTGTTTTTGACTTTATATTGGTAAACATGGCCTCTGGGTCTAATGTTAATCACACTGCAAAATCACATGCTGTATGACAACAATGAACATTGGAGCAAAGCCTGAAACTTCAGGTGTGCTGAAACATTTTGTGTTGGAAATTTGTTTGCACAAGCCCAGGTCTAAATGAAGAACAAGGGGTGTGGAGGTTTAAAATCTTGTAAGACCAAGTTCTTTATGTTAATACATTTCCTCAGGATCCTTGGTTGTAGGTATTTACCTGCAGGATGATATTATAAAAAATATGTCTTGTACACAGATTAACAATTGGTACAGTCATTCTTTAATCTATTATATTTTTTCCTTCCTGGCCCTGATCCATGTCAGATCAGATTACATAAAACTGGTAATGATATAAAACTGACATTTTAGCCAGCCAAAGCAATCCTTTTAATACCTGAACAGCAATAATAATTATCAGGGAACAAAAAAATATGATACAGATTTGCAAGACATTGGAGAATTCCAGCTCATCTTGATAACCTCTTAGGAATTAAAAGTCTCTTACTCACTTGGAAATCTATTTTCAACAAAAATAATATTTGAGGCAGAGAATTCTCTGTAAAGATATCAAATATTTCTTCTATTCAGCTATTTTTCTTCCTCTTAAGATTTTGGGGAAAAAAATCTCATTAGTTTTCCTTTTTTTTCCTGAGTTTTTGGTCTCACTTTTGAGCTTTCAGTAGGTAATTTTATTTTTTAAAATAAATAATACGGGGAAGCAGATACAGAATTTTCATGTTCAGCTCCCTGAGTGAAAGTATCTCATATATTAGTCAGCTGCAGGAAGGGTGCAAACAGAGAGATATAACTCTTTAAAATGCAAAAATTTCCATTCTGCTACTGTCACCCCACTGGCTGTTTCTGCCAGAGATGCTTTGTCCTTGGCTACAGCCATGTGGGTTCAATTTTTCCACATATGTAAGGTTGAAAATGTAATTGTGAATAAAATCCATGTAGTTCAATCCTTCTTGGAATTTATCTCATTCTCAATTGTGGAGGGGACAATCTTGGAAGAACACTTACTAACATCCACCAAAACAACCCCAGAAAATGAGCTTTTCATATTTCTTTAGTGTCTAGCTCCTCCTCACCTGCTCATGAATCAGATATGTAATGTATTAATAGATTTGTATCTGTTTCTAAAGTTTGTGCTGAATTTGATGCTTTTCCCCATTTTTAAAGAAATGCTGCGTAAAGCACCTCCTTGTGCTTGAATTCTGTGATTTCATAGAATAGATTTCACGGACTCATAGGGGTTGGAAAATATCACCAAAACCATTGAGCCTCAGCTGTGCCCAGTCCCCACCCTGTCCCCAGCCCACAGCTCTGAGTGCCACCTTCCTGGGACACCTCCAGGGATGGGCATTCCAGACCTCCCTGGGCACTTCCAAGGCTGGGCCACCCTCTCCATGGGGAAATTCCTGCTGCTGTCCCCCCTGAGCCTGCCCTGCCCCATCCTGAGGCCATTCCCTCTCCTCCTGTCCCTGTTCCCTGGGAGCACAGCCCGACTCCCCCGGCTGTCCCCTCCTGTCAGGGAGCTGTGCAGAGCCAGAAGGGCCCCCCTGAGCCTCCTTTGCTCCAGGTTGAGCCCCTTTCCAGCTCCGTCAGCCCCTCCTGGGGCTCCAGACCCTTACCCAGCTCCATTCCCTTCTCCAGACATGCTCCAGCCCCTCAATTCCCTGTCCTGAGGGGCCCAGGAGTGGACACAGCACTCAAGGTGTGGCCTCAGCAGTGCCAGCACAGGGACGGTCACTGCCCTGCTCCTGCTGCCATCCCATGGCTGGGACAGCCCAGGGGCCATTGGCCTCTTGGCCACCTGGGCACTGCTGGGCTCCTGTCCAGCTGCTGTCACTGGCACCCCCAGGGCCTTTCCCAGCTTTCCAGCCCCTCTGGAGCAGGTTGTACAATCTTTTCAGTGAGGAACTTTTCCTAATATCCCATGTAAATCTTCTCTGAGTGGTGCAGGGGAGCAGAAAAAAGGAGTTTGCCTCACCACAAAATGTCAGCAGCAAGTTTGAGGGAGAGGGGGTGAAGAGGTTTGCCTTAGGCCTCAGTGCTGTGCCCCAAGGTTAATGAACACAGAAATAGCTTCCAAGATGACCCCAAAACAATCAACAAGATGTGCAGGTAGGTCAGACTCTTAGCTGTGCTTGTCATAAAGCAGCTCAGATGTGTGAAACTGGCTATTTCACACCCAAAATGAAATTGGTATCTGTCTCGGTTTGGGGCCAATCTAGCCAGCCAGTATCTAGTATATTGCCAGTCTCAAAAATTTTTTGTATTCTAAACAATTTTTTCCTTAACTTTCACATCTGGGATCTCTTCTTCAGGAAGAATCTCCCACTCCGCTCCCATGAGCAGCATTAAGTGATGCTGGATTTTATCTTTAGAATACATTTCACTCCAGCAGTATGTTAATGTCCCTTAAACTTGAAAAATCCCTGTATCCACACAGCCTGTCATTTTAAACTCAAATGTTTGGATTTACAAGTGCAAACAGCTGTTCCTAACAATTTTTAAAGACTAGAGAGTGACAGGAAGTGTAACCTACAAGTGCAAACATGGGCTAAAAGATCTTGTCTTAAAAAAAATGGTCCTGAAGGATTGAAGTTGCTTTTTTTTCAAAAAAACACCTGTCACTATAAAGTGCAAACAAAACTACCACTAAAGCACTAAAGCACAAACACATTTAGGCCAGTTTATCAAAAACTGTAATAGCATATGCTTTTAATCACACATAGCTGCTCTACTGATGTGTGTTTCCCGGGGATGTCTCTATCTGGTCGATCTAACTTCATTGGTATAAATTCAAATTCCTGTCTAATACAAAGCTAGCCCAGACTGACTTTCCACTTCCAAATGAATACCCACAAACTTTTCCTCCCATTACCCTTCCTGAATTTTTATCTCTGCTATCAGGATTCCCTTTCACAACATTTTCTCATGATTTTCACCCTTCTTACTCTGCCTCTGAAAACATCAGCCTGCAAAATTTTTCCACAGGGAGTGAGCCAGCCTGAGGGCATGGGAAGGACTTGGTGGAGAAATATGAGTATTCCAAATTATATCTTTTCCTTTAAAGCCTCACCCACTGCTCTGTGGGTGATGGCACAGTGCAAGATCCAGATCCTCTGGCAGGGATGGGTTCTGCCAGGTTTAAGTGTAATGTCTTTGGGACCATCAGTTCCTCTGTCCTGGGTTCAGGATTCTCTTTATAATCTGAAAAGATGGGAAAACCAGCACGACCAGGTTGCTGAGAGGAAAACATCTTTATTTCACCCAAAAGCAAAGGGGAAGATGTGGCATTGCAGCCTTTTGCCATCAGCTGTTTTCAAGCTGCAAATATCAGCCTGGATGCAGCATGGTTTGAAATTCACCAAAACCTACACATTTTTTAACAGAGCACATTTTCCTGTGGAAATGCACTTTTGGGAAACACAAGGGTTGTTACCCTGCCATGTACTAAAATACCCATACATTTTGGATTTTTTGATCCTTGGTAAGAATTTTCAATCTTTGGAAATCCAAGATCCTTTCAATTCCTGATTTTTGGATCCTTGCTAAGGATTTCAGCACATCTGGAAGCTGCCCTGGTTTAAGCAGGGGTGGGAGAAATTCACTTCAGGGGGAACCAAAAGGATCCCTCATTCAGCAAGCAAATAGCACCATTAGTAATATCTGGTGCGTCTTTCTCCTTTCCCAAGCTCACTAAGAATATTTGTTTTGACAAATTCATGGTACTTGGGTGAGCCCAATGTTTGTTCAAACTCTGAAAAGAGTAAACTGGGATCCTGCTACCTTTTGCAACTAAATCTTCCATCACCTGTTTAGAAAAGTAAATTTTTTCTATTTCTTGTTTTTATTTTTTCAAACCTGTGAAAGAACAGGGCCTTTAGTGAACACTCAGACCTGCCACAGATCTTTTTGTGTGACCTGTGCCAAACCTCTTCTTTGCTCTTTTTCCCTACCAAGTAGGAACTTTACGTGCAGTTATCGCTTCGAAGGCTGTAAGAAACACGGGACCCAAATTCCTGCCATTCTCCTGCTACTGGAGACAACCACACCATTTATTCCCTTCCCTAAACTGATCCCCCTCCCGTCTCAAAAAGGACTTTTACTGCCAGGGGGGCTGCTCACCACTGCATGATGTAACTTCCAGAGCTTAATCCCAGCAGCCTTACACTGCTGCATCCATGCAGGACCACCCACAGTGTTTGCCTTCCTTTCACTTTCTCCTCCAACCACCATAGAATTTGGCTGAAAAAATGGCTGCTGGGCCATTTTCAGCTTCATTTCACCTCTCCTACCTTTTGGCATCTGGAAACCTGGAGGCATTGTGGTACTGTCACAAATCCACTCCTGCCCTGGCAATAAGTTCCTCACTTGTAGGGCTCAAGGTTCTGCTTCTCTGTTTTATCAGCATTTATACAGTGGCTGAGCCTCTACAGCATTAACAGCTGGTGGCTTCCCCACTTGGAAATATTTATTTGCTATGGGAAACAAAATTTGCCATAAAGTTGCAGTCTACAAGCCCTTACGCTTCCTTCCAGGTCTGCTGCTGGAGGACTGAAATGCGATACCTTTTTCTGGATAATGTTTCTGTTCTTACTTCTCGTCTTTGCTGTGCTAACAGCTTTGTGTGGCCTTCAAGTTTCTGTCCATGTTTCCTCCAAGTATAGGTTGCATCTTTTTCGTTGTTCATCAGGAAGATCAATGTGCTCATGGAGTCCTGCACACATCACTGCTTAAAAATCATTAACACTAGATTTTTTGTGAGTTTTCTCTGGAAAATAATGGATTCGCATTTTTGCACCTGTTGTTTCAACTCCCATGGCCAAGGGATGGCCTCTGCTTGTGCAGAGATGTTACCTACAGAAATGAAGAATTTTCTCTTAATCTTGAAAGGTATCACATTGACCATAGCCATACCCACGTGACGAACCTCAATATTCCTCCAGCCACTGTCCTGGCAAAGAAATTTCTGATGCCAAAGCCCTCTTGGCAACAAATCCTTTCCCTTGGCAGCCCTCTACCAGCCTGCCTGCATATTGCTGGCCTCACTGCTGCAATTCCAGAGACTTGTGTTTCCTCCCACAGGGTTCCTCCAGCCCCAGCCTCTGAGGAGTTGTGACATCTCATGCAGGAGATCCCATTAAACCAAAGGAGTTCTGAAATCACAGAGATGTCTCTATCTAATTTCATGAGGCTGTGCATCTGCTAGGATGTAGCTGGAAAACAGGAACGTGTGCTCCAATCAGCACCTTCTCTTGCTGTTTAAAAAGGTGTCCCAAAAGAGTGGTCCTGGCTGATCTCTGCCCTGTGTGCTGTCTCTGGGGTGCATCTCATGAATTCAAATGCTATTGGTACCTGAAGGGGCAGGACGATGTTCAGAGCAGCACTGGGTACACTGCAGAGACTGTCATGGGCACAAAAAATACAAAATCTGTCTTCAGATCATAGAACCATAAAATACTTGGGGTTGAAAAGGGCCTTAAAGCCCATCCAGTGCCACCCCTGCCATGGCAGGGACACCTCCCACTGTCCCAGGCTGCTCCAAGCCCCAATGTCCAGCCTGGCCTTGGGCACTGCCAGGGATCCAGGAGCAGCCACAGCTGCTCTGGGCACCCTGTGCCAGGGCCTGCCCACCCTGCCAGGAAATAATTCCTGCCCAATATCCCACCCAGCCCTGCCCTCTGGCACTGGGAGCCACCACCCCTTGTCCTGGCACTCCAGACCTTGGTGATATCTCTGGTTTTGTCTTCTATCCCTTCACTCCAACCCCAACACTGCTGCACAAACTGGATGCTCCAGGTGAAGGAATGATGGCATTTGTCATGGTAGCACCCTGGCTTCACGGCAGAGCCAACCCTGTGACACAGGTGTGTGCATTTTGCAGGAATTTGGTACAGACACATTTTGGAGTTTACATCAGTACTAAAAAAATTCTTCAGAGCTGAATAACTTGCCATTTCCTGTCTAAATAAAAAAGCATGGGGGACAGGTTATTTTAGATTTTTTCTGTTGTTTTTTTTTTTTTTTTTTTTTAATAAGGAATGTTGTCAGTCCTATTTTATTATGCGTAATAGAAGTAGGTGAAAAGAAATCATTTATAAGCACTGCATCTAACCTAATTAAAACTACAATCACAATGTTATCTGAATGTCTTACAACATTGTTTAAATCCAACAAGTAAACAAGAAAACAACAAATCTATGCAGGGTTTTTTATACATATGGTGAGAAAGTTTGCAAAGTGTTAAAATATATTTTCTGTTCTGTGTGTTTCTGGTACAAGGAAGTGATGTGTAGATTAGTGTATATTTATGAACAGAGCCTTGACTTTTACAAGCAATAATCGACTTCAAAACATACAATGTATATCTTAAAATATCCCCTAAAGCTGCTCATATAAAGTCAAATCCAGCACCTACTAAAGTTCAGCCAGCTGACTCTTTGACTCCAGTGGGCATTTGACAGCCCATGGTAATTGTGAAGTACCTGACAGTCTAGTTGTATTCATATGAAAAAAATCACATTGCATAGATTTAAACAGGAAGACATGCAATAACAAGACAAGTCACAGTATAGCAAAACCTTGTTTCTTTGGTGAAACAGAAGCAGATATAAAAGTTACAAAGATTTTAGACTTTCATTCACAAAAAAAACCCAAAAACAAAAACCAGACATTCACATTATACACTATACAAGATAATAATATAAATAGAGAAAAGTATTATGTGCATTGTTTGGGGGTGAGGGGTGGGGAACAGACCGGCCAATGTGGGGAGGCCCCGCCACAAGGGTGTGGAGCAGCCCCTGCCATCCCTCAGGGTCAGAGAATGTTGTCTGAACTCTGGTTTCAGCTCCCAGCGAGCTGTGGGAACTCCATGGGCAGCTCTGCCATGCTGGCTGGGTCTCAGTTCTTCTCCTTTCCCTCTCAGGTTTTTTTTTTCCCATCACAACCCCACGCGAACACAAAGGCGTAAACCTCGCGCCTCTGTGTGTGTGTGTGTTTTTCATGTTACTTTAAAAGGTACATCCTAAGGAACTTACTTTACTTTTTTTTTTTAATTATTATTTTTTCCTTTTTTTAATCTTTTTTTTTTAACCTTTTTTTTTTTTTTTTGTTTCTGTCCTGTGCCCAAAGGTGTGCAAGGCACTTTGCATGAATAACAGTCCTTTCCGCGGAGAGGCCGTTTCAAACGTCACCTCTTACACTCACTGTACACGTCCAGGTCAGTGACCAGGGCAAAGAAATCATAACAGAAAACTCCTACGTACACACTGCACCAAACTACAACCTAGAACCAATCTGTGCACACACTTCTTTAGAGAGAAAGCCAAGATCCTGATTCTTCTGTAGGTCATGCACAGTTCTCACCCACCTAGCCGCAAACAAATGATTCCTGTTTAGCAGGAATTTTTGTTCTCCGGGGGGGAAAAAGAGTGAGCTGAACTGAAAGATGGTTCCAAAAGTGGAGCTCAGGGGCTAATACTGCACTGGGGAGCTCTTTGAATCTTCCTTGTATGGGTAAAATAACATCCAATAAATTAAATCAGTATGGCTTACTTCATTTATTTATGTACGCTTCACAGCTGCAGCATTCATACACAAACATTCATTACTTTATAAAAAGATTAAAAAATGGTTATATATACAAAATTATTTACTTTTTTGATTTTTGTTTGTTTTCTACAAAAAAAAAAATCCCCCAAATACCAGGTCTACCTCCATTTTAGAATGCAGAGACCTGTAGTATAGACCTTGTGGTTAATATAGTGAAAGTAATTTTTTTCCTTTTTCCTTTTTTTTTTTTT
>VYXF01014147.1:0-10111 GCA_013397295.1 Polioptila caerulea | reverse complement strand
AAGTATTTTCTGTTTAACAAATAATAACTTAATAGTGATAGAGAACTTGTATTTACTGTAGAAGTAAACATTTATAACACAAAGTGTGCCTTTTAAACATTCTAAAAGTATGTTTTAAGTTGGAGATGTAAATGTAAAAGCTGAGTGGTGAGGAGGAGATCTCATCAGCTCTGAACCCTCAGTGATCTCTCTTGTTTAGAGTCCCAGAATATCCTGAGCTGGGTGGGATCCACAGGGGCCATCAGTTCCACTCCTGGCTCTGGACAGACACCCCAGCAATCCCACCCTGAGAATCTCTGGGAGGGTTGTCCAAATTCTCCTGGAGCTCTGGCAACCTCGGGGCCATGGCCATTCCCTGGGAGCCTGGGCAGTGCCCAGCACCCTCTGGAGGAAGAACCTTCCCCTAACATCCAACCTAAAGCTGCTCTGACACAACTTCAGGCCATTTCCTCAGGTTCTGTCCCTGTCAAAGGGAGCAGAGATCAGATATTGCCCTTCAGAGGATGCTGGGGACAACGGCGAGGTCTGACTTTAGTTTCCTCTCTGCCCAAATTACTTCAGCTCCTGTCTAGACCCTTCCCCATGTCCACGCCCCTCCTTTGGGCACTCCCTGACACCTCCAGATCCCTCCCTGGTGTTGCGAGACAGAGCTGTGAGGCAGGGGCAGCCCTTGGGTACTCACGGTTGACAAAGATTTGCTCCTCGTGGGACAGGATGCTGGTCAGGTGTGCTCCCTGCAGGCGGCACTCCCGCTCTGCCGTGTCCCACGTGCGCCGGTGCGCGAAGTACTTGTAGCACTGTCCCTGGAACTTGTGCCAGCCGTAGTCACAGGTCTCCGTGTCTGCAGCAAACAAAGCACGTTCTTGTCAGTGCACCCAAACTAGGCACGTTTGATCAGTGCACCAAAACTGGGCACATTTGGTGAATAGACCAAAATGAAGCACACTTGGTCAATGCACCAACACCTGGTCAGTAGACTAAAATCAAGAGCGTTTGACCAGTGCGTCAAAACCAGGCATGTTTGATCAGTGCACCAAAGCCAAGGATATTTGGTCAGTGCACCAAAACCAGGCACGTTTGATCAGTGCACCAAAACCAGGCACATTTGTTCAATAGACCAAAACAAGGCACTTTTGACCAATCAACCAAAACGAGGCATGTTTGGTCAAAGCACCAAACCCAGGCACAATTGGTGAATGCACCAAAACAAGGCAAACTCAGTAATGGACCAAAACCAGGCAAGTCTCATCTATACCAATGGATTTTCTGTGGGACAAAGCTTTGAGAAAAAGCCATCTGTTAAGGCATGCAAAATCAAACACTTGTTGAAATTTCATTTTCAGGTAGTTCTCCTTACCCAGTTTCTGTACACCCACCCTTGAGACCTCACTTTCAGGCAGTTCTGTTAACCCACTTTCAGCACAAACTGCCAGAATATTACTTATCTAAGGCATATAATTGCAATTGGAAAATTTGTGGGTTTCTGCTGGTTGAATTAAGCTGAATCTGGGCAATTTCAAGAAGATGTCTTCATCCATAACAATGGGTGGATTAAATGCCTGGATGTTGGAGTGCGGTGAACCTACATTTCATCAGTTTTCTGAGCTTGTCCATGGGGATGGGAATTTTTACTTGCAAGGACAAATGGTTCTTCAAGTGACTGTATTAACTTAAGTTTGGAAGAAACTGATAACTGTAAATTATATGAAGGGAAATGATAGTGATTGTTCAGTCCACAGAAGCAAAGCTGTAATATTATCTTTCTGAGCTCCTGCCTCCAAATCCTCCCCCAAAACCCATCTTCCTTGATGAAGCTAACTTTAGGTATCAATTTTTTAGGAGGTTTGCAAAGCTGAAATACAAAGTAGTGAAATTGCACTTTGTCTGTGCTTGCATGAGGCATGGTGCTGATAAGAATGCATCACAAGGAGAATTCACACCAACCAATATATGCTTTCAGAGCAAAGAGAAATAAACACAAGTCTTGGAACAGGAACAACATGTAGATTTGATGTTAATTATTCTGTCAAGCTTAGGCAGCTGTAAACAGAATAGGTGGCAAAAATCAGGAGTTTTGGTTCCAAGTTTGCTTCTGTGGGGACAAATCACAGGAAAAAATCAGCGTTAATAAGATGGGCAAAACAAGCGTGGTGTCTGAATATGTCTGAGCTGTGCTTGAGGATGGGAAGGACTTGCCAATGATAAGAGGGAGTTTTAGGGAGGAGTGGGAGAAACAACAGGGAAAAGACAGGGGGTTTTGAGCCACAACAGAGCAACGGCACCATAAAGGACATTTCAGCATAAGATTACAGTGTATTTCAGCCACAGCTATCTCAGCACGGGATGGCTCACCCTGAGTGGCCTCAGGATGCTGAGAAACAGAAACACAAGGCCTGGCCTCACCCACCCAACAGGAATCAGCCAATTCCCACCAAATTTTATCAGCTGCCTGACAAAAATGGAGTCTGAAACCAACTGTTCCAGCATTTCCAGAGTTATGGAGATGTTCTGGGCTGGAAACTGGATTTCTGATTTTCAGTTAGTCAGGGCAGTCAGTGTTCAATAACATGCTTTGTCCGAAAAGCCTCTTTTTGCCTGAGTAGAGAAACAGATATATATTGCAGTATGTGCCAAAGGCTGATGTTTGCAAATACCTTAACGAAGGGATTACTCAGGTTTGATTTGCTACCACCTAAAAATCAGTCTTTCATAGCTCAGATTCTTAATTCACAGCAGGAAGAGGCCATTTCATTTGGCACACCAAATAGTCCATTTAAAAAAAAAAAAAAGGTTTAAATCCCCCATGACACAAACTAGATTTTACACATACATAACTGGATTTCAAAGTGCAAACATATCACTTCAGAGGCTTATCAGAATTTCTCTGACACTAACAATGTAGTCATTGTCTTAGAGTCTGATATCAAAATAATTTCCCAAAAGTTATCAGTATTGACATAAATGTACCAAATGTAAAGGCATAATAAAGGTTACACTGATTATCTCCCTTCTATTTCCAGGAAGCTGGACTGTAGAAAACTTCTTGTGCCTTGAGTCATCCCAGCTGTGAAAAAAGGAATGTAATCTACATAACCAAATTGTTAGTATTTTTTGTCTTTTCCCTCTTTGTATTCTGTGTGAGGTGCAGGCTGCAGACATAGCTTTAATCTCTGGCATCTAGGTAATTTTTAATATTTAGTCTGCCTTGTGCTCTCTAGAGCATTTGTTTAACCACAAGAGGCTGACTAACAGACCTATGTCCTTTGTGAAGGCACTTAAGAGTTTATTATTTATCTTGTTCAGGGACTCCTTTTCCCACAGGAAACAAGTCAGATAATAGCAAGGAGCTGAGAAAAACGTGGCCAGAGAGGATTTCCAGGCTATTCTAATCAAGCCTTCCCTCACCTCTGCTAGGGAAGAAGTGAAGGATTTGAGAGAAGATCTGCTGAAAGGCACATTGGGGAAGCAAAGAGACTTGAAAATACAAAACTGAGGGGGCTGTGTTTAAAAAGATATGAGCATGAATTATAAATAACATAATTTCTCTTCTTAAGGCAAAAGCTGCCAAACACTGACAAAGGGAAAAGTTAAGTAGCTTCTGCACCTGTGTGAATACATGATGTTTTTAGATGGAGGAAAAAAGGATTTTTGTGTTAGGAGTTGGGGGAGTGGTTGGGGATTATGGGGTTTGTTTTGGGGGGGGGTTTGCTTTTGGTGTTTGCTGTTGTTGGCATGTTTGGTGGTTGGTTCTGCGTTTGTATTAGACAAGAGGTTGATGAGAAGAGGGAAAAAACAAATAAGGAAAGGAAGATTTGAGATGGTAGGGGATGAAAAATGCAAACCAGGCAAGTAAAACTGTGGGGACAGCTTAATCTCTGCAGAGTTTTGTCCTCAGTGTGCAACCCTTACTCAATGAAGAAAGCTGAAAGGGTGACAAAAAAGTAAAAGGGTTCCATATGGGTACAAATTTTTAGTGCCTCTACCGAACCAGATACTAATTGCAGGGGGCTGTAAATTTTCTGACCCAACCACAGTGAGCAGAGTAGGTGGAAGTACTTATTGAATGAAATACTTCACATTCATTGTGTGCCTCGTCATAGACTTCTGCAACCTTTTTCCAGCATGTGATGGAAAGACTGAAACACTGCTCACCCTATTTGTGGTGTTTTAAAGCTCATCTAGGGTTTATGACAATTTACAGGGGTTTTCAGTGGTGTCTGCAGGGAGTTGCTCTCACAGCCTCTGTTCTCTGTAACTGCAATTGAACATGTGTAACAACATAAACAGTGCATTAAAGAAAGAGTTCTCTGTAGGTTTGATACATAAATAGGGACTGCTTTGTCAATAGCTGCTGACAATGGTCCATTGTCTTTAAAGAAATTCCAGAAGAGGCTTAAAGGGAATAAAGACTGACACAGGTACCAGAACATAATGAGACTCTTACTCAGCTGTGAATTTTATCATTGACTCTCTGCCTTCAGCTAATGAGGAAATGCTGGAGACCACTTAGCCCACATATCTCAAGGAGAAAACAATTTCTAGTAAATATCCAAAATAATCCCTTTCTAGCTGATAGACATCAATAAGACACCATCTGTTTTCAGAAAGCATCTGTTCCCTGAGCTTTTCTCCCCAGCAAACTTCAACCCCAACCAATCAAACCTGGAGAACAACGTGAATTAAATGAGACTGGAGTAATCACAGACTTTGAAACAATGAACTTGGGTTATAAGAACACATAACTCCTGATAGGGCAGTTAAAACCCACAGTTGTTTTGTTTTCAGAACCTGGAAGAGAGCAGCTGGTTGTATTATCCCAAGGAGGCACATATCCTGTTACAAACACTCATGTCCAGCTGCAAGCAAGCCAAACCTTAAGCTGAAAACATTCCTTGAGAACAGGTAGACACCAGCTAAAGCAGGAAAAGGAGAAAAAGAAAAGGAAACTCTAGCCAGCCAAGGAAAGAAGAGGAAAATCCACAGAGGTGCTCATCCAGTTCTCATAAAGAGAACTCACTCTTAAAACTGAGGTTTGAATTGGCAAGTCTCTACCATTTCCTGAGTTGTCATAGGGGCTTTACACAGAGGGATGACAATGGAAAGACTGATGGCTCCCCCAGAATAAAACTCAAGCCAAGATTTACTGTAATCTCCTATCACTCTTTGGAAAAGTGTTTTGGGGATACTTATGAATTTTAAGGGGCGATGTCCAAATGTCAACAAGTGACAAGCAGAATATTCATCTTTCCTTTGTAAAGATAGAGGAGTAGGGCAAAAGAGGATATTGTCCCTTTTAATCTCACCTGCACCAGAAGTCATGCTGTCTTAACTGAGCTAACAAAGGCAGACTTTTCAAGGAACTTTCAGCTGCACTATTTCTAACATCTGACAAATTCAGCTCTCTTCAGGAAGATGTTCTCGGGCTCAGATTGCTGAACTCTTTCCACCTGGCAAGAGGAAGGGCTGTCAGGGAGCCAGTTCCAGCTCCCTGAGTCTCAGAACTGATTTGCCTCAGCCTGGATTAGATCACCCAGAAGGTTCCTTTAACTTCTCCACCTGCCAGAGCTCCCTGACGTGCAGCTGTGTTGTCCCCTGGTCACAGTCCGTCCAAATGCTGACACTAGCATGATACCCTTGTCAAAGATCCCTTAGTCCAGAGCAGTCCCACAGGGGCATTTGGGTGAAATTCTGAGCTCTGCATTTCCTTCTGCACCAGTGTAGTGGGCGTAGATGTAGGTGATCTCCCACTCTGAGCTTCATTTCCAAAGGCAGTGGATGCTCCCTGCTCACATTCCCTCCCACAGCACTTTGAATGCTCAGCACTGTACCCAAGAAATCCCTTCAGCCTGATTTTTTTTTTTAAGCTTTCTAAAATGAATAGTATATTTGAAAAAAAAAAAAGAAAAAAGAAAAAAAAAAGTAATGAAATATAATCTCGGTGTGCTGCGCTCCACCTTTCCTGTGGCACCGAGGTGCATATTCTGTCGTCCTGGCTGTCGTCTTTAAATCTAGTGAGGTCAGGACTGATGCCTTGAAATGAAGCCTGCTTGCCAGACAACCATGTCTGAATTGCCAACACAGTTTTATTTTGTCTGGTGGAGTGGAAATTTGGCACTAAAACCTTCTCCCAACTCCCAAACCACTGCAGGACTTTAAGTGGAGGAAATTTAAATTCCAAAGCTGAGAGAGCACAGCTCTGGTTCTGATTGACAAACTAGGTAATGTTCCCACTAACAGCCTAAAATGCACTCTCAGGTTGGTCATAAAAAGCAGCTTAAAGCTACCATGGCACTCAGAGCCATTCACTGCTATGGATTTGCTGGAATGAAGGGGAGGGGGAAGGGAGTGAGAACATTTATTTCTTTTGGTGTGAAAACATGTCAATTTTTACTTTAGGAGAAAAGATTCAGAAAGCCTTGTCAAGTTAAGCAAGGTTAGACAGACTGCTGAAAAGGTTAAACAGTAAAAACGCTGGAGCTGATCAGATCTGAGTTTTCATCTCTGACAAATGGATCCCTACAGGTTGAGCTGGAAGAGTGTGCAAACCACTCTTCACTGGAGCTGAGAAACAAACATGAAAACACACAATTAATGATAAAACAAATCCGAAGGTTTAGTTCATTCACCTGTGACCAATCAATCAGCTGAAGGAAAAGGAAAAAAAATATATTCATAAGTTTAGCAAGCACATTGTAATACACTATTTCTTTTTCCCACGGAAATGCTTTCATTAATTTTATTGACAGAAAAAATGTTGCTACCCAATTCCTCCTCCCACGTATTGAGTAAGCATCTTGCACTGTAAATGTTTCCTGTTAATGCAGTGGGGTTTCTTGCAGGCAATTTTCTGACAACTACAGGCACGTGGATATTCAGTCTTGTTTCAGATATCCATCTTAGAAAGCCTTTTACAATCTCCTTGTAACGATAATCCCGCACCTTTTCCTAAAATAATCCCAAGAGAAATAATTTCAAAAACTGTGGTATGAAAGCTGTGGTCCCCAGTGGATGAATAGATAATCTGCCTTATTTACTAAACTATTCCTACATCTAACTGATGCTTTTTTGGAGGTGATAGGTTTTGATATGTCTTTCACACCACATGTAATTACTTAAGAGAGATACTCAGCCACAAAGTAGCTCTGCTCCCACTCATTAAGCATCCCTATAATAATGAGAGAGACTTGCTATGTGTCTACCCAGCAGATTGCAAGCCAGCATAAGCAAGCAGGCTTGGAGCCACCTGAAAACTGCTGCTGAAAAGCAACACCCAAAAGCTGCTGTCTTGACGCAGAAATTGCCCCTTATATCAGTTTATATTTTGTACATGGCAACACTGCTTCCACTCAGGATAGGGCTTGTGCAAAACGAGAGATGGGAAAAAACCCTGAACCACAAGTCAGGGAAGTCTAACAAAAATTAGGCTCTTTCCTCACTGCTGGTGACTTCTGCAGATTTTAGTTGGTTTCTTCCATCTGCTCATTTTTAGGAGGCTTTGCCCTGTTACTCCAGAAGGATTTGGGGCTGGAAATGGGTGCCCAGCAGCACAGGTGAGCACCCTTACCTTGCTCACAGAGAGCCCCGATGTAGCTGGGCAGGCACAGGCAGGTGAAGGTGTTGAGGCCATCAATGCACGTGGCTCCATTCCGGCACGGGTTGGACTGGCACTCATCGATATCTGCAGCAGAAAATAAAAGTGGTTTTACCACCCACCCAAATCCCAGGAGGGAAATGATTTGCAGCCTTAGTCAGGCTGGTGACTGGGACCAGTTCAGAGCAGAAGAATTAAGTATTGCTAAAGATCCCAGCAGTCACTGTGTGGATGAGAAAGAGGAATGCCATGCAGCGTTCTCCTGGTGGAAAATCTGACTTGTGTGTGTGACCCTGGCACAACAAAAATTCCCATTAACCACCAGGGACCTCAAATATCTTCACGAAACTCAAGTATTAGAAATCCTATCATGTAGCATTAAACAGACTGCTAATTTCAGTCTGCAGAGAAGCAGGATCTGGAACCCGATTTGTTTGCATTTCTCATTTCTTTCTGGTCTAGTCTTATTGAGATAAGGACAAAATATCATAGCATTCACAGTCTTGTACAGCAAACAAATAACATGTCTGTCCCTGCTTCCTCTAGCTGTTAAAATACTTTGTCTTCACCTTTTAAATTGGACCACAAGTTCATTTTATGTAATTATTTTTATCATGGGTTGCTGTTGCAGAGGTTATAAGCTATTGTGTCTCTTCATAAAGATCATATGAAATTTTCCAATGAGTGTTATTCCTCTGAAACAATCACAGCATAAACTTCAACACAGGTTTTGCAAACATCTCCATCCAAAAATGAACTGCTGGTTGTGGTTCACTCCTTAAAATATGGGAGAGAAGCTGGACATATCTACAAACCAGCAAATAACTAGGAATAATTGCTGCATCATGTAGAAGGCTTAAAAAATATATATTTCTGTTTTAAAATATGCTCTGGTCAAATTTTATGCTAGGTCTTAACTTGTTCCAGTCATTTTAATATACTTTGGCTGGCTTTCTGGAAGGAAAATTGTTTATTTAGCTGAGACATAATTGAGTCTCCTGAAATCTGCAGTCACAGGAGGTGCAACGATGTCACAGGAAACTGGAAGCGGTTCCTCAGCTAACATTGTTACCAAAATAATGATTTTTACTAAAGATGCATATGATTAAAATAATATTTAAAATTTCCTGCAAAAATTTTCAAGTTTGTGTTCAGTGCTCAGCTTCCCATTCACATTTGGGATTAGTTTATCTCACCAGCCTTTCAAGTAACTATGGGAAGCTTTTAGGGAACTATCCCAAATATTAATGACTATTTTGGTATTCTTGGTGTGGTTTTGAATTTAATGCTATGAATTTCAGCTCCTGCAGTTCATCCACAGTTCCCTTAACCCCTGTGTGTGTGCACATATCTGTGCATTTTATGGAGAGAGAGAAAAGGGGAGACACAATAGGGAACTCTCCATTTGATTGTCCCAAAGTAAGGCCTCAGTGTAGAATTGTTCAAATGTCCATGAAGCCTCTAACTTTAAAGCACACCAAATCTAATGTACAAGAGCTTTTATTTCAAGTTAATCAGCACCCAGATGGGTCCAGTTTACCTAATTCACACTGCTCCCCATTGAAACCTGGTAGACAGGTACAGATGTAGAAGGAGCCACGTGGGTAGCAGGTACCACCGTTGAGGCAGGGGCTGCTCTTGCATGGATCTTGGCCTGTTGAACAAGTAGAAAAAGGAGTTTGACTCCCTAGTTTAAGGAAATGGTGTATTTTTGATTTTTGGGAGAGAAAAAAAAATCTTTCTTCATTGCTGCATTGGTAATGCAGGCTTTACTGTAGTTACAGAAACACCATTAACATACTCAACTACTCAAAATAGGATTTATAAAACAGTAAAGCTTGTCTTCAGGCATCGCTACTTTCAACTTTAACAACAATATGGCATTTACTACAAACCAATGTAAATTTCTCTTGGAATTACTTTTTTATTCACAGCAATTTGTACTATATTTGGCAGTCATGATACTCTGTTGAGGATTTAGTTTGCATGACATGACAATTAATTATAGCTGAAAACAGTTAAACATATGCAAAATGAATGGAAAATGCTTTTTTCTTGAAAAGTGTTAGTTTATGCAGAATGACAGGGTACACAGAACATACTGACTGGCTGCTTATATTTAATCAATCAATGCCCACAAATTCTTATTTCTTTTCTCACATGTGTTTTCCCACCTGCCTTTCTTAAAAATACATTTAAAGTATACAAACAAAGCCACTGAATACATTTGTAAATGGATTGAATATTAAGATAAAAACTTACCTGCTGTGAAATCCTCAGTTGTTATGGGTGTTAGCGTTTAAATAACATTTCCTTGAAGAGCTTTATGCCTTCCATTGATGTTTATTTCCACTGAGTTTAGATACCCAGGTATTTGTACTTGAGTTCATGCCTAGGAGCACTCACTCACACAAACAAGTTCACACTAAACCATTTCTAAGAGTTTCTCACAGTGGGAGGTAAATCCTGAAGATAGTCCTTGTAACATGCAAAAATAAAGCCCTGGCTTTGAAAACTTAC
>VYXF01014146.1:61644-76356 GCA_013397295.1 Polioptila caerulea | reverse complement strand
TTTAATTCTTCCTGGATCTCCTCCCTCCTGCATTCTCCCTTTCCGGTAAATTTTTTGCATTTGAGTGTATCTCGCATTCTCCTTCTCCGGGAACTCTTTGCATCTGAGTGTGTCCGTGCATGATCGTATCAGTTTTCTCTGGACCGTCTTTTCATTTGAATACGGCGATGAAATTTAAATTAAATCTTTTCCGACGGATGTCTCCTAGGCGGGTTCTGGTTCCTTATCACAATAGTCTTCATTGTTTTGGCAGTTTTGGTACTTTGTTAAGTGCTTAGAGGGGTGGGGGAGTTTTTTTGCTCTGCTGTTCAGCCAGCGAAAGCTTCAGATAAGGTTTTCAACATACAGCGTCTTACTTACTTTGCAATATGCTAAATGTTGCAATATGCTAAAACTACATTTCTTTATTAAATGAACGAATTTGATATATCTTATCCATAACATTCTCTTTTCTTTCCAATTTGTATGATTTTGAAAGACTAAATGTCTCTCTTGGGCTTGCTTTGAAAGCTTTTAATAATATTATGGAAGAGTTTTTTGGAACAGATCAGAAAACATAGATGTGCACTCAGCTTTTCATTTTAGGCTGAATGGGGGAAGTAGATCGGAACACTGGTGTAAAGGAGCCTTCCTGGGGTGTAGAGACATATCCTTCTTCCTATTGACATCATGGAACACAACCTCTTTCATATTAAATTCTATTTTAAAAGTGAATGAAGGGCGTTTTCAGAAACAAAATTATTGAAAAGTTGATATCTCTGCTCTAACGCGTGGGTCACATCTTTAGGGTGGGGTTTCTTCCATTGTTTGTTTGTTTTGTTCTGTTTTTTCTTTCTTCTGTGTTGTCAAACTTGGTTTGTGCAAACTGCAGTAAAAGCAGGAATAAACTAAGTTGTCGGTCATTCTACTTCATCCATTTCAACCAAGGACAGGTATATAATAGACACCCACATTAGGAAAGCATAACTTTTTTTTCTTAATTTTATACTGCCATGCACAATAGGCTACAGATTATTTGCTGTATAAGACAATGATTCATAGTAGGAGAGTGCAAGTTACTGCAGGATAAGAGGATGAGAAATCATATCCATGGCCATTGTCCTGGGCCCTTCCACTAATGGATTGCCTGATAAATGAAGATCCCAGCTGCCCAGGAAAATGTCTCAAAAAAAATTACTCAGCAGACTAAGGAGATTATGTGCATTTGAATAAACCTGGTTTGGACATGGACTATTCAGATTGAAGGAGAATGAATTTGTTCAAATGTATACATGTTGAAATAATTTTTGATATTCCTTTTACATGGGAGGTAACATGTTACTGATCCTCTTGGAAAAGTTAATTTTGCTCCTTTGTCCTGATGTTGAGCATGTACTCAGAAATAGCAGGAAAAATCTGTAGAAGTGTGCAAATTTCAGTTTTGTTTTTGTCTTCTGCCCTCATAACGTGAAGAAAAGCAATCAGTTTATAGGAAGCTGTTGATATACTGCCAGTAACACCTCCTGGATTCTATTGAATCCCCTTGGCAATTCAGGACTATTTGGACTTGGTGATCATAGTGGGTCCCTTTCACCTCAGAATATTTTGTGATTTGGTAGAGATGCCCTTTTTCTCATGTAAACTAAAAGCCAGGATTTCCTGCATTCCCAACTCCTTTGACTTTCTGCTATTTTATAAAAACAAATAAAGAATATAGAATACATATTTATAATTACATAAAAATAATCTTCACATATTGCCATTCTTTAATAGAATTTTTTAAAATCTAGAAGTCTCATCTGTAGAAAAACGTAGAATCCTTTCAAATTGGTGCCAAGTGTCAAAATATTAGAGCTTTCCATGCAGTCAAGATGCTTATTTTCTTAATTATGAAATGTCAGGGTTTTTTTCCTCTTATTATGTCATTTATAACATGTGCTTGCATTAAATGATTTATCCAAAAAATTGTGAATTTTTTGCCTTCAAATTTCCCAAATTTGTCTGTTTGAATTTCACAGATAGCCAAACAAAACTCAAAATGTTGCAAAGCTATAAGATTGTATGCTTCAACATTTTGAGAAGCGATAATCCTAAATTATAAGGTAAAGGAGAAAACCACTTAGGGATTTGCATGCCCAACCTTGATACCAGTTCTTTTTACTGTTCTTACTGCACACAACAGCAAAGAATTCCTATGCTTTGAAATTTATCAGTCAGGCTTTTTTTCATAAGTCCAAAAAGAAGAAAGAATATTTAGATTAGGATCCTAATTTAGTTGCTAGAACTTGTTTGTTTGTTTCTTTGTTTCTTTGTTTGTTTCTTTGTTTGTGGGATATTTGTTGTGGTTTTGGTTGGTTGGTTGGTTGGAGTGGGATTTTTTTTTTTTTTGAGATATTTAACTTCTGTTTCACTACAGAGTACAGACACTTAATCCTTTTTTGTCTGGATATTCTGAGGTCTATGGTATAGCAGAGTCCCACCATTTTGAGTCTGGCATGGTTGTGGGAGGATTTTGTCTGGAAATGTCCTATCTTGCTTTAATTGCCTCAGGAACTGAGTGCTGATCTAGGGTATTTATAATAAATGTTAGTGAAGTATAATAGCCAACCCAATGAAGCAAACCTTTCAGAAGAAAAAAAAATTCTCCCATCTCTAGCTGGTGTCTAAAAGTGTCTAAGATGGACCAAGTTAAATGCCAAATTTTTACAAAGAATTACAGAATTAGCAAGATTCATTTGAACTTTATCAATGATTGAACTTTAACTGATGGGGCCCTCAGACACTGTTGATAATGGCAACCACATTAATTGGTAGAAAAGGCAGGCTAAAGTCTCAATGTAAACTTAAAGGTAAGCATTGAGGCAGTGACTAAAGAGCCAGTACATTTGCCATAGGTATGTTCACATGCAGTAATGTATTGGCTGCTGAAACACATTACCCTGAGAGGAAATACAGATTCTGTTGCTCTGACCTCCATAGCCTTTTTTTGTCTGCTTGTTTGTTTTGAATATCAACTCCGTTAAGAATTTTTCTTCTTTCCTGTCTAGTCAACTAAAAAATGCAGCGTTTTCCCCTGAGTATTCAGATTCTTTCTGACTTTATAGCTATGAACCTGTCTGCTTTATGGGGCTTTTACTGGTTGCATCCTGCCTTCACATGTTTATTTCTTATGCTTAATACAGCGTTTTCTGATCTGTAGTTAACCACTGTCAAAACAGATCAAGAATTTTTTCCTTTCCTCAGGGTAATTAATAGGGAAACTTCTTTCTTATTTCATTTTGGAAATGTTTGTAAAAATTAATGAAGCATGTTTTGCTAAATTGAAGCTGTTGAACTTTTACAACTGAAATATATGCTGCTTTGGTAAGAAAGACTTAAGCATGGAAGAAAAAGTAATGCATAGTCCCTACTAAAGTAGTCACAAAAATGGCATGTATTTGTACTGGGTTTTTTTTTTTTTTTTTTTTTTTTTTTTTTTTTTTTTTTTTTTTTTTTTATTGTACAACTAGCAATTCTTAAGGAAAAATACACTTATGTTACTGGCCAATTAAGGTTAGTGTTTTCAGTCTTGTATTTAAAGTACATTAAACTTCCATCTTCAATATCCTCAATTTCTATAATCTAAATATGCTTCAGGATATTATCAATACACTGATTTAGGAAAACAAAAAAAGAAATGTAATCACAACCTTTCATGGCAGCCAACGTGGCTCAATTGAGAGCAAATCAAGCCTGACCAATTTGGTGGCCTTCTGAAACAGGGTGGATGAGTGGTGAAATAATGAGGGAGGAGCAATTCACATCATCTACCTCGACTTGTGCAGAGCATTTGTTGCTGTTCTGTACAGCACCCTTGTCTGTAAACAGGAGAGGTATGGATCTGACCCCTCTGCGGGTGAGAAGTTTATTGGATGGCATTGTGGTCACTGGCTCAAGGTCCAGGTGGAGACCACTTGCAGGTGATGTTGCTCAGAGGTCAGAGCTGGAACCAGCATTGACACCTTTGTCGGTGATGTGGACAGGGGGATCAAGGGCATCCTCAGAAAGTTCAGGCAACACCGAGCTCTGAGGTGAGGTCACACACTGGTGGGAAGAGATGACAGCCAGTGGAAAGGCTGGGGAGGTGGGACTGTGTGAACATATCAAAATCCAATGAGGCAAAGTGTCAGGTCCTTCACCTGAGTCAGGGTTATCCCAAGCACAAGTGCAGAACGGGCAGTGAATTAATTGATTGAGACCAGCCTTGAGTGTAATGACTTGAGGGTGCTGCATATGACCCAATCTTTCCTATGGAGACAGGCTGAGAGAGATGGGATATCCACAACTTCTCTGGACAATTTGTTCCAGTCTCTCCATTCTCACAGTAAACAGTATCTTCTTAATATCTAACCTAAATCTACCCTCTTTCAGTTCAAGGTGATTCTCTCTCATCCTTTCAGAGCATGCTCTTGTACAAAGTCCCTCTCTTGCCTTAGGTACCAGAAGGATGAAATAAGATCTCCTTGGAGCTTTCTCCAGATGAACAGCTCCATCTCTTAGGCTATCCTCACAGGACATGCCGTCTCATCATCTTTACTTTGGAAGTGTTCAAGGTCAGGTTAAGGAAGATGGTCGAGTCTAAGATGTCCCTCCCATGGCAGGAGGATTCAAAAAACTTAAAGGGACTAAATTTTTAGTCCCTTTCAAACCAAACCAATCTATGATTCCATGATTTTCTAGAAAAAATCATTGCTAAAAGTCCTACTTAGATTGTGGTACTCCAACAGAAAGTTTAGGTTAAATTTACACAGAGACAAAAAAAGAACACAGAGTGACAATGAATAATTTCCATCTGAAACTATAGGAAAAGTAAATCTTTGACTTATGCATCATAAGCCTTTGTTGCCCAGCTTTTTGTTCCTATTGTCATTATGATATCTTTTTGACAATATTTGCCCTCTGAATCCATCATTTCATTCTGATGTATAAGGCTTAACTATCAGTGTTTTCTCTCTTTTATTTCCTCTTTTCTTTGTTTCTTTCAAATGGATTAGTCATCTAGTTTGACTATAGCCTCATTCTAATGAATGAAATAGACTGGAAAGAAAAGATAATATTCAAATTACCATATGACTTAAACATGGTGATGCTGAAGGACTCTGCACTTAACTTTTAGACACCTAAATCCAAGAACTGAATTAGACACTGTAGTCCCCAGTACAAAATTAAAGAAAATGTAAATATCTCACTCTGAAGTTTTCAGTGCTGTGGATTTTAACAGGATGTAGATAGGTTTAAGAACGTATCTTAAATTTCAGTTGTCTCTTGGACTGAAGGTTTTTTGTCTGGATTGAGCCGGGTGCAGCTGCAAGGCTGTGATTCCAAACTTCAAATCAGACCTACGTTTTGTCTAAGAACATGAAAATGGGAATAAGTAACTGCAACAAGTAACTGAGTAGAACTTGTACCCTAAAAGACTTAGAGGTCAGCCTTCTAGACTCTTTTACCAGAAAAAGTTTTAGTTATGACTCTTTCTTAATTTTATGCTGTAGTTCAAATGGAAAATTTTATTCCTTCTTGCATGTTTCGTTTACTTTTACCACACCAGTAATGCTATTTGATATGATGACAATGATGCTGCTGCTGATGATGACAACAATTAATTTATGGAATGTCTTTTTCTCTGGCAGTCAGTTCTTTAACAGCATTAAACTGATACTGCTGAAATGAAGGAAAGTTTAGATTCAGCTCTCTTTGGCTTGCTCTGGTTAATATTTCTTGACTAAACAAGTCCAAGAGAGATGGTTATCTGGGAAGCAACACAACTATGGATTTTCCAACAAACTCCAGTGTGTATGTATGTAGAAACTTGCACAAATGTGTTCTTTCTGCTCACATGAAGGACAAATTTTTCATTGTTAGGTATCCAAATATTGTTGTGTTTTAACCTCAGACAGCAGCAAGGCCCCATACAGACAGACACTTACTCCCTCTGCATCAGGACAGGGGGGAAAATCTGCAAAGTAGAGCTGAGAAAACTAGTGGGTTGAGATAAAGACAGTTTACAGGTAAAACAAGAGTTGATTATGAAAGGACAGCACAATTAGAATCTGATTCATGACTTCCCAGGGCAATCAGGTGTTGAGCAATCTCCAGGAAAGCAGGGCTCTGTCATGTGTAATGATTACCTGCAAAGACAGACATTGTCACTCTGAACATCCCCATGTTCTCCCTTCAGATTTACNTGGGTTGAGATAAAGACAGTTTACAGGTAAAACAAGAGTTGATTATGAAAGGACAGCACAATTAGAATCTGATTCATGACTTCCCAGGGCAATCAGGTGTTGAGCAATCTCCAGGAAAGCAGGGCTCTGTCATGTGTAATGATTACCTGCAAAGACAGACATTGTCACTCTGAACATCCCCATGTTCTCCCTTCAGATTTACATGCTGGGCATGATGCCATGTGGTCTAGATTATCTCTGGAGTCACTTGGGGTCACTTCTCCTGGTAGTATCCCCTACTCACTTCCTCTGCACCCCCACCCACCTGGCTGGGGGGCTGTGTGAGAGGCTAAAGAGAGTTTCGCTCTGTGTAATCCCTGCTCAGCAATAATTAAAACATCCCTAAATTATCAACATGATTTTCAGCACAAACCCTAAACACAGCCTACACCAGCTCTTATGAAGACAATTAACTCTATTCCATCCCAAACAAGCACAATATAAATTTTGCTGTCACATTGAACAGCCCAATATAAGAATATACTTACGCAGCTTTGATTAAAATGCTAAAAGATAAACATAGGATGGAGGGAAATTTGCAAATTACAGCAAGTGTGACATTGGACAACCTGGGACGGTCAACCTCCAGCTGAAATTTTCTAATAGCTTATGAAATGTATTTTGCAATATTAATTCATTTTGTTTTGGGGTCATTGACATTGTTCTGCCTTTGCACAGGTGTGATGGGGAGTTGATGGGCTGTACTTAGATTCATTAGAATTGAAGAACTGACTTAGTACCTCTGCCAGACAAGCAAAAAAAGAACCACTGTAAAGCTCCAAAGAGCAGTGTTTATAAGTTTTCAAATAGAATCTGAGAAACACCAATAAAGTTTGGATTCAGCTCAAGTGTACCATCAACCTCAGGCAGATTCCTGATATTTTTATTTATTTAATTTTTTATGATCCATTTATCTAGTACCACTGAAAGATCTATAGAGAAAATTACTGGGGCAAAACAGAGATCCAATTGCACATTGTACAATAGAAGCAAATAATTCCTGTTCTCATTATTTGAATCGATAATTTGCTAAACCAGTATTAACAAGAACAACAACTTTACTAGGTTAAGGGAGTTTTGTACTGAGTAATGACTGCCTGGAGAAGGAAAGAACAGAGGGAGTAAATCCTAGCAGCCTTTTACTATTGAGGTAGCACACACAAGTGAATCAATAGTGGCCGGAAAGGAGGGGCTGTAAAGATGTTTTATTGGTTTGACTAAGTAGGTTGGCAGGGAAGCTGCTGCAAGTATCAGTGCAAACAATCAAACTGGCCCAAACACAGAGCTGAAACCCAAGGGCCTTCATTTTCTTGGAAGCACTAAAAATAATGTTTTGGTCATAAGAGCCTATGTCATCCAGCCTGGCCTTGTGTCAAGGCTATGAACTGCCTGGCCAGTTCAAACATTTTCTTTTAGTCTCAAAGGACACCTTACCTCAGCCATTTGCAAAGAACTTTCTCCCAGCTAACGAGCTACAAACACACCTAAGACTGTTGCAGAAGAGAAGCATATGATAGCACAGAAGAGCTCAGTTTTAACTTACAACAGCCTGGATCTCTTCCTACCCACCTGCCTGGGGCAGTTAGCAGGACTCTCAGTGCCACAGCTCCCTTTGTAGCCAGAGAGGTTTCTCCAAGGGGTACTTCAATCTTGTTTAGATCTGCCTGAGTCGCTAAAGCAGCCTTTCTCTCTCTATTTACTTCACTGGAAGCCCACAGAGACCAAGCTCACAGGTTAAATCCATTGCCTAGGTACCTACTTTAGGAAGGCTGAATCTAAGCCCACAGGTACACAGCAGTGAGTCAGTAGTTTTTCAGCAAAGAGGCCATAATTTATGAAAGAATGTTACATTGATTCGGTGGGGGATGGGGTTTTGAACATACATAAATTACATTTCCACCTAACACAAATTTGTTGACCTGCAAGACTTTCAACTTTCTTTTCAGCAGAATACAATCTGCTAACATCCTTTCAGCAGCAAAAGCTTTGCCCACGCCTAGGGCAAAAGAAGTCTTAAAAGTGCTTTAATACTTTCTTAAACATATTGTTGTAGAAGTAAAAATCATAGTAATAGGAATAGACAGTAATACAATGTTGTATTTGGTTTGCATGACAAGGTTTTAGTAACAGGAAGACTACGGGGCTGGTTTCTGTGAGAAGCTGCTGGAAGGTTGGTTCCCCCATGTCTGTAACAGCCAGTCCCACCTGGATCCAGGACGTACCCAATGCTTCCCAAAGCTGAGCCTCTCAGCAGTTGTGGTAGCATCTCTGGGATGAGACTTGAGAAGTTGTGGGGGTAAAAACCTTGCAAAACAGCAACTGCAGCAAGAGACTGGAGTGCGAATGTGTGAGAGGAGCAGCCCTGCACACAGCCCAGGGCAGTGCAGAAGGAGGGGCAGGAGCTGCTCCAGGCTCTGGAGCTCAGATTCCCCTGCAGCCCCTGCAGCAGCCCATGGGGAGGCAGCTGTGCCCCTGCAGCACAGGGAGGGCAGGGGGAGCAGAGATCCAACTCAGCCCCTGGGGCAGCCCAGGCTGGAGCAGGGGGATGCCCAAAGGAGGCTGTGACCCCACAGGATGCCTGTGCTGGAGCAGGATCCTGGCAGGACCTGTGACTGCATGGAGAGAGGAGCCCAGGCTGGAGCAGGTTTGCTGGCAGGATTTGTGATCTCATGGAAAAGACCTACACTGAAGCAGCCTGCTCCTGAAGGATTGACCCAGTGGAAGAGACCTGTGCTGCAGCAGTGATAAAGAACTGCAGCTTGTGGGAAGGACTCAAGCTACTGAAGTCTGTGCAGGACTGACTCCCGTGGGAGGAACCCACTCTGGATCTGGGGAAGAACGTCTGAATTCCAATCGCTGGAGAGAAGGAGCAGCAGAGACAATGTGTGATGAACTGACCACAGCCCACATTCCCCATCTCCCTGCGCTGCTCTGAGGGAACAGGTAGAGAATATTGGGAGTGAAGTTGAGCTGAGTTGTCCACTTGGGCAAGGAAATGACAGAGTGGCTTTAGTGGGCAATGGGCATCCAGACATTGTGAACTCATAACCTATTCACATATAAGGAAATCTATAAGTAGACAGTTTCAAGTCTGTGCCCTTGGCAAAGACAAAGATAATGATGTTTACTAGTGTTATTAATTATTATTTTCATTAGTAGTAGTATTTGCATTTCTATTTATTTGTATATGTTTTTGTTTGTAATGCAGTAGTGCATAATGAAGAGCTATGGCAACAGACCAGAATTTCATTTAACTATGTACTTTGCAAACATAGAACATTCTTAAAATGATTCATAAGTCAAGTATAAAACAAAGCTAGGGAATGCACACACATATACATATAAATGTGAAGGGTTTTGTTTGTTTCTCTATGTGTATGAGAGGGTGAAAATGTATTTTCTGTGTGTGAGACTGCACAACAAGGTGATGATCATAGTGCACTAAATACTTAAACAGAATAAACAAGCCCATAATCTCAGATTTGTTTGTTTTGTTTTGTTTTGTTTTTTGAACCTAAAACTTGCAGCAAGCAAAAATATTGAGAAAATTTCCTGAAAGTCACATGAATTGACCAAATGAAATTTGCATCTCATTCAAAAGCCAATAGAACCCAGGAAAGATCTGATCTTGTTTAAAGTCAGGCAGGAATATGATCACAAAAGCTTTCTCAAGAAATCAGGATCAGAGATTGCCTATCACAAAATCTTCTGTTTAGCAACTTTGTTTATACTAAGAAATATGTTAAATGCTTTAGATATTTTAATCCTTAATATTTCATTTTTCCTCTTGACAGTCAAATGGCCTTCTCTTGTGACAAGATGTTGGGCTGATGGCTAGACAAATGAATTACTACAATTCACAGTTTTGATTGTGTGAAGTTAGAGATTTGGACAGATTTTAAATCATTTGCTATTTTGAGAGGGGAGGAATGCACAAGGATGATTTTAGCTATGTCTGGTTTCTACCTGAAAGAAAGCAGAAAAAGGAAGCAAAGAAGGCTCAGCATTTTCTTCTGACAGTCTCTTATGAAAAACTTTTATCTCCTAGGAAAAAATGGTCATTGTTGAGCCTGGAATGCATAACTGAACAGGAGAAATGTAAGTTGCAAGCAAAACTTACCTTGACTTCTTCTAACATTAACAAAGGCACTTTCAGACATTTTGGACAGCCTGGAAGTACTTCTCTCCTTTTCAGGGGCTGCGGGTATTGTCTGGACACTTATTTCGAAATCCTTCCTTACACATCAAAATGTGAACCCCTTCTGTCTCTGTGGTCACTGCATTGGTGCAGGCTATTTGGGTCTGAGGATTATCTAGGAACAGAATCTCAGTTATATACATAAAATATAGCACTGACTATGGATTAGAGAGGGGCTGCCAAGTGCGGCATCCAGACACCTGGCTTTATTGATTTTACACTTTTCTTGTGATTCTACATCATGTTCCTTTAGTTTCTGGCAATCTCTATAACTTTTATACTGACATAAATTGTGATAAAAAAAGGAATCAAATAATCCCTCTTCCCCCTCAAGAAGTAGTTGGGAAAGCTCTATAGCACCATTAATATTTTTGCTAATGTAGGTGAACTCAAGGAGGACAAAAGTACAGGCAAAGTTAAATCTAACCTCTTTTTATTGTTTCTGTGTTGGCTTTAGATTTGTTCTTCTAGAAAGAATCTTTGGAATTTAAACATGTGGAAAATTCCCTTTATTAAATGATTACTGTCACTTTTCTTTTAGGAAAAAAATAAACATCCCACATGGGTTCATCTGAACACTTCAGATTAACTTTTTGGTTCAATTAGAAAACAGAGGTACTAAGACCATACTCAAGAAATGATGACATCATTTCCTAATGTGCCCTTGCACATAGAATACCTGCTGCTTTGAATTGTAAAATAACATTAACAAGTGAATGCAGTTCTCTGAAACCTTCCATGCTTTGCATTGTGGTAGGTGGATGGGCAACTGCCCTTAAAGACCTTTTTATTTTCAAACTTCAAAATCATAGATTTGCTTGCTTACAGAGAAGTACAGATGGTTGTTTTGGATTTTCTGTTGTTGTTTTTTGGTTTTTTGACTGTTTAGGGTTTTTCTGAGCCTGGAAATGAAATTTATTCTTGAAGTCCCCTTGTCGATGAGTAGATGAAAGTCTTGCAATGAAGTTAATAATGCTGTCTTAGGTTCAGACCTCTGGTATGAAGCCAAAGGTATGGCAGAATACCCAAATTTCTGAAGCAAAATCCCAAAACATCCAAACTTCAAAAATTTTGATGCAGTTTCTTGAATAATTAACTAAGAAACAATATAGCCAAAGTTTTGTCATGTCTCTGTCATCAAAGGAGGGGTTTGGAGCACTGCCCAGAGGAAAACTGTACTAATACTGTCATTCATTTTACCCTTCACAGTACTATGTTAATAAATGAACTTACTGCCTACTTTTCCCCTAAATTTGATTTTCAACCATTGCGGTAATTTTTTTGTGCAAGCTCTGTAAAGACTGGAGTCCAGTAACAAAACTGGTATTGAAGAAACTTAGAAGGAAGGAACAATTAAATATACATACAGACAAAGCAGACATGACAAAGAGAGAGAATTTCACTGGACTGGAACAGAACATCATGGTTTGTCTGTCAAAGAAATTGCTTTATTAGAAAACTAACAGTTATCACCAAGAAATAGAAGTACACAGCTAAGCTCTTTAGTAATCTTTCAGCATTCCACATCGTTTGGATCATGGGCTTCTCCAGGGCAAATTAACACTGTTTATTTCAGAAAATCATCTGGCTGCTCCCACAGGGACCTCTACTTCTTTAACTCCAGCACCCAGGAAACACACAGATCATCATTGTATCACCTCCAGGGGCTGAGGAGAATTTTAATAGCAGTAATGTTTTGTTTCAGTTCTTGAACATGCACTGATGAGTTTCACAACTGCAAACCATATGACATGAGAGACAGTAGGGGCAGCTTTGAATTTTGAAGGTCTTAAGTTCCCAAGAAGATGCTTTCTAAGAAACTTTTAATGAGTCAGATGAAGAAAGCTTTCTAGCCTAGGCATTCTTGAGATGAATTCTGGGAGACGATTCAGCGAGTTAGTAAAAGAAAAGGTTGCTGGTATAAAATATTTTTCTAGGATTCTGCTACTTCTACTGTAACCAAATGAAAGCTAGAAAAAGAAGGTATTTAGGAAGAATTACGATCTCTCAAGACAAATTCAGTTGTGGATGGGACAGGGAGATAAAAGTTAATCTGTTTTCTGAAACTACAACAACAAAAAATCTTTTTTTGGGCAAACCTTATATTTTCTCTAAGATTTTGGAGAGTGAAGATTGAAAAGGAACCCTGAAGATCTTCAGGCCAGGAAGCAATGTGTCATATTAAGGTAGAAAATTTATTTCAAGCCAAAGGGTTAAAAGATGCCAGCTAAGTTGTTTAAAAGCCATTTGTCAGAAAACAGTTGTTTTTCTCTTAAAAAATGCTAAGGAAATAACCAGAGAAGAGATATCTTGAAGAAAGTGTTTTTGAAATCCACAAATCTTCCACTGATGGTCGTCTTTGTTTAAGTCTCAAAATCACAAAAAAAATAAAAAGTGGAAAAAAAAAATATAAGACAAACCAAAATGTTTTGGAATTAATTAGATTTCTGAAGATACATCCAGCTAGTTAGATAAAACATGATTTAAATGATGTTTAAACATGGAAAGATTTAATTCAAATTAAGGAAGATAAATTAATTGATGCTACATAGTCTCTGTCAATGCCATACACTTTCCCAGAGAGTACCCTTCACATTGCCCACAACAGAAAAAAAATTTATTTGGCACAGACAAATCTAAAGTATTATTTCTAAGATGTAAATAACACGTTACTAAAAGGGAATGACTCTTGAATAGAAATTTGAATATTTATGGCGATTACAATTCACCAAAAACGAGAGAGTTAAGAATACTGGTTAGAAATGCTTGAATTTGCCAAAATTTATATGCATGACTTCAATTGAGTTTGGATAAAACTGAACTTTTGTGTTTTCTGGGTTTTCCTTGAGCAGGACACTGTCTTGAAAGCCAAGGTAATACCAGCATTGACAAAAAAGCCATGAGAAATTTTATCTCCCAAGAAAAGAATTAACTGAAAGTTGTGATTCACTACCATTGAAGAAAACAAGAGAAGAATCTTGAATCTTTCAAATGACTTTTTTTTTTTTCTTAATAATAATCATGCAAGTTTTTAACTGAGCTTTAATTAAACTACTTTGCATTCCTCAGCTTGTGTTTGCATTCTTGACAGACCTAAAGCACATTTCTAATTTTGCAATTGCTGCGCTTGCTTTTCACTCTCAGTTGACCTCATCATTTGTTATAAACCTACATGGCCTTAATAGCTGAAACGTGAAGTAATTTTTTTCAGAATTGAGGAGACTGCTGAAGAAACTGCTGTAGTACTGCCACTGTTGTAGGAAAAATCCTGATGTGCAGGCTTTTTGTCTGGGTGAATGAACTCACAGAGTTAGAAGACGAGAGCTGGCTACTCCTCCAATACCTTTAAGTACTTGGAGCAGAGAAGCATGGAAGATGATAGGGCTACAGGGTCTCTAAAGTTCACATACCTCTAAATCCCTGCTCTAAACTTCCCCATTCCAGATAGTTGTTCATCTAACAGGTTCCTAAATACCTTCACACGTGAGGTTCTGCAGCTTCCCCAGGCTATCTTTTCCAGAGTGATGAGAAAAGCAGATAAAAGCAAAGTGAGCATGTTAACTTTAACAAAGAGAGGCTGGGTTTTTGCTGGCTGGGCTCTTTGTAGCTTAGCAAGAGGTTGTGCTGGATGGATTCTAATTAGATCCATAGCCCCCTTGTGGGGTCATTTTGAAATCCTTTTACCAAATTTCATCATCCTGATTAAGCTCCAAATGAAAAGGATGCTAAAAGTCTGACAAGTAGGGTGGCAAGCCACCAACAAGAACTTAATCAGCAAGACTATTGCATGGTGGGAGCTCACAAGCCAGGAAAAATTAGGATAATGAGAAATGTGTGAAGTAAGGCCACAACACCCTTCCCTCATTCCAAAAGTAACTATCTCATAGGAGCAACACTGCTAGCGTTGAAAGAGTGGAATTGGGTTTAAAAAGTGTTGTGAATTCAAATATTGTTTTCAAAATATGTTTTGAATTTGCAGCCTTGGAGAATAGCTTCCTCAATAAAGCCACAGAATAAATAGACATTAAGGGAAGGAAAGCATCCTTTGCTTTACAGAATATTATGAAAGGAAATGTTCAGATCATTGAAAACTGTGAGGTGAAAGTATCTTTATTGTGCAAAAACATATTTCTTTCCTTGTTATGTAACAAGAAGCGGGAAGTTGAGGTAAGTTCAGAGAACTTCAGGGAAGTTTCAGGGAAGGGAAGTTTAAGGGAAGGGAAGTTTCAGGGAAGGGAAGTTTAAGGGAAGTTTCAGGGAAGTTAAGTTTCA
>VYXF01014146.1:44344-60391 GCA_013397295.1 Polioptila caerulea | reverse complement strand
AGGGAGATGAGAAAAGATGATACTTCACTAGAAACCATCATGAATTTTCTCTATGTGAAAATGGCTTTATTGCATTTTTTCATCTTTTTTTAAATCCAATTATTTTTATGACATTCATTTTTCTTTTAATTATTCATATTCCTTGCCTTACTTGTAAGGAAAGTCACATCAGTAACACAAAGAAAATCATAAAACAGAGAACCAAAAAAAGGGAAATAATCTATTAACAGTATTTCAAAAGAAGTGAAAGGCAATTGTAAATGGAAGTTCAAAAGTTTAGCAGCGGAAAGACAAAGAGAGAGTGACAGAATGGACAAGGGCCAATTTAACAAGTGGACAGAGGTTATTTTATTTATAAATAAAATAGTGTATTAAAATGAAAGTCACAGTAAACAAATAATGAGATAATATAATGGATCTTTTAGTCATAAAGAACAAAACTGAAGATTTGTACAGATTTTTATACACATAACCAATAGTTTATGATAAATATCTGGTGGTTCACAGGCTTGTGTTTCATCATCTTTTAGACATTTTTTTCAACCTGGTACTTCCTAATATTGGATTTGATTCCTACATTATTTCCCACAGACAATTATTTGCACAAATCTGCATATATAAATGTACAAATTAACACCATTTGCTTCTTCATTGAATCCTTTGCTTTCACTACTTTTATGTTACTGGATCAGTTGTGAAGTGAGTGCTCTATGATGTAATTGTATGAAGATAATAACCTGATAATGAAATATCACAAGGCAAGTAAAGCAAATATAATATTTCTGTAAGACATAATGAAAAAACACCCTATTGACCTGGAATGTTTTTCAACTTATGCGCAACGCAGAATAGTTTTTCCAGAATTTTGTAGAAAAAAAAAAATCCCACAAACAAACCCACCCAAACAAACCAAGAGTACTTTCTACTCTTTAGATGTAGAAAATATACAATTTGCAGTTCTAAGGTCCTATTTCAGTTAGTTGCATTAATCTTATAGCAGGTGACTTATCTTTACAAGCCTTTCAAGGAGGTTATGGCAGAATTATTTTGGAGGATCATGTGTCTTTCTGGATCATCTCAAAAACATTCGCAATATTCATGTTCCATCTCTTCCAACAAGTTGTTTATTCATGAAGAAAATGATGCAAGTAATTCTTTGAAAAGCCTCCATTTTATCTGGGGAAGGTAATGAAAAACAATTCAGATGCAACTTCTATCTGTCTCGTTGAGAAACTTTGTCTGATTAGAATAACCCAATTCATTTAAAAGTCATTTGAAAAAGGAGACAAGTACGTCAGAAGTGGTAACATAGGATATGGTAAATATGAACTGTCTTCTGAATATTATCATTTTAGAAACATTTTCTGTGTCATCTGTATTACCAGAATGAGGGGAAATATACACCCACAGCCTTGTTCTCTGCTTTCAGAGTACCAAACGATGCATGCTTATCCAAGACCATGCATTTGGAACAGATCTGTGTACTTTCTGATTAAATGACGGCCTCCTGCCAAAGAAGATTTTGTGTCTGGAGCCTGAACAAAATACCAGATTACATTTCCAACATCTGTAAACCACCAATTTATGGGCAGGATGGAACTGATTTGTCACTTTAACTGCCCATTAGCTTAGAGAAAATAATAACTTGCAAAATATAAAAAAAAAAAAAAATTGCAAAGATGAGAGAGTCACATACTGACAGCTTCAAAAGTGGCTTCACAAGACACTCCTAACAGGTCTCTGCCAGACACAATGTGATGACTTTGCTATGAAAAAAAATAGCCATTTATCAGAGCCCACCTCCCCCTGCCAGCTGTTTTCAGTCATACTGCAGCAGAAAGGAAAGAGAAAATCCTCTTGATCGCATGGGGTGTACTTTAATTATTTCTTTATTTAGCAAACTGTAGTGTGCCTTTTTTCAGGCAATTCTTGTGCCCTGTTAGGCTTTCTAGACCTTGATGTTCCCTTATCTAACAAGCCCATAACCTATATAGCCAAATGAGGCTAGGAAGCATACAGAGAGAGACCTGTGCTGGAGCTGAGGCCCCATTAGTCTCTTATTAGAAATTGAAGGACAGATCCTGTTCTTCTTCATGGTTCTGTAACAAGAGTAGCTCCAGCAATTTCTCCCAAACTACAGTGGTGTAAATCTAGATGAGAATTTGTTCCTCTGTGACAGCAGCTCTGAACTTAATAGAATTGTGAAGATTGAGGGGTTAAAGTAATGAGTTCCTCAACAGTTCACCTCTTACTGCCAAGTATTCATTAAGCTTGTACTGGACGTCTTAGACAGTCACCTCTAAAGTCTCTGACTCTGGTGAAGATACAGTCAATCTTCACTGTAATGTCCTCAAAACTTATATCTCTGAAATGTGCTTTCATTAGATTGCTCTACAAATCACTCCTTTAAGACCAATTCTAAACATGCTTTCTGAACTGTAGAGTGATTAGTGCTGAATGCAGTACTTTGGGTGAGGTCCTAACGAAATACACTGTATTTCCTTAACAATAATTGAGTTGAAAGCTTTAATATAAGGGGTTTTTTATTATTAAAATAACTCTCATATCTCTCTCCAGGTCAATATGCTGTAGTACCTTCCCATTAAGCAGATATTATGTCCTTTTATTACATTCTCCGAGACCCATTATTCTGCATTTATCTGCATTGAATTTGCTATCTATTAGCTCAAGTACTTAAATGATCTAAATCCTTCCCTACCTGACTGTATTGTTTCTCACGGATGACCTTTCCTCCCAATTTACTATCATCTGCACAGCAGAAATTTTTAGTTTAAATAATATGCTCTGAGTCATTTAAGGTACTGAAAAAGCTGTGGTTCCAACATTGATCCCTGTGGTGCCCCTGACACGAGTAACTTTGCAGCAGCTTAAAAGCATAACTCAAATGTGCGATCTCACCAGCTGCAGCCTAACAATATGGCCTTCCCACTCTGAAAGAAAGGTACAGCCTGGCTTAATATGTATTTAACTTTTAAAAATAGTGTTCTGGCTTTCTTGAAAACAGATGGCAAACATTTCTGAAAGGCTTCAGGGCACGTCTGCACTATAGCTGCAAAAAAAACCCAGGGACGGTGAACTCAAGCCACTGAGCCATTTCAGCTGCCTTTGTACAATATCAGCTTAAAGCTCTACCAAAACCTTTTTTAAAGCACTTCTGAGCTGTATCAATGCTTCTCCTGGAGATGAATTTGCAATATATTTGAGTTTATCTCGGAAAGCAAACTTCCCTAGAAATGTCCAAGGACTGGTTGGATGGGGGCCTGGGCAACCTGGTCTGGTGAAAGGTGTCCCTGCTCATGGCAGAGGATTTGGATCAAGATGATCTTAAGGTATCTCCAAACCAAAACCATTCTGTGATTTTGTGAAAGACAAACCCTGCCCAACTCACAGCTGCATATGCTCAGTGTCAGTTTGAAAGGCTCTAAATCTCACTAGTTTGCACTGGGTGAATGTGCAAGGTCAGCTACGGAAAGAATAATGCTAATATGAAAGCAGGTTCTAAGGTTCTGGCAGTGCAGTAAGTACTCTGCAGAATACCCACGACAAAGGCTAAAGGGTCACACTGTTTTACCTCTAACACCAAGTGGAGATACTTAAAGATGAGCAGCTTCTGGATTCCCAGAAGGTCTAAGTGGAAGGCAGACCCCTGAGACATTGAAACTCCTCATCCTGACCACAAATCTTCATAAGCTTCCCAAATAAAGCAGAAAAGTAAAATCTTGAACTTAGGCAGACACAATATTTTTCTTCATTGCTGTTATTTGGGAGAGATATTTTGGATATAGCTGTGATGTAGGCAGGTATTTTCAGTGTGCCTGTGAGGCTTGTGGAAAAAACAAGATTCTATGAAAAGTGAGGTGATTCCTCACAAGAAAGTTTATGTATGTTGATCTCTGTGTTTTCTTAGGTAGACCTCTCTACAAAGAGAGCTTACCTGGGTTTCTCTATATTGTTATTGTCAGCAGAAAAATAATAAAAGCTTCTGACTTGTGCTTTGGCACAAGTTCATCAAAATGGCTGAGAGGATGTGGTAGTATCCAGCTTTATGGACAGAAAAGTGACATTTTGGAGGACTGGATTTAAAGAATCACTCAAGGATTTTTGGCAGAAAATAGTTCAACTCCTTGTTCAGAAAACCACCCTGCTTCCCCAGGGGTGTCAGACAGACTCTTTCCACCTGTGTGCTGGGATTTTCCTCTTCCCTGTAGCCCACTCTTTCAAAACTTACTTCTTAAGGTGAGCTTTCCTTGCCTCTCCTCTGCTTGGGGTTATTGACTCTAAATTCTGTAGTTTAAGCTTTTTTTACCCTGTTACACCCACAGTGGTTTGTGTTCAGCCTGACTGGAAGTTACACCCCTCTCTGAGGGCAGACATCTGCACACATATCCAAGGTTTAAGTTTTCCTTGAAAAGGAGGTAGGAGAGATGTTGATGAGAAAATCAACAAAAAATACTTCAAGAACTGTATTTCACTTTAGTAATTGAAATGTGTCTCAGCTCCAAAACTTGTGCTTATATTTTCCACTTACTCTGTTTTTTCCTTCCTGCTGAAAAATAGGTTGCTATGACTGAGTAATTTTCTTTTTCCTAACAGCAGCAAAAGAACCAATTGTGTATGCACAATTTTAAGTTATTTAAATTCCATCACCCCAAAAAATGATTATTTTCTTTCCCTAGGAGGCGTTCCAACAAATTTCATGCAGTCAAGGCAGGCTTAGCTACTTCTTTCTTTGGCTTTTCTACTTCTTTCTGTTCCCTCAGGATGTTCTACAATGATTACTTCTTTCCATCTTTATTTTTTTCTCTCTTTCTTTCTACCTTTTTTCCCTTTTTTTTTTTTACGCGACTCATTATACTGACAGAGAGACTGCAGC
This sequence comes from Polioptila caerulea, assembly GCA_013397295.1. Taxonomy (NCBI): domain Eukaryota; kingdom Metazoa; phylum Chordata; class Aves; order Passeriformes; family Certhiidae; genus Polioptila; species Polioptila caerulea. The sequence goes on along the minus strand of VYXF01014146.1, from coordinate 55,497 downwards.
AATATTGCTGAAGCACTACTAGATGCAGTAAGGAAAAACCATCAGTGTTTGACAGTGTCACAGTAATAGCATGTTGGATAACCTGTTATCTGATTTATGTGGCATGAGCCAGCAAGAAAACATGGAACAGAAATCTGTATGATTTCATGTGAGTTTATTAATTTTAAAAATGTTTCCATCTCTGTTTTGTACATATGATATCAGTCTGATTTAGGTGAAAGAAAAGACAGGAGCTAATAGGTCTCATGGGACAGATATTAAGAGTCTTTTGACATCTCAGTATTTCAAATATGCAAAATTAAGCATTTTGAAAATGCTTAATCTTGAATTCATAAAGCTCTAGAGAATGAAGATATCCATTCATCCACAACAGGTCATGATGGCACAATAGAATATTTCCAGATGAGGAAGGCCTAACCCTACTGAAGATGGATTTCATATTTCATGACAACTTACACTCTAGCTCTTCTATTGCAACTTTATGAAGGAACACAACATTTATTCCATTTTCTGACACAGGTTCTGACCATTAGAAAGTCAGAGACAGTTATAAACTTCTTTAGTTTAGAGATCGTGGAAGGTATCACATGGCAGCAGTTTTCAGGAGGTTAATTGCCACTGATACTTCTCACAGACATTCAACAGCAGCTAAGCCTCTTCCCTTTTAAGATCACTCAGTCACTCACATTCATAGCCCTGTACCTCACCATCTTTCTCTCTCTCTTTCATGTGGAAAAGTAGAGACAGAGTTCAGTCTGATGAAAAAAAAAATTTTCTGGAAAAAAAATCTGAAACGTTCAATATTAGTTTTCGGAGGTTTTGTTATCCTCACCATATATACCCTTATTTTCTTAAAAAATGCCTTCCCTCCCAGCCCTCCCCCACCCCTTTGTTTTGCTCTATGTTTTGTTTTTATTGCATATTGGTTTGGGTTTAGTATCAAGATCACTAGATTATTGACATATCACTAGAACAATGCAGAGAATTTATAGATTTTTTATCCCCTCACTGGTAGCTACTTGGTTTGTCCATATTTTCACTGCTCTCTTATTCCCGAATTAATTCAGAGGAACCACTTTCTACAGTTGAAAAAGTAAACCAAACACCACAAACTTGTCTATTTCAACAGATACATGAAATATTTTGGGAAAAGTGGATCAAGCAAAAATTCAAATATTCTTGGAAAAAAAATATTGCTAAATGAAATATCTTCTGATATTCTTTTACATCTCCAGTATTTTTTAAAATGAATATTAGACATGATTTGTTAAAATTATCACTAACAGCTATTTTTTTAAATAAAAGATGTGTTTTAAGGAAATTGCTATTAAGCAGAAAATAGTTTTGTACTTAGGCAGAGAAAAAAGGATAACAAGAGCAACTTTTTGATTTGTTCAGCCTGTATACTGAGGATTTGAGCTTTGATACTAAATTAACTAGATTTAATAAGACCTTAATCTTGAGTTCTTAGTGTCTAAATCTTGGTGCCAGAAGACGAAGGAACCAGTCTTTTGAGATTTATAGACAAAAGGAAATAATAAAGTCTATTTAAAAAATTGTCAATATTTTCTTTCATTTTTCATCTTAATAATAAAAAAAAATTGTTGGTTTTTTTTTCTCCTTTATTTTCTAAAAATGTCTCTTGCTCTTCCACTGAGATTTTGATGAAATACTTCTCTGAGTTGTCAAACATCAGAAAGCTCCTTTCTTTCCTGGAGAAAAAAAAAAAAAAAAAAAAAAAAAAAAAAAAAAAAAAAAAAAAGAAATGCTGAGTAATGCCAGCGGTTTCTCAAATGGCTGATGCAAACCTGGANTTTTCTATGCAAAAGCATAATACAAATTGCTGGTGTCTGAAACCTAAACTAAAACTTGCTGAAGTCAGTGAATATGAAGCTACTCATGTTCAGAAGCTGTCTTTCAGTCACTTGCATTTCTTTCCTTTGTGATAATACAGATGGTATAACACTAGGAGGTAAGAGACCTGGGTTTCTCAACCTAAGGAACATTGTTCCAGCAATTCCACCTCAGAAGCCCCAACTAGCCTTGGAAGTAGAGTTTCTCCTACCTATGTATGAGTTTTGCATGCGTGGCCTAAAGGTACAAATGAAAGCTGAATTTCCAGCCAAGGAGCTTAGCTTTGAAGGGGAGCTCCTTTTCCTGGAGTCCTCACAGCAACTGTTCTCTTAAACGAGTAACCACTGGACAAAAACAAGGACAAATTCAGGTACCACCCAGGGTCTAGACCCATCTCTTCTTTTGGCATGCCTGATTTTGGCAGACTTCTCTGTACATCTGGAACCAGAAGTTCACAGGATTTGCAGGTCGTTCCCATCCAGCTTCACTCCACAGAGGGCAGGCAGATTGCATCTCCTTCAGCATAGCTCAGGCTCTGCTGCAAGGCTTGTGTTTTGTGGTGAAGCAACTATAATTTGAAACATCTTTACATTAACCTCAGTTTACCAGTTCACCTCTCAAACACTTTCTTTTGTTTTTTTTTTTTTAAATGCACATCACGTAACACATGGTTGTACACCGTAATGTAGACTGCACCACCATTCCAGCTGGAAAGAGTCTGAGTATACTTCACATGTCAGGATGTTCAAGAATTATCGATTTCAGTGATAAATTTCCCTAAATAAGAAGTAAATATTTGGGTATTCAGTTCAGTAAAGGCAGAGATGGTCATGAGAGACTTCCCAAAGTAACCTTAATTATCTGAAATTTTTTCTCCTAAAGCCTTCAACAGATTAGATATCTCAGGTGTCTAGCAAAGTGTTTTCTTTCTAACTTTGTTTCTTGCATGCAGGACCTGAAATTCCACCAAAATGTTGCTTTAAATGCCTAGGTAGTTAATTGAAACCCTGCCCAAAGTGTCTCAAAAATATATTTAGATATGTAGAAATATATGCTGTGTTTAGACACTAAACTTAGGGGAAATGCATCTTTCTGATAAGAGAGATATAAAAGGGCTAAGTATCTTCCTATATCTGACTTTGACATTGAGTCTCTTTAAATTTACTTTGGGGAGGGGGAGGATTATCTCGGTCTGAAAACAAAATTAACATACTGCAAGCTATAAACAGGTGCAACAAATATTATTTACTCACGTTCTTATTTTACAAGCGTATAAAGACCTGATTCAGATCTGGTCTGATGACTCATTTTAATAGACATGATGTGATTTTAATTGGTTGAATGTTGATTTTATCCCGCTTGTGAAGTATATTGCTGCAGAGAATTGAAATCTTAACATGATCTGTGCTGAGATTAAGTAATATCTCTCTTTTAATTTTCTTCATGTTCTCCTTTGATCTGTATCTGTATATGTATCTAATGGATGCAAAAGAGTGCTTTATTTCAGAAGCTATTACCTCAGAGAGAATTATTCTGTGTTTTTTCTTACTAACAGACAATATTTATGGGCTCTGTTGAGGCATATGGACAGTATTTCAGAGTCACCACAGTCTTCTATGTAGAGGAAATTTATAGTTTGTAAACTGTGCTTTCCACTCCTGAGAAAAAAATGGAAAAGCGTACTACTATTAACAACTTACTGGACCATTTGTGATATTATAAGCAAGAAACATGACGCAAAGAGAAACAAAAAAACCCCAACCAATCAGCTAAATAAACAAACAAATCTTCCTTTCAGTATAATTTTTCACTGCTGAAACTGCTAAATTTAGGAGGAAAGCTACTTCTGGAGAGTGACTCTGTAATGAATAACACACCATGTAGTTGCATAGATAGATGAACCATGTGTTGTGATGGTGGAGAAAAGTAGTAGTCACTTGGAAAACTGGAACTGGAGTAGTTGGGTATACTGGGGTTGGGGAATTGTTTAGCAACCAACTCCAGCACTTAGGCACAAACAAGTCTCTTGGGCTAGATGGGATCCACACAGAGGTACAGAGAGAGCTGGCAGAACTCACCAAGGCAGTTTTAATCAGCAAAAAGAAGAAACAGCTTCAAGTAGTGCCAGGCGAGGTTTAGATTGAAGATTAGGAAAAATATTCTTTGGGGAAAGGATTGTCAAGCATTGGAAGAGGATGCCCAGGGAAGTGGTGGAATCACCATCGCTGGAAATATTTAAAAGCTGTGTGGATGTACTTGGGGACATTGTGTAGTGGTGGTCTTGGCAATGCTGAATGGGACTCTATGATCTTAGAGATCTTTTAATCACAAATGATTCAGTGATTCTTTTCAGTGATGAATTTAAATATTCATGAATACATATATGCATACAAAAGCTAAGAGGGAGGTTTCAAGCTCATCTGAAACATTTGTACCTTTTGATGCTGATGATCCTTGGGCAAGAGTAGGTAGAGTCTTCTCCTAATGAGACCACAGAGACATTACAGAACAAATTTTCAAGGAATAGGTGAATTCCTGAAAGCATAATCAGCAGTTAAGCAATAAAGTGTTAAGCTACTCTGTAGAAAAACTATGCTATTACAGTGACATTGAAGAAGGTCTCCTATCTTCTGAAGCTTTCACAAAGATTTTATTACTTTGATGTCCCTTGACATGACCCAAAGCAGATGATTATCAAAACTAATCTCCCGTTTCTGTCTTCTACTTATGTTTCTTTGCTTCTGTTAGGAGACATATCTTTGTCTCTTAAAGAACTTAGTTTCAAGATCATCACTAGAAAAAAAAAAAAAAAAAATTAGTAGGCACTGGCAAAATTGGATCAGAATGTAAGGTTTCCTGACAAAGAAAATCCTGCTCTCATAAAAGTTGTGATCTCAGAACATTCCTGAGAATTCTGGCGCTTGAGCAGTTAAGTCAGTTCAACTAAGGATGAGTTAACCACCAACGTAAAATGTAAAATAAAAAGCATTGAAACACATCTTATCAGCACTCAGTATTATTTATGGAGAGTGCCTGGGCATTCCAGCGGGTAATACTCCTGTTGTTTGTTTAAGTAAAATAACTAATTTGTCTCTTTAATAAGAACATTATAGATATCCTGTGAATTTCTATGTCAGCAACACTTCGAAAAGATGGCATGTGCATAGACAGACATACTGAGAATAAACTACTGAGAGCTTTACTCTGTAGGTAGAAAGATGAACCTGAGGGTAAAATATTTCAGAACTATTCTGACAACAATGCAAGTTTATGAAATGCTTGTGTTGGGAGAAAAAAAGATTATAATAATAATCTTCCTGCACATGAGTTGCACTTTTCACCTGGGAAACCTAAAGTATTTTTCAGACATCAGCACTCCCAAGAGGAAGGTCTTGTGTTATTCTACAGATGGATGAACCAAAGTACAGGGGCATCTATCAACTTTCCAGCTCCCTCTGGAGTAAAGAAGACTTTTCTATTGGGCAGCAAATGATGCCCTATGATCTAAACTGCTTTTAAAAAAGAAAGGAAAATGAAAGAGAGGAAGAGAAAGAGGGAAAATGTCTTTTACAGTTTCAATAAGCTGCCAGTGTTACTGTGCACTGGTTAGAATCAAGCAATACTAATTTTAATGGAAATGGCTGGAAATTTTTCTGGTTTTAAATTATTTTTATAACTTGATCTTGATTTTCTCTAAGCACTTAAAACAGCATGAAACTTTTTCCTCCACTACTCTTCTTGTTTTGAGGGTAGTTTCTCTATTAAGTGATTTTGAGCTCAGCAGGCATATTTGTGTTAGCAAAACCAGGAATAGAGGCCCTAATGGCTGGACAGTTTTAATCCCACCTAATGCTATAAATAAACCAGAAAATTTGCTCATTAAAAATGTCATGCTTTGAACTCTTATTGCATGAGGTGGTTCTGGAAGATGCGTGAACAGACATCTAATCAGAATTATTAACAAGTGTGTAATCTGATACCAGTAACTCTTTGCCTTATCCCCATCTGCTTTCTTGATTTTTTATAAAGTTTGCTTCATGGAAAAAAAAAAAAAATCAGCTGTGGAAGCTTGAAGATCTGAATTACATATTTTTTATAATGTTTGGATTTTTGCCTGTGTGTTTGCTTGTTTTCAGGAATGAACTATTAAAGCAATATGCACAGGACAAATGGAACCTTGGCTTAAAACTTCTGTAGAAGTCACAGGTCCATGATTACTGCAATATTCATGCCAATCAATACCAAAGGACTTTTGCTTCAATGGGTTTATAGACATCCTAAATTGAAGAAATCCAGGTCAGCTTAGACAAACATATCAGATAATAGAAGATTATTACATGACATGTAAGGGAAGATATTCTTTGCCTGGATCTTATCTGTTCAGAAACTGCTTTTAAGGTGTTCCTGGTTTAAAACATACTCCGTGGCTTCTCTTTGGTGTCACTAAGAAAGTCTGTGTATCATAATTTCTCAGCTTTGTTTTCTAGGTTTACTCCTTGGTTAAAACAACCTTCACCTCTCTGTGAAGGCTCTCAGCCTGAAAGTTACATAGCAGATTCTGCTCTGCCACTGTCCCTGTCACCTTTTCCACTTCAAATTATGTACAACACACTTGCATGAAGAAAAATGTAGCTGTGTGTGAGAAAATACTCAGCTAATTTTCTTGTGGCCTGTCAATGAGCTAGAATACCAGAGCAGACTCAGGGCATAGGATGCTCAATTAGTGCAGTAATTTGGGATGGATCAGAGTTGAGAGACACGTGCTGCACTGGCAGTCAATGTTTGCAGATATCTCTGGAATAGCTTAGAGAAATCTCCTACATGGCAGTTTCTGCTCTTACTTTCACATAGATGAAATGTCTGTGAAAACAGACAGTAAAAGTGTGAACTACGAAGTAATTTATTCTAATGCAAAAACACGTGAAGAGGATGATCCCCTAACACAAAGAATAAGGAGATTAAAGTCACATCTAACAAAACAGGGCAAGGGTTTAGCAATGCAATGCAGTTCCATGAAACTTCCTTCTCCACGTTTGTGATACCAATTTGGTTGCGCAAAAAAAAGGGAGGGGGTACTGGGGGGAGGGAGGAGAGGAACAGTCNGGAGGGAGGAGAGGAACAGTCCTCTGAAATTGAAATCTTTATATGGAATTATTTATGATGTTTCCCATCATATTTATATTTGTGATGAAGTGTGGGGTTTCAACAAAGCCATTTTTCTGGTTTTAGTTGCAAACTAAACTAACTTTAGTTGCAGAAATTCAGCTGAATTATGTGCAACACCTGAGCTGAGGGCATCCTAGGAGGCAATGCAGGAAAGAGGAACCCCCTGATAGCCACGGCTGCTGTGCTGCCTCTTCCAGGAGCAAGGAACTTTCCCGAAGAGAAGGACAAGTTGATGCAAGGTGGGGACATCCTTCTGCAGATGAGCATGGCTTGGAAGAGCCCATGGCAAGGCTGTGGAGAGATAGAGACCAATATCCTACAGCCACAGTGGGGCAGGGACTGTCAGGTCCCAAAATGTGGTCCTGGACTGTGAGCAGGGACAGAAAGTCCCAGAAGAGCCTCATGTCCTGTCTGTGTGCATGACTTTCCTGTGCATCAGAGCTTTTCCAGATTGGGATGGAACCTTTAAATCTTGTTGAGACACAACTATCCTCAATAAACCTCTGTTCCACAGCCAAAATGTGGTGGTGTTTGTAATCCATTAAGTCTTTGCCTGAAGTTAAGAGAGAAGAAATATACAGAAAAGAAAGTGAAAATGTTTCAGAATCAGAATGTACCAATATATAACAATCGTTAAACTGCTTCATTTTCATGAGGTTTTACGTCGATTCATTTATCCATTTTTGATGCCGGTGAGGGAGAGTAAGAGTGGCTCCCTACTTTCTCTCTCTGAAATTAAAAGGCAGTAAATTTGAAACCAATAAAAGCAAATGTTGTTTTGTTTTGTTTATGGTTTTATTTTCTTTTTTTCTTTTTTTTTTTTTTTTTTAAATGTAGCTGATAGTCAACCTGAATAATTCACTGTCAGACAAGGTCACTGGAGGCAACTGCAATATCAGGACTTTAGAAAAGGTCTGAGTAATTTTATTGCCAGTAATAACAGTTTTGCCATTACAGAAGCTAAAAAATGTTGGAAAGGTCACCAGTCTTCATGCTTCAAGGTCTGGGTGGTCACCTGTAGGGTCAGGAAAAACTCAGTAGTGCAGTGTGCACACCCACAACTATACTTGCATACACAAACTCACATCAGTACTTTCAGAATTACTCACTAATAATTTTTAGCAGGTTATCACCTGCTAAATGTGTTACCTGAGAAATGAAGTCTTAATTTTGAGCTGGTTATTATTTTTTGCCATCTTGTCAGAGGAGGGCTTCCCACAGTTTCTTGTTCTCCTAGGAAGATGCACTTGGATGTTTGGCACACAAACATTACACCACGAGTGGTTTACAACAGTGATTCAGAGACCACCTGATATAATTGAAAATGGACTTTGCTTTGATGGGATTGGTCCCTTTTCTTTGCCTGAACTGAGTACCTCCTCAGTGTACAGGATTGTGGTGTAGACCTATATTCTGATTCCAAAGAGACTAGTACAACCATAGCAATGTTTTTTAACTTGATGTGGTGCCTCATCAACAAAGCCCAACTTAGAAGCCAGGAAACGTTTTCTTATTGTGTTGTTGGTAAATTGTACTGTTAATGAAATATTTCATGATGTAAAGATTGGATGAAATCTGATGCTTGTTCTGAGAGGTGAGAGTCAAAACTTAATCTGATCAAATGTAAGAGAAAAAAACTATTCAAGTGACTCTGAAGTTTCAGTGATCTCTAGTCACTGAAGATGCTCATCCTTAGTATATTATGAAGTCTTTTATTTTTCTTATGAAGAAAAACACAGAATATGATGTTCTGGTGTAATCAAATTTCCACAAAATTCTTTGAACCATTTAAGGCTAATTAGATGACTCAGCTCACATTCTGTTGAGATTATCTTAGATCTGTTACTCATACCTAAATCTAATGTTTTTTTTCATGGGCTACAGCAACACAAATATGAAACAGTTCTGACTTCAGTTCTGACTTAGAATTGTGAGTTTCTTGAATGCCTCAGTCCAATTTCATGTGATATTTTACAGGCTCCCTATAGAGGCAGAGTTTGAGAGTGAGATAATCTTTCAGATCTCAGATTCCTGTTTATAAAACTAGCTGATACTGGTTTGAACATCATAACTGGATGCAACAAGAGGGAAAAGTTTGTAAACTTTTTTTTTTTTTTCCCAGATATTGACCAAAACTGAATGAAAATGAATGAAAAAGGAAGGAAGATAAATTACAATTATAGACAAGATGTCTCTTTTACTTACTCAGTTTTGCTTGCTTAACAAAAGATGAGGATGTTTAAATTGAAAAACTCCAGTGAGTTGTCATTGCTTCTCAATCTCCAGACACCTCTGGACAGATGTGTGTCTGACAGATGCACACTACTGTAATTAACATAAAGACAACTCAGTCATGTTTAATAGCCTGCAATAAGCAAGAACTTGATCTAGACCACAGAATCCGCCTTTTTATCTCTATTCTACAGTTTGTCTTGGATTGTATGCATAATTTTCATGATTTTTCTACTATTTTATCTACCATTTCCATGTTCACAGTAACCTTTTTAAACTCCTCATCCTTCACATCCTGCATAGCATAGCAGATCCTCAACAGAAAGTGAGAAATTTGCAATTGTGGAAGGAAAGAGAAGATGGGGAAAAGAAAACAAAAACAACCAAAGAAAAACAATGGGAGAGAGAGATCCTCCGCACATCATTTCACACACTCAAAGAAGGTGCTCAGGAGAGAACACAAAGAAAGAAATGTAGCATAACAGTCTGTGTAGGAAGAAATACAATAACAATAAAATCTCTGTTAAAGAACTGGGGGAGCCATGGAACTCACAAAGGACACTGAAATGACTAGTGCTATCCTTTCTTGTTTTATTTCATTTGAATTTAGGGGGTATTTATTACATTGATGAGTCTACAATACATTTCTTTGGTTGATTCATGAGTTGCCTTTTNTAAGATTGGCTGAAACAGCATAGGCATAATATCTTAGAAAGTTGAGGTGTTTTTTTTGACACAAAGCAGTGGCATGGGTTGGATGGGATGGGTCAAGGAGACTGAAAGAAATCACAGTAGACAACCAGCATCTGAATCAGGGATCTGTGGCCCTCTTTTATTCAGTGAAAGTGAAAAGGGACAAAGAGAGCAAACACATCCCATACTAAAATTAGTGTCTTCTCTCAAATAAGCTTTTTGGTTATTTTTTTTAATTTAAATAAAGACATTCAGCCATAAACATCAGCTGTGTAATGTAGTTGGTTTAATCACATTTGAAATATAACGCATTTTATATTCTATGCTGAATAATCATATTGTGTGTGTGTGTGTATCAAATATGTGCCTTCTTCCACTCCATTTCTGTCCATCAACAATATCTTCTTACACAACTGGTTGGCTTCATCCAAATTCAACAGAAAAATACAGGTTTCAAAGACATTCTGTCATGTGCTGCTACAATGCTGTTTATTCTGAGAAAACATACAACTTGAAAGACACAGCTGTCATACTCCCCTTAGTGAAACCTTCAGATGCTCATACTTTATTAAACATCAGAGAATTCATGTGGTGAAAGCAACACAGAGAGAAAGAAGAAAAGTTGGAAGCAGGTATTTATTAGCTCTGATACTCTCTGAACTAATTATTTAAACATTGTGATTTGCTTTGACCACATTTTGATGGCAGAGTATCTGCAACCTTTTAAATGGAGCTGCCAAACTCATAATTGATAAAGAGATTTCAAAGATACAATTTCTAAAGAGAATGGGACATCTTTTAGATTTGGAAATGTCATTTCATCCAAGCACTGCAGTTCTGGTAACAAGGACTAATTTTTACGGCATATCATTTCTATATACAGAAAACATAATTCTTCAGAACCATCCATCTGACAGTGTGGTTTTTTAATGCAGAATCACAGAAAAGTTTTTTCATGGACAGAGAGTGAGAAAGAGAGAAAGAAAGAAAGAAAGAGAGAAAGAGAGGAAAAGATAAAGATAAATAGAGGAAAGGAAGAGAAGAGAAGAGAAGAGAAGAGAAGAGAAGAGAAGAGAAGAGAAGAGAAGAAGAGAAAAGAAGAGAAAAGAGAAAAGAAAAGAAAAGAAAAGAAAAGAAAAGAAAAGAACAGAAAAGAAAAGAAAAGAAAAGAAAAGAAAAGAAAAGAAAAGAAAAGAAAAGAAAAGAAA
>VYXF01014146.1:31727-44194 GCA_013397295.1 Polioptila caerulea | reverse complement strand
AAGAAAAAGAAAAAGAAAAAGAAAAAGAAAAAGAAAAAGAAAAAGAAAAAGAAAAAGAAAAAGAAAAAGAAAAAGAAAAAGAAAAAGAAAAAGAAAAAGAGAGAAAGGTCCTCAAAGATGACATACAATGTTTCCTGTAGTCTTTTAGATGATCTTTTTAAAGGAAATGCAGCATGAAATGAAGTCCTTGATGTGTGATCCTGTAAAACATGGATGTGTGTCTCATATCAGGTGCTCATATCAGATGAACTTCCTTGCTTCTCTACTTGTACTTTAGAGCTTAAAGAACACATTCTATATGTTGCATACGAAAACAGATTACACCAAATTGAGAATCCATCTCAAAAAAAAACATGACATTTTTGAAGTCTTTTCAAGAAAAAGGCTGTAGTCTAAGTCGCAAACAAATCTCTCAGAGGGATTAGGCAGACACCGTTTTAATTTACTCATTCCAGAATTCGATGCCAAGAACACTACAAAGATGAAAATAAAGAAACCGCCGACTGTGCATTTTTGTTGTTGGAGCTGCTGCGGCAGCAGTCTCAGAAAAAGGAGGGAACTGCTGTGCTACCTCGATCCCACACATACTGAAAGCCCCTAAGAAGCTGGATTCTCACATCCTTTTGCCAAATAACTGGATAGCAGCTGAAATCCACCAAGTGTGGCTTTGTACAGAGAAAAGAAGGAAAAAGAAAGAGACAGAAAAATAACAGATGTTTGGAATAGTGACTGTACTGCAGATTACTCTAGTGTGGGGGGTCCGAAGAATGGAGTGAGATAATTTTGCAATGCCTTGCAAGAAGCAACGTTGTAGCTGTTGGTAAAGCATTATAGGAGGTTCTGTGTTTGTAAAGACTTCCTTCTTAGTAAGTAGAGGCTGGGTATGTTTTTGCTAATACAAGGTTAAAGTTCGAATGGCAAAATGTACCTGGAATCTGCTTTTAGCCAGTTCTGCTGAGATGAGCAGACGAAGGTGTCCTTGTTACCTCCTGGCAGTTTTTAAAAGTCTTTGACTCTCACCCGCCATCAGCTGTGATACAGTTCAGTACATTGCAGTTTTTTGTCATTCTTAGGTCCTCTACAAAACAGGTTCAGTCCGCTTCTCTTTTTCTCAGATGATACATCACACTGACATGATATTAATTTTGCACTTGCATTATTGATGTAAATCGACAGTATAGAACTAGAAGCATGGTCATTAGAGTGTCTGAGACCAGGATAGAATTTATTTTGGGTGATAGCAAGCAATTTGGAAACCACTGACACAGCTGGCTTGTTATCTTTCTTTGGGCTAGCCTAACTATTTAATAAATGGTTAGTCTGTTGTTGAGGTGACACAAAATTGGTTGTGCTGCGTATTCAATGCACCACAGTCACATTTTTCCACATGGGGAAATAAACAATTACATCAAAAATGGCCATGATTAGCAACTTAAAGCAGAAAGCACAATTTACATACAAATACATTTTGTCACGTCTGTCCAGTTTGGAAGGCTGCATTTAACAAAATAGTTGAACATAACTATATCTTCAAGTGAGGAGGTAATCCCCTTGAGAGTGACCATCAATATTCTTCTAGTTGTTGACCTGATTGGATAATTGTCTGGAGAGCAGAACTTCCATCTAATCCCACCCAAGTCAGGAATCTAGTTGTCTCGAAGTCATTTCTCTCTTAAACTAATCAGCTTAAAGGCAACCATAAGGCTTATAGCTACAATTGCATGATCCCATAAATCTTTTTAGTAATTAGGCAGAAATTAAGTAACTATGGTGTATCAATATTTGCCTGCGTTATTTATAATTTTATTCCTACAATATAAGCTACTCCTCCACTATAATAAATTTTAGTAGTCTTATTGAAATATATTTTTACAGCATTATTCTCTTTAAAAAATGTTCAAAACCAGTCACTACTGTATGTTCAGCTCTTGCACCTCACATGAATTGTGTATGATGCATGTAAAATCACATATTTACATACACACATCCATTTATTTATGTTAAAACATAAAAAATGCTCTAAACCACAGCGAAAAGTAAGAAAAAAAAAAATCCCTCAATAACTTAAAAAATGCTGAGAGATGAAAATGACTTAAATAAAATGAAACTTGCAAAAGTGCAAGCAGCTGCCATGGCTGTTCTGCAATAATTCATATATTTTATTGTTCTGTTTTGTTTTTTGGATAATTAGTTGGTGGCAAAGGAATAATCATGTTGCATGAAACATTGTGAATTTAATTTCACAATGAAAGCTATACACTGTATCTATTGAGAGTTAAAAGGACAAACAAAATCTGTTAAAGGGCCAGGCTCAAAAGGAATTTCATGCCTACAATATGCTGTGTGTGTTGGTTCTGTTTTGATTTGTTTTGTTTTGTTTTTCCTACCATAATATTGGACAATATACCTATGGTTTCAAAAGCAGCAATGTAAAATCTTTATTTTAGTTTATTTAAATGGTAATTTTAAAGCTCTGTCTAACATTTTTTTTAAGAGTGAAATGATTAGGGAATGAGCTATCATTTTGAAGGAAATGTCTTTCATCAGAACTCATGATCAAGTATTAAATACTCTTACTGCTTTCACTGGGGCTATTCCCCTAAGCATGAAAGTTAAGCTCCTGTGCAAAATTCCAGGTTCAGACCCTTCACTGCTCTGGGGGAGTGAATAGCACCTGCTGATGGAAAAGAACTCGAAAAGAAAGAAAGAAATCTCTGTTGTTCACAAGCAATAATGTAAAGACAAACAAAAAGCACATTCACACAAGAGAACCACATGAGTTCTAGACAATAACAGCTCAGCTGAATTTTCACATTCCCTTTTTTTCCCCCCATTTGTGACTTCAACAACAACTATAGCCTTTCTATCTTGATGTCACCAGCATTTTAAATAATGCCTATCAGCAGGCAGCTCATGGGGAGCTCCACAAAGAAAGTAGTTTTAAAGTTGTGCTGAAGCATCTCAAACACTTCTACTAAATGGGAATACGAGTGCCACGATGAGGATCTGGCACCCTCTGGGGGGGCAGCTCGGGCAGGCAATTGTCATAATGTTATTTTCTGTGGGCCACCTGCTTGTTCAAGTCAAAATGTCAGGTCTCCGTGGTTTTGGGGAAGGGCAGGGGGCACATGTCCAACCATCACGCTCCAGCAGGGTGGAAGTCGCTTCTGCCTGAAGCCTGAGACGCTGTTAACTCTTCAAATGTCACCGCAGCCTCCAAGAGGCAGGTAATCCCTGTGTGTTTGCTGAGCATGCTGGAGGAGAGCCACGTCTCAGCCACCTCTTTGTTTGCAGAATTTGGGGGTTTCTTTAGGCGTTTCTCATCTTGTCAGGTGAAGGCCGGCTTAGAAATTTGTCAGCGCTTTCCTCACCCAAAGGGTTGTATGTTTATTCCATTCTTGAATTATAAACAATGTTACAAGGATGTTCTCAGTTTATCATGCCTCATATCCCACTCATAATCCCACCTTGGCATAATTAAGTTTTGCACATAAATGTAAGATCTGCTGAAGGGCATTTCTCTTTCTTTTTTTGCCATTTGAAGGTTCAAAAACTGTGGCTATCTGTCCCCAAATCCATATCTCTCTTCACAGATATTTTGATCAAATTGTTTGACATACCCCATGTAAATTCAAGATGTTTTTTCACTAGCTAGCAGGTAGTCAGTGCAGTGAAATGATCCAGAAACTCAACATCTTGTAAAGAATTAATAGATCACCAGATTGCAATCTTCCATATTCCAACTTCCCTGCATAACCCTGTTAATTCCATTTCAGGAGGAAATAGTTGTGGGAGTGGACAGGAAAAAAAAAAACAAACAAAAAACTGTCAAAAAACCATGAATTAAACTTCTTAATGTTTTTAAATTTTCCTGATTCCATAAGTCATGCTTCTGGTGACTTATGGAATCATAAAATAGTTTCGGTTGAAAGGGACATTTAAGGATCATCTAGTTCAACTCCACTGCTACTGGCAGGGACATTTTCCAGCAGACCAAGTTGCTCAAAATCCCATCCAATCTGGCCTTGACTACTCCCAGGGGCTGGGCATCCACAGATTGGTTGGACAACAGTTCCAGGGTCTCACCACTCTCAAAGTCAATAATTTCTCTCTAATATCTAACCTGAAATTACTCTCTGCCAGATTAAAGCCACTACTGCTCATGTCACCAGAGGTTCTGGTGAAATTCCATCTTCCAAGCCACTTTTAGGTACTGGGAAGCCTCAAAGAGGTCTGCCTGTAGCCTTGTCTTCTCCAAGCTGGATAATCCCAACCCTCTCTACTGTCTTCAGAGCAGAGGAATTCCAGCCCTCTGATTATTTTTGTGGTCTCCTCTGGAGGAGGAAAACTTCTGGGTTCTTCCAAAGCACTAGAGTACAAATAGATTCAAATCAAGTTAGACATCAAAGCATGTTGGAAAATCTCACCAAAACTTTGGGTTCTTATATACCTACCATTTTCCATATCATCCCCAAATCTCCAGAAACATGAAACTTGGTGGAGCTCTGCTGAAATCCACAGAATTGAGCTGCCTAATCCTTACCCAGAGCAAAACTGCTCTTTCTCTTACGGATTAGTATTTGAAATATAGATCCTCTTAAAGTAATTCTGTATATAACAATACTTGGCTTACATCCCTTCTTTGACTATTATACAGCCCTTCCTACTAAAACAAATAATTGATTCATCTAACCAGTTTCAGCAGGGAAGAAAGGAGTAGGTGGTCTCATTAAGAACCCTTGTTTCACAAGAAAAGCATTTCTCATTGTCTTTACCCAGTGATATAAATGACCTTTGCCATGGAATTAATGAATGTATAAATCTTTCATAATATATTTTAATGTCCTGCTGGTAGAAATTTTTTTTATTATAAAGCAAAACAAAACAAAACAAAACAAAAAAAAAAAGATTTTCAAAAAATAAATTTGTTATAAAAAGCATTTGATTCTTCTACTTCTACAAACAAGTATTTTAAGCATTTTTTATGTTATTATTTATATATTCTGCAATAATAGATCACATTTTCTTAGTTTTTTTTTAACTACTCAAATAGTAGTCTATCTCCTTGTCCCACATAAAATTATATTTTATTAATATAAATGGAATTACTATACTGTCTTTTCACTCAGATACATCTGCCAAACACCTCCCCAAAATAAATTCAGAAGCTTCCACAGTCTTCAAAGAATACTGTATTGAAAAGTTGTGTGAATTGTATGTGCTCAAGAATTTTATCTCCTTATATTTTTCAGTGTGCATGTCAAATCTGAATCAGACACAAGGTACTGTCCCTGTTAAGTTACCTGGGGTACTCTGGTCTGCATGTCTGTACCCAGAACAAAGCTTGCAGGCAGAGGACAGCAGCGATTCCCTGCCTTGTTTCTGCTGCAACATTTGTGCCAGAAACTAGAGGTCTGATTTAAGATATGGTTTTATTTTTCTCCATCTGACTTAATCCAAGTCTCTAATCTCCTGAGTGGGTTGATTTTTTTTTTTTTTTCTTGTCAGTTGTGCTGTGTCACAGTGCCAACAGAAAGACAGACTTTCTGGGTCAGAGACAGAGTGTCAGGTCTAAGCAACATGAAATCTAGGATATTTGAGTACATAGTCCTGAAATTTGATTATTGCAAAAGAGATCTTATTTATCTAAATATTAGTGGACTACTGTTTGTTTCCTGGCCATGCCCTGTACTTAATTCACTATGCAGTCATAAGAAGAGAATTAGTACCTCAAACTGGTATCACATAACCTCAGCACGTATCAACACTAAGAAACATGAGCTTCAGTTCTTCAGTACACAGGACTATCCAAAAAAGAAAGGGTGACTATAACATGCAGCTTGCAGACTCTTTCCTCATTTTCCATGGTGAGTAGTTGAGCAACACATTGCCAGAACATCTCACTTGAAAAAGAAGGTGAGAAGCACAAAAAGCAGAAGATGCAAAAATCCCCACCTTTTATAAAATAACTTCACAGGCATAATTCAGGCACTTAAACCTGCTGAGGTGATATGAAAACTGAACTCAGCACTTGTTGACTGGGCCAGGATCAATGTGCAGAACGAAGTGCCAAACCCTATCTGCCCTAAGTTAGTCAGAAGTGAAACACATCTGCTCTGTCTCATCAATGCTGCCTGCTCAAGCCCCTTTGTGCCAAGAGATGTAAAAATCTCACCTGTCCCAATTCCCAGGATAAACACAAACGGTTTTCAATGGGGAATTATCAAGATAGGAGATGCCTTCTCATGCTTTTGTAGCTTTGTCACAGAGGAGCAGATAATTTTTACATTATAAAATCATAGACCAACTTCTACTCATTTGTAATATTAGCTTATAATTAAAATACTTTCCTGGCAGTGGTTAATTTACATTCCAGAAAGAGTGTAATTGATTAATTAATTACATTTTAAATTTACTTATTAGTTTATTTATTTAGATAAAATATTGGTTTTCTTTCTCTTGCATATATCTGTTTTCACTCCTACACTTTTATCATCGCTCCTGTCTGTTCAAGGTTCCTTTATTGGAAAATGAGGCTAAATACTTAGATTCAGACATATACAACCTTTTCTCTACACAACCCTGCCGCATATGATACTATTCCAATTTTGCTGCTCTCTTTTTTTTTTTATTTATGTGACTGAAGAGCTTTTTTGTTATTTGTTTTAATATATTTTGAAAGGCCTAGCTCAGCGTGGCTGTTGGCAATTCTTACATTATTTCTACACTTTGTGACCTCTAAGGTGTACCTTTACTTGCTGATCAATCCTTTTTTTCCCTCAATTTCTCGTAGGCTTTATGCTTACTCTTAATGTCCTTTTTGAGGTGGCTATACATCCAAATGCCTTTGGAAACCTTTTCTGAAAGTTTTGTTCTCACTTGCTTGATGTGCAAGTTTCAGATAACTTTTCACTGCTGACTTAAAGAGTTTGGAGGAACCTGTCACACTGCAAGCCCCTGAACTCATTGCTTCCATTGACTTCACTTGCTTGTTCCTGTAATTTGTCAAAAGTTTCCCTTTTGAAATTGAGTAAACCAGCTGAAGACCCACTTCCACTTATTTTCTATTTAATTCTTTTCAATCCATTTATGACTTCTGACTCCAAGTGTATTTCTTCATCATCATCATCATCATTATTATTATTATTATTATTATTATTATTATTATTATTATTATTATTATTATTATTATTATTATTATTATTATTATTATTATTATTATTATTATTATTATTATTATTATTATTATTATTATTATTATTATTATTATTATTATTATTATTATTATTATTATTATTATTATTATTATTATTATTATTATTATTATTATTATTATTATTATTATTATTATTATTATTATTATTATTATTATTATTATTATTATTATTATTATTATTATTATTATTATTATTATTATTATTATTATTATTATTATTATTATTATTATTATTATTATTATTATTATTATTATTATTATTATTATTATTATTATTATTATTATTATTATTATTATTATTATTATTATTATTATTATTATTATTATTATTATTATTATTATTATTATTATTATTATTATTATTATTATTATTATTATTATTATTATTATTATTATTATTATTATTATTATTATTATTATTATTATTATTATTATTATTATTATTATTATTATTATTATTATTATTATTATTATTATTATTATTATTATTATTATTATTATTATCATCACAGGATTAGAGAAGTGTTTGGCAGGATAGTCGGAGCAAGGACAGTAATTCCAGCTGGGCATCTGGAAATCACTGTCATGTCCCTTGTGCATGTGGATATCAACACCAGTTCTTATGTTTGTCAAACATTTGTATTTGTGAAAGTCATTGAAATTATTGTGTAAATGCCACAATGTCTTGGCAAACAGATGGGGTCTATGTGTTTGTGGTACTGCTGATTGATTATAAATAGATACTGAGAATGATGTTTTTAGAGTGATCTGGGTCTTCCATTCATGACTCACTGTTACACTGCAAATTTGTGTATTCAATACAGTGAAAACAAATGGGGTTTAATGCAAAGTTATGCACAGTAAATATAAAAAAAATAAAAAGTATATAAACACCAAAAATAGACTGCCAGGCCACAGACAAAAAAGGAATGTTCACTTGTCTGCAAGTCAAAAAGGATTTATTATTTTTCCACCAAAGAATACCATGAAAGTTTGGTGTTTGGCGTTTGAATGCAGATTTGTACTCCAAGAAGCCTTTGTAGGACTGGGTCTATTACTGTGCCACCTTGCTTCCTGTTAAATTTTACCATTTTATGGCAATAAGTCACAAGTTAACTTCTTCATTGTTTATTATGCTTGGAAAATGAGAAAACGCACAAGAAATTTCAACAGAAAAGGTCATCCAAACTATGTCTTTTGTTTCTTTGTTTTTCTGTTTTTTCTTCCTCTTACAGATTGTTTCTATTCAAATCTTGTTCAGTTGGAAAACATTTGTGGGGAGTTAAGAAAAAAATTGTATATCACTGCAACTGTACTTTAATTATGTATCTTTCTTTGGGTGCTCTCTTCAAGGTCTTACTGCTTTAGGTGCCAATGGAAGGGAAAAAACCCAATTTTAATTGATCCCAAAGCAATCAAGGGATCAGTCAAGCACTGCTACAACAGAGAAGGTGTCATAATGCTCATAGTTCAACAGGCTTCTCCTAAAGTAATCTTATCTGTCAGAAAAGATTATTCTAAGAAAACAGTAAACACTTCTATCTAAACAACTAGGGGGGGAATAGTGGGGAGTTTGACAAAAATTACTGAAGTGAAATTTGAAGACTAAAACAAATGAAAGAAAAGTAAACAATTGGTTTAAAATAACATGTCAGGTACTGTTTTTTCATTTGGAGAATTCATCCATTCATTCACATCTTTGTAAAAATGTATCATTAAAGGAACACAGAAAATTCTCCTGGGTAGGCCAAAACAGAATTTACATATTTTCCAAGTCTCTCAGTCTTGTACATTGTCCCATCTTCACAAACATTATGTCTTTAGTAGCATACTATGGGCATTTACCACTGACTCAGCAAAGATCTGAACTCTTTTTTCTTTTCTGATTCCCCCACAGCCATTTTTGCTCCTCTGAGTGTGTATGTATGTGTTTTTCTCTGCTTATCACTTTTCTCTGAGATCCACTGCACTGCATGGTTATCTGTGTGATAAGCTGAGACAGCCTGTCTAGCTCTGCCCAGTCTTACAAAGACTGGTAAAGAAAAGGGGTCCGACTAGATAAAGCAGATGACATCCCAGACCTGGGAAAAGAGCCAGGGTCCAGAGCAACATCTGCTGTGGCCAGGCTGCCAGCCCAAAGCATCCATCCGTGTCTGACCAGTCGCCTTGGATCCTGGGAGAATCAACAAGAGCTCTGTTTCTCCTGCCTTTTCCATCCCCTCCTCTTTTCCTCTCTGCTGTCTAGTGTTTTGACAAAGGCGAGGGAAATGACCACAGTTGACAAATCAACATGGAAAGTGAAAAGTACCACTTTTCTCCTCACTGAGAAATGGTATCTGACAAAACAAGAGGCTGTAATGTTATTCTTTATTCCAAATAAAGGAATCTGGCACATTTGCAATATGTATGTTTTTCGTAGCCACTCATTTTTTTGGTTTTAAAATTTGTTTTTATTCTTTGTGTGTTTATGGTTAATTCATCCCATTCAGGGACAGATGTAGCATGGATTGAAATAAGGAGGTTTTCTCAATGTGGATTTGAAAACACTGTGGCACTATAGGGGTACCATCTGCCAAACTAAGCAGAACCAGTATAGGAGATCTAAAGCCCCGTTTTCCAACTGGTAAATAAACACTTACTATTCAGACTGTATCTAAAAATCGTGATGAATTTTTTAACATATTTTCCATCAGCTGAAATCCATAAGTCATGCTTGACTGTTTCTGTGACAGAAGCATCTTAAGATATTTTTCTGTTTTGAGTTAATTTATTCTGTCCAAACTAGAAAAATATAAGAAACTATCACAAACTTCTCTCCTCTGTCATTTGTTCTCATAACAAAAATGCATAAACTGGATTTTATCCCTGGGGGAACACACACAGTGAATATGTTGGAGGAGAAAGGATGATGGGATGTGAGTAGAGGTGGAATAACTTAGTTACAACTTTGATCCACAGAGGATTTCCTTATCTAAGAACAGACTTGGTTTGGAATCCAGCTCCTCACATGTTCTTTTGATTTAAGCCCTTATCCATGCTAGGATGATGCTGTATACTGACTCCACCCCTACCCATTTTGGGTTTTTTTCTTCTAGGAGGAGGATAAATCATGGATGAAACCAAAACACTCCTCAGTGTGAACTAACAGGGGAGAAGGACAGTGGGCTGGGACAAACTCCAAAGAGGGCTCATGCCATCACGTGTGTTCAGCCCTTGTGTCAGTTCCAGCTGCAAATCCATACAAGAGCTAGGAAGGGGAGCTGCCACTTCAACACAGTTATAGTCAAGAGGCACCTTATGGAGTGCCCAAGTAAGTTGTGAATGCATCCTTCCTAATACTTGAAAGCTTGATCCAAGATTCCCTGAAGCCAATATAAATACAGAAATTGTTTTCAGGGTGTGCTTGAAGCAGCATGAACTTGCCGCACTGAAATAAATGGGATTGAATCAGTTACAGGAACTTGAAGGGTGAGAGGAGGGACTCCTGAGGGCCTAAAAAGTAATAAGAATAATAAAAAAGGAGGGGACAGCAGAGCAGGAGCTGGGTGGCAGATGTTTGCTTGCTCTGAAGAATAAAAGGAGCAATCACAAAAATCGATAGCTAGCCTTATTAAAGGTGAGCTGGGTGCTTTCACTCTGATATTTTGCTTGGTTGTATTAGGCTTAGATACCTCACAGGTCAGGTATTTCAGACCCAGCATCTCTAGAGATCCCCTGCTTGTATTGCAAAGCATTCCCTCCAGAAATCTGCCACTGCCAAATGTACTTTCTAGTTGTGAATTGGGGGTGAGAAAGTGAGAAGAAAAGGCAAGAAAGAGGAAGAAAGGGGGAATAAAAGGAGAGTGAGATAGAGAGAGAAATAGAAGAGAAAAAAATTAAAGAAGAAAAAAAGGAAGAGGCAGGGAAGTATGAGAAGAAAGGGAGGAAGGCAAATACCCCCTTATTCCATGGCAGTGTATGTCTCCTTATTTTTGATTTTCAGATTCATTCAATTTTTCTCTTGGACCATGTGTTCCTGAGCAACCTGTACAATTTCCCTAAGGTGAAAACCTCCTCTTAGAGAGCTGCCGTGAATTTTATCCCAGGGTCTCAAAAATGCCAATAAGAGAACAAATAATATTTGTTCATGATAGTGTTCAGTGCAAACGATGACTGATTAGTGTTATGTGTGACATCAACAGAGACAGTAATCAAGGTTACTTTAGCATTGATTTTTTACAGAGGTGAAGCCTCTTTGATGTATTACTCCATCAACACCTTCAGAGCCAAACTTTGCACATGAAATTAATCCCAATTAATTATAACATTTGTAGATAGTACTGGGCTCTTTTATGTTGCAAAATAAATATTAATTCAGTGGCAATTTTTTCACCTTGTGCAGCTTGTGTGACTAGGAAGGGGAAAAAAAGACAAACAACCCTATTGATCAATACACTGAAATATGTTAGAAAGTTTTGGCACCTGAGGTGGTCTGAGAGGCTGCTTGGCTGAATCAGTTTAAGGCATAGTGGGGGAATTCAGGAAACTGGATCCAAATTGTATTGACTTTACTGATACAGTCATAGAAAAAATATTGTTTCCAATATATGAAAGGGGGTAAAGTTGCAAGTTACACATACTCTCACAAAATATACATCAAAGAATGACACTACCCTTCAGGGTCAGTGCGTGGGGGCGCTGATCAGAGACACCTTTGCAATTCAGAGACCTAATTGTTCAGGAATTTTTTTCTAGTTTTGCTGGTCTTTTTTCAAAGCCAGAGTGATGAGTAAATTTTTGTGACTTATGTTGGGCTGTCTTCAACTGATTTACTCTGGAAAGGGAAGAAGCCATGTGTATTACCTCCACTCCTTTGAAATTGACCCCAAATCCCTTTTGTGTGTTCAATAACAGTTTCTTCTGATTCCCTGTCTAGGACTCTAATTCTGATTCCCAGAAGAATGTGCTATGGCACTGGGAAGAAAGATGAACTAGCTGGAGAGGATTCCTGCTATTTGCTAATTGAGACACTTAATATCTCATGTTGTAATCCTCCCCTGCTGGCACATACTGCCTCTTCATACTGAATATATAGGGAATTTTGACTGTGAAATTAGACCAGAGTCTCAAATTACTTAAACTCTTGAACCCACTCAGTCTTACCTGTAGATACAATCTCACATCTTGATTATTCGGCATGAAGAGGATGTGAGAAAACTACACATTTTTTTCAGCATTTGCTGCAGATTGCAAACATGTGGCTATAGTCAGT
>VYXF01014146.1:21119-31712 GCA_013397295.1 Polioptila caerulea | reverse complement strand
TATATATATATATAAAATAAAGATCAAACTAATAGCTAAAAACATCCTACTTTAAACATCAAATAAGTTGTCAAAATCCTGCCTAGGAAAAGTAACAATAAAGAGTCTCTAACTTGATTAGGCTCCTTGGAACCTCATCAAAGGATAAATAAATGAGTGCTTGCATTATTACAGTAATGCTTGGATGGCCATTTCCTCACCAGATTTAGTCATCACATAGCATTATCTCAGAAACAATAAATTCTTTTCTACAGCCCATTATTCACTGAAAGGAAGAATTTAAGACCATTCTCTGCTGAGATCCCAGCTTGTGCTACCCAAGTGGGACCAGTGAGGAGAGTCAGGGAAACATTGGTTCCATCCTAGGGAAGAAATGCAAAATGGTGTGGAGCAGCAGGTGACTTCAGTGATTCTCTGTTTCCTTCTAAACCAAGAGAGGAGAATGAGCTGGGGAGTAAACTCCCAGTGACTTCAGTGCACAGGGGAACCTGGTGGATGAATTTTCTGGTGCTCTGCAGTGATGGCTGTGGCAGGAGCTCTGTGGGAGCGTGTGCTGCCGCAGGCACACAGCCAGCACTGTTAGTGTTTGCCTGCAGCAGCAGAAACTCCTGCTGGGATTCCTGTCCCTCAATAACAAGGATCATCATGATGACAAAGATCCCAACTTCTTCAATTCAATATCTCAGTGTTACCCTTATTGAGGTCCCAGGTAAAGATGAAGGGCAGAACAGCCTGTAAACAGTGCTAACAGGCACCAATCTACACTTGAAGTCTGTCTGCGTGCTTAGTCAGTGGGTTGAGCCAACAGCTTTAGTTGGAGAGCAGAAGAAAGGATCTGGTCCTACTTGCTATGTATTGGATACTTGTTCCTGAACACCCATGGAGGATTTCCATTAGAGTCCCTGTCCTTTACTACTAATTAGCATAGCAGGAATGGAGTTTATTATGTAAATTCTTGAAAACTACAATGGAGTCACGCTGATATAACCTGAAATATGTAATGAAAATGGATCTAGATAGTTCACTTAAAAAGATGATGGGTACTCTACTGTACACCCATATTGCATGGGTGAGTGACTCCTGCTGGTAAAGATTCTGAGTTTGGTTACATGTTCATGCAATATCCAAAACAGTAAAGATCTGTAGGTAGCAAATATATTACTGTTGATAATATGTAGGATGAAAATCAGAGATACATGGTCTGAATTTCCTCAGTATTATGGCAGTAGATCTCTTGTCAATTTTGTGCTGTAGATCTCTTGTTAATTTACCTCTGATTCAGAGCAATGTTAACAAGAGCAGCAACAGTCTGTGCATGTATAGGGCATTAGTATTTTGAGTGTATCCATGTCTTAGGATTTGCATGTGAATATGAAATAATTCTATGCAAGTATGGCATGAGATTTAATTGTTTTCTCCAACAGTTGTTTTCTCAAATTGTTCTCTCCTTATCTTTCTGGAAGCAGTTCAGACCATCAAAGAGTTGTTGTTGATGAACTCACTAATTAATTTCCAATACTTAACCTTGTATTTCGCTTCATTACTGGTGCTTTGTTCCCCCTAGTTTTACATTTGGTATCAGAAAGTTCATTTAGAATACAGTCAATCTTCCAGTGCTAGCTCTGCACTTTAAATATTTTATTCAGTAAGGACACAATGGGAATAATGTTTGAATCTGTCAAGGAGATGCATGAAAACTTCTGAGCTGCATTGTCTAGAGAAAAAAACTCCATACAAACAAAAAAAATAAATCAAAAACCCAGGATGATGGGACCTTAAAAAAAATAAAAAAAAAAACCCAAAACAAAATTAAAAAAAAAGTTAAGGTACCAACGTGACTGGCTATTAAAATAAAATAATATATTGGCAACCAATGAGTTTATAAAAGTAGAAGGCTGAAAGTCTTAGATTAAGATTTAATTAATTAAATAATTATGTATTATTTATGTATTATGCATTATGTATAATTTACATAATTAATTAAAATTATGTCATCAGAAGATTACATTTATTATATTTTATTTCCTTTAATGGTTTATTGTTTGCTCGCATTATTATCTTAGCAGTTCAGGGGATAGATGCCTTCAGGAAAGAGAGAAGTGACAATTCAGTGTTTAAATGTCAATATTGAATCTGATGATCTGCCTGTGCATGGGGTCCAAGACACCTGAGGATCCCTTTGTGAGCTTCTGGTATGGAAGGGGAATGATGGGTCAATGGTATGGAGAAAAAAAAAACAAACATGTTTCATGCTGGTCCGTCCCCTCCTGTCTACTTGTATAACTCCACATTCTCAAACCAATTCACATAAGCAGTGAGATCTAAAAGCTCACAATGAGGCCAATTAATCAACAGAGAAATATTTGGTTCCTGTAGATCCTCACTCAGTGAAGATCTGTAAATGGAGATTAGATGTTTTCTGTTTTGTCTACAGAAATACGTGTTCTCAGACGTGGAACAGGACCAAAATCAGGAAGTCCCCTAGCCACCATTATTTCAGAGATTATTATATATCCACTGTCTGTATATTTTAGGAATTCTCTTTTTTGCAGTATGAACCAGGGTATTGTAGTTCTTTGTGTGTATGGATTATAAAGACTGTTGTTGATGACATTAGGCCTTCTCTGTTAATAATACATTCAACGCAAACATTCTCCGTCTCTACAAGGTGGCCTGGGAACCCTTCTGGGTTTTGGGTAAGGATGTACACCTCGACTGTGGTTTGCCTCTAAGCAGGAACAAGACCCGAATTTGTACTGGCGCTTTCACTCCCTTCCTTCCCTTCTGTGCACTGAATTTCACAGACGGACAAAAACTCAGGCAATCCAGAAGGACTGAATTCATGGTGGGCCTGGCCATCTTCCCAGCCTGGGTGGTTTGGGAAATCAAGAGCTGGAGGCATAACACTGGCTGTGTCAGAGGTCATTTTAGTTTGGTCTTCATCCAATTATAACATATTTCTCTGTCTTGAGTATGTATCTGTCATCCTGTTTTGGCTCTCTTGAGGTTCATCTAATATATTCTATTCTAGGACACAGAGAAAGCCCTAGAATTCCATCCTCTGATTGTGTGGGGTTTGATGCAAATATGTAAGAAATGCAAAAAAACCCATTTCTAGTGCTCTTTGATGTCTAGACAATTGAGTAAAGCAGTAAGATGACAGGTGAGTTGGAAGAAATGGGAAAGGGGTGAGAGGGTATGGAAAGCAGCATCATGATTCTGAGCAAAAACACAAGTGTAGAAACTCTTCCCAACTTTGGTATTGAAGGAGACAGTTTAGATACAGTCTGTAAATTTCCACTCAAAATTTTTAATATAGAGATATCACTACAGTGTGTCTGTGACATCAAGAATCCCTGTTGGGTCCATTCTTGAATGTGAGAAAAATGTATCATCATTATGTTAATGACTCTCTCAGCAGTTCCTCTGGGATTTTTTACAATTTCCTAAAATCATTCACTGGACAAGACTTCCTTTGGGACTTTATTAACCATTGATACTTTCATGCTTTCCGGAAAATTTGCAGTGGAATGAATTCCATATTTTTAAGCATGGTATGTAGTGTATCAGTTGTTAATATTTTGTGTCTCAGTATTTACCTGTTCTGAGAAACAAGGCATCTGGTGACTGAATTCATAACATATAAACTCCTGACTTTGACAGGTTGCACCCTATATGTTTACTGCCGCGCAGGGGTCATGAAAGATTCCACTGCATCCCAAATATCCTATACCTTCCTAAGAACCTTAGAAAAAATTCTGCTGGGGCAGAAATGATGGCTGATATCATCAGTGGTGCCTGGGACACTCTCTTAACCTGCTGGGTTGAAGGCAAAGTTCCTTTTGATTTTCATAGTAGATATGATGCCACATATGTTCTGGGAGAACAAAAATACATAGATGAAATAATAATTTTCACTTTCTTCAGTTTTACTTTGAATTTTTAAACTTCAGATTGGATCAGAATAGAAAGTAAGTGATTCTATGTTCAAATTTTTAACATTCTAAAGCTTGCCTTAACCAAGCTGGGAGGGCTGGAATATCACCTTTGACAGTTTCAAACCCCTCAACAAGAGAAATCATGTCAGAACCATAAAACTTCAGGCAAGATCAGACACAGCTGTCCCTTAGGATCTAAATAAAAGGCTCCAATCAGATGGAAGAATTGAAGAGACATCCTTTTATATTCATTTTTTTTTTTAAACATTCAGATTTGATCTTTATTGGCATGAATGCAAAAGCATATTATAAACTTAGATGCTTGAAATTGCATGAAGTGAATTTCAAATAGCATATTCATTTAGAATAATCTGAATTTGCAAATCATGCTGCATTAGTAACTCTCATAGTTTACAAAAGGGAATGATATGGCAGGAGGGATGTAATTATCCAAAGCAAACAACCAAATGAACAAGCACACTTTCAAAGTAAAAACAGATTACTGTGGACTCTGCAAGATCCTCATACAGGAAAACAAGTTTCACAAAAATAAAGGAATTCAAATGAGGACCATATGAAATAATAAAGATAAAGAAGCCAAACTCAGCAAATTAGTTCTTTGGAATTAGATAAATCTAATTCTATTGTTTTATAATTTCCCACCTCATGCTGAGTACAGTCATCAGCTAAGACTGTTTATTGGTGCCTAACGACTCACTGTTGTCCATGAATCACAGTTCTACTAATACAGGCATGACTTAGTAATTTCTTTCCCAGTTGAAGTTTGTTACATCTCTGGGAGATGTTTAACTTTAAAAAACTGTCCAGGGATAAAAATTCAAGAGGTCTTATCCCAGTGTTTAATTGTATTCGGAACAGATTGCCTGGGAAAGTTTTGTAGTTACTGTTGCAATGAAGCAACTTCTTGCATGCTATGAATGTCTAAATTAACCAGAAAAAAAGTGTGCTGTGTCAGGAAGATCCAGAGCTGTAATCATAGTCACCACTCACTGATATATAAAACTCACTGAGATATATATATATATATGGATATGTATTATATAGGCATATAGACATAGAAAATTAGATAGGTATACATAGAGAGAGATAAAGGTATACTCTGTTTACCTAATTGTGCAGTACACATCATCCACTTAATTCTAGATTTATGAGTTCATTGTCAGAAGCCAAAACTGAAGGACTAATTGGAGGAAAGGGCCATTTTGGTTTAATTAGCACGTACACTGTTTAGCATATTGAGGAGTGGTTTATAAGCAGAGTTTAACAGTGGTAGAATTTTGGATGGCACCTAAAAAATACCGAGTTGGGAGTGTCAGATTTAAAATGAGGAACTGTGGGAAGATCTCCCAGTGCTCCTGGGGTAAGCAAACAACTGGCAGATAAAATCCAGCAGTAATTAGTGCTCAGGGGTAGGACCTGGCATTTGGGGTACCTCGTTCCCACAGGATCCAAAGATTTTTATGTCACTGAATCCTGTGAGAGTCCAGGCCTAACTAGATTGCCCAAGGTCACACAGAAAGCCTGTGGCAAAGTGAAAGACTCAACCTATCTTTGCTGAGGCTTCCTACAGCAACTTTAAGCATAAGACCATATTTTTTTTGTCGTTCATCATGCTAAAATTTGGGGCCTGTTCGCAATTATAGGTAGACACCAGTAAAATTCCATGACCTACAGCACTAAAGAAAATCTGTTTCTATTTGTCTTCACTCCAAATAAAGTAAAATATCTTCCAGAGCTTTATTCTGGTTGGCAGGGTTCTCCCCAAACCCTCTCACCTACATATTTCCATATTTCAGACTCAGTATTTAATACTAGTGATGCAGTTGAATTTCCATAATTCAGCTGTTCAATCAAGGTCCTCCACCTTTTTAAATGTGTAAGTCATAAATATGAAGAAAAAAAAAAAAAATACTGTGTGCAATCTTGCTGACTGAATTAAAAGTCTTAAAGAAACTTTCCATGCTATGAGGAGTGTGAAGGATTTGGCAGAAATGGTGCTAACAATTAAAGCAGCCAGAGACAGATTAAATTTGCTGATGACAGCTCATTTCTGAGATGGTTACAGCAGAAGTCTGATAAACGCTTATCTGAAATTCACAGTTTTGATGAGGCTTCTGCTTGTACCAGGAGAAAATGAAACACTTAAAATAGCATGTGATCCCAGGGAAAGGTCTGCTTGGTATTGCAGAGGGAAGCTAGGCATTTCTGCTGCAGTTATGATTGTGAATTATTATAACCCTTTGTTTTCACAGCAGGGAAAATAAGTCTAAACTGTGTCTTGTAAGTGAAACCAAGGGCAATTTCAATCTCCATAGAAAGTTTTCAATGTTTAAGCAAAGGAGGAAAAAAAAAAAGGAAGAAATGGATGGGGCATATATTTGAACCAACAGAAAAAATAAATGTGGGATTTTTTTCATACATTTAATGGGAGAATCAGCCATCCCAGTGTATTCTGTATTCCTTAGACGCAGAGGAAATAATACACCCAGCAGAACAGCCCTGGTGTTACTCTGGTTTGGAGTACATCTGTACACATGTATTACTGGAGAACCAGCTGAACCCTGAGGAATGAGCTCAAGTTTGTCTGAATTGTTACAAGTCTGTGTGGTCCTTGCACCAGAGTCCTAGGCCACCAGCCCCATAGTTCTCTGTAAGACCTGGCACTGGAAAGTTTAGCAGAAAAATTAAAACTCTGTGTCTAGTCACTTGGCCTGAGCACAAGTATGAGGATTTAATCAACTCCAGTAGATTTTAAAGTATTTTTCATAGGTGAGAAGCTACCAAGGTGTACAGCAGAAGCTATTAGGATGTACAAGAGAATAAAAGACAGAAATAAGTAGACAGATATTATTCCGGCCAGCAGTCAAGGCCATGGAGACATTAAATGAAACAGAGATAACTGAAAATGAACTTAAAAGAAAAAGCATTTTGCACACACGGTACAAATAGACAGTAGAATTCATTGTCAGGGAACCAAAGGTTTAGGCATAGTTTTTAAAAATTATCAGCACTTAAATGGCTAATTTATCTTCCAGAAGATGTTTTTAAAGGACTGTCAGAAAAAACATTAAACTTCTGTGACAGAAATGAATAAGAAGAATATTAAAGAATTTTTTTTTTAAAGCAAGAGGAACATCTAACTTAGAGACAATAAGTATGGAAGATCTATAAGAAAAAAAATAATTAAACTCAACCACAAAAAAGCACTCAGCTTTGTCCACAAAGGGAACTTTTGTACTTTTGCCTAAGTGGCCTATTTTTACTCTTATGAGGCTAATGTTGCTTCTGATCCAAGAAGGCAAATTTAGGCTTGATAAGTTAAGGACAATTTCAGACAAAGTGTGAAAAGTCAAGAAGAAAGAGAAAAAGGAAAGGGAGAAGGAGAGGGAGAAGGGGAAGGAGAAGGAGAAAATGAGGCAGTAATAATTCTGAAATGAAAACTCACACTTGGTTAAAGCTGTGGCATACAGACACCTCTTTCTTGTACTGCATTTTATATATTAGATTACTCACACAGGGATTTAACTAGAAACATATCTTTTATTAAAATCATATAAATAAAAATATGTCCCTCTGCCCTCCAGCATGTTTACAGATGCATTTATTTATTTTACAATATTCTATTTAATTAAAGATCTGCTGTTATAGGAATAAAACTTTCTGAGACATTTATATCTCCAAGATAAAATTGGACAGGTTTGCAGTGACACAATTGACACCCAAACCCACAGTCTGCACATACGATTTGTGCAGAAGTTGGATATTACACAGTTGTGTTATCAGCTAAACAGGGGCTTACAAACTCAGCATTCAGTAAATTTGAATATCTCAGTGGCTGTATCTCAGTAGTTCTTTCTCTGTGGAAAAAGGGGTTGGTTTTTTTTTTTTTCTTTGGAAAGTACTTTATTTTCTTTCCATGAAACTTGGGCAGAAGAGTAAGAGAAAAATTCAAATGTTGATGTGAACTTTTTCTTCTTTGTCCCTCCAGAGAAAATATGAAAATATGAGGAGGCAAAATTGAATGAGTCAAGCTTTGTCAGAGGCCCTAAAGTTCAATTTTTTGGTCTTTGCCCTAGGACTGCCTTTGGCTCATGAGGTAACCTATCCATGGCAAAGGGCTTTCCTCACATCCCAGTGGACATCCACTGCTCTTCAATTCTGATGATGCCTTCTGGAGGCTGACCTGGAACAGAGACTAGACAGAATGAAAGGATAAAGTAGGGATTTATTAAAAGGCCTCAATGGTCAAACTTGGGGAGCACAAGACCACAGCTGGGCTACACCCAAAATGGTCACAAAATGGACAACCAGTCACAAGGTCTCACACTTCTATAAGTTCTGCTCCATTAGCATATTGGAGTTAATTGTCCAACCACAGCTTCAGGTTATGAAGCTCCATCCTCCTGTTTTTTTCTTCTCACTTCACCGTTGTTTTCATTCTTGAGCCTGAAAGTTGTCCTTGGTATCAAGCTAGAGAAGGAGTTTTCTCTCTACTCTGTGAAGAGAGCTTAGTAGCACTTAATATGAAACCTAAAACTACCCACCAAAACAGCACAGAATCTAAAAAATATAAAAGCTAAAGCTTAAGGCATCACTGATACCTCTGCATTAACACTCCCTGCTAGATGGTTCCAGACCAGGAGCTCACACACTCCTCAATTGCACAGAATGTGCCACCTTTTCTATGAACTTGTTTTGAATAACTGATCAATCGTGATTTTCTTGTGGATGAGATGATTTTCCCCTGTAACATTACTGTTCTATGTTGAAACCAATATTTTCCTTTGAGATGTTTTTGCTAATAAAAGGGTATGGAAGATACAGGGTTTTAGTTTTTATTAGAGACTAACCTCAACTGCACCTATAGACATTATTTAAATAAATAATTGACTTATTCATTGTTTTCTTATGAATTGTAGTTTGCCTCTGAAGATCTCAGTAGTCTTTCTGAAAATTAATATTAAGATTCAAATTCAAGATTTAAAGAAATAAAAATAAAATAATATCTATTTTTAAAGTTGCATAGTAAATATTATACAATGTTTACTTTTTCTTCTCTTCATAACTCAGTGTAAAGCAGTGGGAAACGATGCAATTTTCTCAATTTTTTCCCCAGAAACCAGACAAAAGCTTCATTTCTGAAACTTTAAGGGAAAAATATAATTGGAGATAATTTATCCTAAGAAGAATGACAGGTTAAAAAACATTTATAAAATTTAAAACTAAAACAACTTCAACTGACAAAAACAACAACAACAACAACAACAACAACAAAGTAAAATCCAAAAAAAATCAGAATTTAATATTTTAATATACAATTCTACTTTAATTATAATAATATGTTAAAGTGTTGCAAAACTTGGAAAGTTTGTTCAGAAATTTTTCTGGAGAAATGTAAATTACTAGCTCAGATTTTGTCATGTGTTTTCCACTTTACATCAGAAAACCATAAAAAAAAATTTGTATTTGGAATTTGAATTTGTTTTCAGAAAAGTTTAGGTAGTGATTCAATTTGCTCTTTGTTTTTTTTTTAAATTCTGAATTATTTTTCTTCCCCTAGGGGAGGGAAAACAAAAAAATAATAAAACAAACCAGACACCAAAGTGGAGCATCATTATATCTCAGAATGTGAAATTATTTGTTCATTTTGCTACTCTTGGATACACAGGGCCAGAATATTTATGGTTTTAGAAGGGAAACGTCATATTAATTTCAGGATGGACATTCTCCTCTTGTTGCAGTTTTTTTGTGCAACAAAGCCTCGTTTTATAAGCAGGGTAGTCAAGCAAATCTACAGATCTGGAAGTAAATAAAAGAGCTTTAGTTTTTTTACAAAAAAATCAGTTGACTTCATTACATCATGGTGTTTTCAGCCTTTTTGTTTGCTGCTATTTATGAATGGATAGACAGTAGCTCAACTGCCAAATGATCAGAGAAATACGTATGAATGAAATAACAGCAATCAGTGTTAGTGCTGAAATAAATATTTGCATCAGGTTCTGTTGGGCAAGGGTTATAAAAATTAAATTACAGCTAAAATTTTATTTTCCACTCAGGTTTTCAATTTAAGGCCCATTAACACAGTAGATTCAGTAACGTTAATAACATCACAAAATTTTAGCGTTAAATTTTACCCTCAGTGTGTGACACTATCATTGAAACAGCCCTCTTGCTAACGATGATGAATTAGTGTGATAACAGTGGAAGTTTACTGACAGCAAGGTAAAAATAAAAATACAAATAAAAATGAAGCCTTCTGAAAGGGGTCCTGGTCCAACGCTCATCAACTCATTAGAAATATTCTGTTTACCCACTTCCATGGAGTTTAGTATACACAAAAGTATTTTCTGCAGAATTTTTAATAAAAATGTATTTTATTTTTTTTCTCCCCCAGAAAGAGTCATGGAGATAGGACATCTGCAGTTCATGTATTTTTAACTCATTATTGTGTCTTTGAAAATATTCATAGATTCCTGTCATTTTTGTGCGCTTCAAAAATTTTCATGTTTTAAAAAAATTATTAATGAATACATTGTGGTCACTTTAATAACAGTTTTCTCTTACTGAAAAATATATTTGCTAAAAATAAATACTTGAAAATTGTTATTTTGTTAAAAAATTAACATTTATCTTT
>VYXF01014146.1:282-12725 GCA_013397295.1 Polioptila caerulea | reverse complement strand
ACTTCCCTCTCAGTCTCCACCCAAACAAGACAATGACAGAGAAATAATAATAATAATAATAATAATAATAATAATAATAATAATAATAATAATAATAATAATAATAAAAACAACAATAAAAGAATTGCACTTTTTTTATCTGGATAGAAGATTTTAATGTTTAGTTCAAAGTATCATTATGCTCAATACCCCCAGGCAAGGCTTTCATAAAATGTGTGTATGTGTAGAACTTCCAGTGATAGAAACAGTGTCTGAATATGTTCCAAATTGCACTGTAATTAAATTTGGTTCCAGGAGCCTGGTGATCCAGAGCACCAGTACTCTCAGTGACACCCACCAAAGCCACTGAACATCTACTCACTTTCTGACTTACCTAGCTGCCATTTCGCTCTCAGGTGTATTTTACCTCGGAAACAATCTGCCAGCAACTCAGCAGTTTCAGCACAGAAGGTGTCATAATTTGCCACTTACAATGGAGACAAAGAATCCTCGGATTGTTACGAGTACAATAAGAGCCCTACTACACCATGGAGCCAGGATCATTCCAAAAGGAGAGAAAAATAAATACTTAAAAGAATATAGTGTTTTGTCTTTTTTATATTTTCCCATGCCCTAGCCAGCAGTAACATTTAGCAACGTCAAAAATATCCAAGTCCTTGGACGCCCCAGAACCCCTGATTGATGACTACACATTCAGAGGGAATGGCTTAAGTTTTTTGGGAGTGCTCACAATATTTGTTCATTTTTAAGTTTTGGTGATACTGTTACTATTGTTTCTGCTTTTCTTGGAAGCAAAAAAAGACAAAGATAGTATGCTGGAGTAAAATCCCAGATATTTAAGAAGGAGGTATGATAAGTACACATCTCTGCTTTGTTTTGTTTTGGTTTGGTTTGGTTTGGTTTGGTTTTTGTTTTGTTTTGTTTGCATTCACTGACACATGAAAAAATGCGGACAAGTGTTTTCCACCAAAAAGATCTGAGAACACAGAGGTTTAAAAAATATTTTGATGAAAAATTTCTAAGCAGATGAAGAGGCTACACTTTTAGTAATATATTTAATACTTTCACATCTCCTTACTAAAAAGATATTTTCTGTTCCAATCTGTATGCAGAAGGATGTATTGGAGAATGAAACGTTACTGCATGGTATATATAAAATAAATGAAATAGCATGTCCATATTTAGTACATATTTGAAGGCATTTCAAATGCAAATTCAGGCAACAGACAGTGCATCTATATGGATAAACTAAAAAGAGACAAAAGATAGGCTGAAGCATTGGCACGTAATCATCTATACTATTTAATTTTTATCATGCCTTTGTCACAGGTTTGGTTTATTCTGAATGCACTCTCCCAGCCATTCCCTAAACAGAGATTCAACAGCAGGAGTATTCCCATGTGTCATCATGAGCTGTGCCATCTTGTTTTTGGGTGGGCACATGGAAGGAAGAATATTTAGAGGTGAGTACACAAAATGAATCTATTGATCCTGATCCTTTCTAATATCTTATTGCCATAGGGACAATAATTTTGAGTCCAGCTGTACCACGAACAGCCAACAATTGTCCCTGTTCTCACAGGGATGAGATAACTGTCAGGAGGACTGCCATATACCAGTCCTGGTTGTGAGGCTGAGATCCTACATATGTGCAAGGTCAGATGATATCAAGGCTGGGGTGTCACTATGGGTTCATTTTCCACTGTCCCCACACCTGACCTGACCTGACCTGACCTCACAGAGCCCCTTCACTCGCTGTGTTTCTTCTTCCACGTGCAGTGCTGCCAATCCTCCCCAGGACCCCACCAGTAATTTCTCTTGTACTTGCACTCATTTAGTTGAACCACTGCATGTCATCTTGTATATAGACCTCTTTCCTGCTGAAGATTACTAATTTGTTCAATGAGTGTAAACCCAAATCTTTAGCAAAGTTTAACATTGGCTTATTTCAGAAGGAAATGCTGACTAATTTCAGGAGAAAGTTTCATTAAAATGAACATATTTTACTCTGTAGCCTTTTGCATGAGTTCAACCAATTTGTGTTCAAATGACACTTGAAATTAAACTATAATATTTTTTAAAGGGCTTATCAACAGGAATACAAATATCAGCATTTGGTCCTGGATTGGACTCTGAACAGCCCTGTGAGCTGGGATCAATGTTCAGGGCAGGACTGATCTGTAGAATGTTCAATTAAAGAAAAATTTTCAAACTTAATCATAAATGAACTCGGGAAAATTCATGAGGGAGTTAATATTTCTACATCAGTAAAGTGGCAAATTTCAGTCTCTGTAGGGTGTCTCTAAACCAAAACTCTCCAAAATCTCTGAAGGAAAATCATTACAAGTCACGAGCAGAGTTTAAAATTAGAAGTTATATCCTAATTCTCCACTTTTCCATGGACTTCCAGTCTCTGAACTTCTGGCCAAACACTGGAACAGAATTCTTAGAGAAGTGGTCGGTGCCCTTTGTCTATAAGCGTGGACAATGCCCTTAAGAACAGGCTTTGACTTTTGGTCAACCGTGAAATGGTCAATGAGGTGGATTAGTAAATCATTGTAGATCCCTTCCAATTGAAATTATTCTATTCTAGTCTAATCTAGTCCAGTGTAGTCATCTGCGATAATAACACCATGACATTTTTGTACTTTCTTAGAGTAGACCAAATGCCAAAAATTGTAGTTTTGACGAGTTCTCTTATTCTCGCTGATCCTGTTTCTCACTCCCAGCTCAAAAATGAGACCACAATTCCTTTCTGGTTGTTTCTGCTGTTGTTACTGTTAACATTTATTTTCGTCAAACAATATCAAGGAATGTCTGGAAAATCAATGTTTAATAAGTTACAGTAATGTTTTCAATTTCCTGTCATCTGCTTTAATGTACATGTGTACCCTGTCATTTCTCATCGCTTTCTAAATCCATCTTGTTATCAGTAAGGTATAACTTAATGTACAGCTAACTCTTTCGTAGGTGACCTTAAAGCATACACTACTGGGGATGCTTTGCAGAGGAGTCCTTCTTTCTTTGCAGCAAAGGTGACAGAGGGAACAGCTTGGAAGCTGCAGCACAAAACTTCAGCAAGGACTTTTACACTTGGGTTCACATTCTTAGGAAAAAAACCCTACTGTTTAGGCAGAAGAAATTGATTATGTCTGCAGTGGTGTGATCGCTGTGTGCTGGAAGAGTATTTGCCTGGCAAAAGTAGAGTCCTAAGGCTTAATCAGAAAAGGTTTCTTAGCATCATCTGAGGATCTGAACTTTAACATTTATTATGAGAATCTGACCTTTAATATTCATTACTATTACTTTGCTATGCCTTCTTCTTTGCTGTGATGTAACTGATTGATAGAAAACCATGAAGAAAGGAGGCTGCGATGATTTACTTCAAGGTTTCCACAAGCATTGCTTTGAGATATTGCTCTATGTGATGAATGCTTGAGGAGGGAAACAAAAGTAGAGGGTGCAAGACTACGTTGCTATGATGCAAAGAGAAAGAAATAAGGAGAGTAGCAGGAGGAAAAGCAAATTAAGAGGGATTTCACTTACTAAGGAGATTGATCCAGCCAGCTGTGGGCATACAAAAAGTTCAGTTCTTCCTGTTTGGATATTGTGCGCTGTCAATTCCCTTAGAGCAGAGAGAGTTTGCTGTGGAGAGCAACACAAAAATGGAACAAGTGATGTAGGGCTTCAGACCTCCTGAACAAAAGTCCTTGGCTCAAGTCTCCACTGTTTACATGTTTCATTGGCCAGTCACTGCAAGTCATTAAATCTCACCAGACCCAACAGCATGGCCTATAAAAAAGGATGGGAACAAATGGTGCTGCTGGCACTCAGCCCATAGTCTTGTTTTTCCAGTGATTCTGCTAGACACTTGTTACTCTTAGTTGGGCTTCCCTCCCATTCTTGTTCCTTTTTAATGGCTTTAAATATAATTGCTGGAGCATGTAAATGTCTCCCTACACAGATGTGTTAAAGTCTTAGGTCAGCCTTTTTGAATGCATAAAACTCTCCAGACCCAGATTTAATGAAGACTTGGGAAATGGAAAAAGTAGAGAAGTAGTGAATCTGGGAACAAGGGCCAACCCACTCATCCCAATCCTGAAGACACCGAAAAGACTGCGAACTCCCACATAGATTTCTGCATTCAATTCATTACCAGTTGGCACTTAGAGATAACATTATGGAAGTTTTTGTTTCTCCACTTGGCTTTAATTGCCTTCCTTATTAGGATTTATCTTTCTGATATGGGAAAATATTATTTCAATAGATGCTGCAACGTTATGCAAAAGAAGTTGAAAACAATTTCCCACAGAACATTATTAATGAATGTTTATGAGTTTCAATGCGAGTAATTCAAAGGGCTCGGAAGACACCTTTCTTGAGAGC
This sequence comes from Polioptila caerulea, assembly GCA_013397295.1. NCBI lineage: Eukaryota > Metazoa > Chordata > Aves > Passeriformes > Certhiidae > Polioptila > Polioptila caerulea. Next base: position 8,339 of record VYXF01014146.1, on the reverse strand, counting down.
TCAATTCAACACCGTACACATTTGGTTTAAAATAAACTAAGCTTCATGTATGGGGTTTTCTTTCTTTTCATTTTCCTTCTTTTTTTACTTTTTTCCCCCTCTTTCTCTGGAATATATGAAACTGTTCTTCAAATGCTAACTAATCTAACCAATTTTGTATTGAAGCATGAATGCATTTTAATTCACTATTCAAACTGTTGTAGCAATGAATATTTCTGCATCCCTAGCAATATGTTGAAAGAGAGCTTTTTGCTGCTTTAAAAAAAAAAAACAACCAAAAAAAAAAAACACTCTTCTGCAATTTCTTTATACAGTCTGATTAAAATCCAATTAATTACAAACACAATTAAACCTTTCTACCACATTTTGCAGAAGAGGGTTGATGGAAGTAAAGTTGTCAATCAAAGATCCAATAGGGAGTAGTAACTTGTCATCTATGTTACTTTTAACCAGTAAAAGTGTTAAGCTAAAATACTACATTAACAATGCATTGCTGTATGCAAGTTTATTAGGAAATATCTCACTTCTTTGATTGTTGTTCTGCTTATCATCAGATCAATACAATTTTGTTTATATGGCACCTTTCTTGACAAAGTCATCCCAAGGCATTTCATAGCAATAAATGTACACATAATAAAAAGGCAGTTAAAAATACAATAAAAGGAAATTAAGCATTAATGTACAATCCAATCTTATTGTGAAGTCAGTGCTGCCAAAGAATAATTTGATGGCATCCAAACTTTTTTAAAAATTCTTGTTTTATTGACATTTTGAAATTTTATAAAACCAGTAAAACGCCTAGCCATAACAAATAAGGAATATACATAATATATATCAGAATTTCTCTCAGTCCAGACTGTCAATTGGCATAAATCAGCATTTCCTTGTTGACTTCTATAAAGCTGTGCCAAATGATGATTGGGCCCCTTAAATGTTGACTTAAACTTTAAAGACAGAATAAATTTCTTATCATTCAGGGGTTTGATGCTGATTCTAGTTGCAAACAGGTTACATCTTTGTTTCTTTGCTAGCATCAATGAAAGCTCCCTAGTGGGTATGTATGAAACTTCTTCTCCAAAGGGCAAAAAAGTAGGTGTAAAATTCTCTTTCTTATCCAGGATTTGAATAGATATTGTGGGAGACCACTAAGTACCACACAGACACTCATTCACTTCACATGCACAGGATGAGGAAGAGAAATGGAAGCAAAAGGCAAAACACATATGTGTAAAATAAATCAAAACAGAAAAACAAAAAACAAGCAACATCCCCCCACAAATAAACAAAACCCCAAATAAACCAAAACACTAACCACCCAAGGAAATAATTCATCTCTTCTCATGGGCAGGCAGGGATTTAACCATTCCCAGGAGAGTGGGTTTCCATCACGTGCAATGGTTACCTGGGATGACAAATGCCACAACCCTGAACATCCCCTCTTTCGTCTGGGTTTTGCGGGTGAGCAAAATGTTATATGAAATGGGACATCTCTTTGGCCAGCCATCCCCAGAGTGTCACCTCCTTGGACACTTCCAGTCTGGCCACTGGCAGAACAGAGAAAGACACAGCTAGCCCTCAACCGTGTGTGAGCACCCCACAGCAACAGCTGGAACATGAGTTGTGCTATAATCCAAACGAGTTTTTGACCTCAAGATGTCTCAGGCTTGAATTCGGTCCACAAGCTTTGCCTCTAACTTGCTTTTACACAAAAATTTAACAGAGACAAATTCACCCACTCCCCTCTCTGCCCCCACATTGCTTTCATTTTTATACTGTCCTCAAACTCGCTACTGTGATCTGTCCTCTGGCCATCTCTGAGATTGTTTGCTCCCTGCACTTTTCATTTTGTCCCTACTTCACCTATCTTTCTCTTTAGAGGATGGGACTACAGTAAAAGCAACATAACTAAATCCAGTTCAACTTACAGAAAACTATAACTGTGTCATCTGCTCTGGGACTATCAGGAGTAGATGTAACATGCCCCAGTTCAGTGTGGAGAAGAGCTTACAAGATTTGATGGCTTCAGTGCATTCTGGATGCTCTTTATACTAGTTACTGAAAAGAAACTGGGACATATTTACACATGTGCAGCCAGGCAGCCTAAGTTTGAGAAAATCTGAAAATCTTAGCTTAAGAACTGTTTAAAAGAAAAAAAAAAAGAAAAAAAACCAACACAAAGAAAAACAAGCAAACAAACAAAAGCCCAAACAAAAAAATCCCAAAAAACCCCAAAACAAGAAACAAGCAAGCGCAAAAAAACCCAAACAATTTTGAATGCCTTTTTTAGAACATTTCTGTGTTCATCCTATTCTTGATTGAAGTCACGTGCACCTTAGTGGTAAGTATGCCTCTGAATAGTTTGCCTAATACTAAAGATTTTAAGTGCATGTTTATACTTTTTTCCCCTAAACGACTGGCCCAGACCACTTGTAGTCCTATCTGAAAGCAGCAGAAGTCAACACTGAGATTTGTTGCACCAGTTAAGTCTTCAGCATCTGATTTAGTCCTTTAGACACTGGTAGTCAAAAGTGACAAACAAGGCAAGATTTCTTTGTCTCAGAGAGCTGTTTTATGGTGAGGTGAAGCTTATTTTTATGAGTTCCCGAGTTCTTTTCCTCAACTATAAAGGGAACCTATAAGACTATAAAGGGAATCTAGTGCAATTCACTTCTATTTAGATGTTTAGATTTAGTCAGTATCTACAATTCGTACTTTGTAAAGGTGGGGAGGAGTCACTAGCCAAAGGCACAACATTTTTTCACCCCGACATTCCTCTGCTCCAGCCCTGAGCCTCTCCCCCTCCCCCAAGCTTTTTAAACAAAAGGATGTCACTTTTCACTAGTGGCTAATTCAGTTGTGAGGCAAAGAGAATGACTGGGAAGGGTGTAATAATTACAGCACAATGTGATGATCCTCTGGTGTATTCCCTGAAGAAGTATGATCTCAGAGAATTTCTGCTAGGCTCTCTTCAAGTAATTACTGTCAATTCATGCTTATCTGCCAGCTCTCTCTCCAGGTTTTCTTTTCCTTTCCTTCCTCAGTGAAGATACTGGTTCTGACAAAAGGAGCCATTTGTCAAGGAGCTGGCATGCCAACTTTTCCCTCCCATTCTTTGCTGAAATTATGCAAGAGATTACAGTCCAGTCTGAACCAATATGTACCTTATCAGCTAAATAATAGAGCACATAATAATCAATGTCAAATGGACATTGGTGGTAGCAGATACAGCTATGCTATTCTCACAACCACTTCTGGACATCTTCATTTTCACCACTGGAAATCACAGAGGGCTTTCAAATAGATCACCAAGGCTGATTCAGTAATTGAATATTCTGTAGCTGTAACAATCCTAGAAGAGGATTTTGAAAACTGACTCCTTCTCCTCAGGGTCCCTACAGGAAGGGATGAGTCTCTTCAAGGAGTATCTCAAAAGATGAATGTTGCCAACATATAAAATAGCAACAGGTTTTCTTGGGCTTCCACAGTGATGACCCTGACTTCAGCTTGGCCTGGAATGGAGTGAAATTACAGTCTAAGTCTTGTTTACTCTCCCATCGTTTAGATAGGTGACCTTTGACTTACAGTTTTTGTGCAAGTCTGGTTGAGGCAATAGCAAATTAAAATCCTCTGATGACTAAATACAGGTGGATTCCTTTTCTAAACACTTCTTTATTTAATTTTAAATTCTTGAATAGAAAATAGAATTCCAGACCACAGACTTCCTGTAAGAGCAGCAAAAAGGACTAGTATTTAAAAGGTTTAACCGTCTAGTACTGTAAAGAGTAAATTTACTGGAATAAAGAAAAATCATCCTGTGTATTCAAGTGCTTTTGACAAAATAGCAAGGGTTTTCTAAAACAACTTTATTTTGAACTGAAATTCCCATCCTTGTTTCTTAGACTACAGAGAAAATGTAAAACACTTCAAGTCTCTGAAAGTCTACACAAATCTGAGATTCTGAGCATGGATTCTGTTCCTCTGTAATTTCTGATTTCTGTGTGAGCACACCCTGAGAACCAAGTGCTCTTCAGGGTCCCTCTACACTATTTTGGTAATCCTGTAGCTGTGATGTTTCAGTACATGAGACTGGATGTAGGACTGGCATATCCCACTGCTAAGCCAGTTTCTCACAGGTGCCTCAGCCACTAGACAGGCAAGCACTTTGGCAATTACATTGTCATTGTTCAAAAGATTGCTTCTCTTTCCTAAAGTGCAACATTCACCTTCTATTTTCTGGTCAGTCTTCACCACACAGGGGAAAATAAATCAGGCCCCTTGAAGAAATATGCAGTTTGGAATTTTCATCTTCTTCATGTTTTAAGCATACATTTTAGTTTCAAGGCTATCTGTACAACACGTGAAAGGTAAAGTAAGAAGGAAATGGGAGAAAGGCAGAACTCTTTACCCTGACAATTTGAAGAGGGTGCTTTGCCTTTATCAGATGTTAGCATTTGCCTCAGGATTTGGGCTTATTATGAGCTTGATTTAGCTGTCAACAAATTGATCCAAAACAACTGTCTTCCCCATACTAGTTCCTTCAAGTCATGTAGTCTCTCCGGAGGATAGGTCTTTTTCCATTTGTGTGTGGTGATTTGCTTTTTTTCCTCCCACTCTTCTTTTTACCCCCAGCACTGTCATTAGTTCACCCAATAACTTACTTGCTACCGCATTTTTTAATTTCCTAGTATTGTGGTGGCTGAAGGAATTCAGCAATGCCCTCTGAGGACTTGCACAAACATGTCACTTCTTTGCAAAACATCCCCTGATTTTGTCAGTTGCATGAGCTAATGCCAGTGAAACTCCAATGCTTTGGAAGAAAATCCAGGGGCACCTTGAGGGGGTTTATTTTTTATTTTTTTTGTAAAGTTCAAGATGATTAATTATATAGGACTCAAGATATGTAAAAGTTATCCAAGTTTTCACCATTAATCACATAAATGAACAGAAAATAATTAGTTCATAGTGACTTTCTGGCTTATTATAATCAGCCCAACTCAAATCGACTTAGCCCAGAGAGCCAAATATAGCAAGGAAAAAAGCTCGAGGCATTTTTTCGCTATGTGTTGCCTGTTATCACACAGTGAGGTTTCTGTTCAAATGATGTGCCTTATTAAGGCAGGCGAAACCCATTTAAACAATGTATCAGAAATGCAGACAAGCTGCAGAAAAATACATGTATAAAGGGTATATTTTTCTTGAAATTGATGGCTAAGCCTGCTAAAACTTTAGAAAATGTGTTTTTTAAACCACTGACATTATGTTTTTTCTAGTAATACAATTCTTTGGGATTTTTTTATTTTTAATTTTGCAGTCATTCCTTTCTCCCCTCTTACTTCTCTTTGTAATGGACTTGAAGAATGGCAATTATTCCCTTTTATTTTACTGGCTTAAACCATGTGCTTATTAGAATAAATGTTATCATTACCCTTTTTATTTTATGATTAGTAATTTTTTATTTGATTGCCAATGTTTTTACTGTAGGTTTAAAGTCTTGAATATTACATGTGATTGAACAATAATAAAATGGAAAGAATTGGTTATGATTCTTTCTTTCTTTTTCCTAATAAATACAACTTTAATTCTTAGAGATCTATTCTAAAGGTAGGTACCCCACATTATGTTTAAATTATTGTTTTTTCTGTCATCTATGTGAATACGAAACCTCATGATCTTTTTCATTTTCATTGTTTGTATGATATCATAAAATTACAGAAACATTGAATTGTATGGGTCAGAAAATACCTCTAAGGTTATCGAATTCAACCATTCCCTGACCACTGCCATGTTCACCACTAAACATGTCCCAAGTGCCACATTTTAAATCCTCCAGGGATGGTGACTCCACCACTGCCCTGGGCAGCCTGTGCCAGGGCTTGACCATGTTTTTGATGAAGATATTTCCCCTAATTTCCAATATAAACCTCCCCTGGCACAACTTGAGGCTGCTTTCACTTGTCTCGTCCCACTCGTTCCCTGGAGCAGAGCCCGACCCACCCCTGGCTGCTCCTCCTGTCAAGGAGTTGTGGAGAGTGAGAAAGTTCCCCTTGAGTCTCCTTTTCTCCAGGCTGAGCTCCCCCAGCTCCCTCAGCACCTCCTAATACACTGTGAGGGTGCTCCAGACCCTTCCCAAAGTCTATTCCATTCTCTGAACTCATTCCAGCCCCTCAATTCTCCTTCTTGCTGTGAGGAGCCCAAAAATGAACACAGGATTTGAAGTGGCCAGGACTGTTGGTAAATGATGAAAAATGGCACAGAACACTTCTGCCAGGTTCCCTCAGTCCACTTGAGTGGATCCTATCTGGCCCCATAGAGACACACACTTGTTTAAATGCAGTATCAAGACACTTCCCATATCCCCTTGGAATATGGGGGCTCTATTCTTTTTCCCATCCCTGTTTTCCAACTCAGGGTACCTGGAGAACAACAGTTCAGTTTTTCTTTTGTTACTGTGTTCACCCTCATCACCCAGTAAAATATGGAGGAATATCAAATTGTACTAAAGTTTGTATCCTAAAGTTTGGAAATTGTGGTGTCATGACACTGCTGAGACAGACATCCCTTCTAGACAGCACAGTTAAGCAAGTAAAGTGATAAACTTTTGAGTACATGTGTCAGTGCCACATGTCAATAGAATTGTGAGGTTGAGTTAGAATAAATGCATAATTGGGTAAAAACTTAGACAGGATCCCAGAACTTTCTGTGGCAATAAAGGAGAGGCAAAGCTCATGAGATCCACATTCTGTGAAATTTTTGCCCTTTAATTTCACTCTGGTCATGGAACAATAATTTGTTAGGTTTTGAATTATTATTTTTAGAGCTTTTTTTATATTTCTAATTTTTTAATTTTTAATTTTTTTTATTATTCCTCTACTGTGTAGAATAGTTGTCAGTTGTTTTAGCACGGAGTTTAAAACAAAGGAGGTAGCTGGAGACAGTGAGAGGAACAGGCAGCACCTATGCTAGTACCCAAGAAATTCTGAAGACAGAATATTCAATCTTCCCTATCACAAATTTGATATTTTCAACCTAATACAGAGCTCAATTTTTTTTTTTTATTTTTTAAATAAAATCAGTGTTCAATGCTTTTAAATCATCACTGTTAGAAAGAAAAATGTTTTACTGTGGTCATCCAGAAAATGAAAACATGTAGTTTGAATCCTTTTTGATTTGGAAGAGATTTTGCCATTTCAAACAGTTGATTGAGATCTCTGCACAACTTTTCTGAGGAGAACAAATGCAAAAACACCCAAGGAACTGGAAATAACAACAAAGTTACAGAACTCAAGAACTCACAGTACATGAACTCTCACTGACTTTGTATTCCCATCAGGAAACATGCATAAGAGATCATCAAGAACTATTTGTTTATTTGTTTGCTTGTTTTCACATTGTCTTCTTTTTTAATTCTCTGGTAAAATATGTCCCAATGATTACAGCACCGTATCCCAACCAAGAATGATTTCCTAAAACAGGGAAGTTTAATCAGTCCTGAGAGAGACACTCCAATCTGAAATCCCCTCAGAACCTGCCGTGACATCTCAGAAAACTTTCTAACTCTCTCAGTAGGGGGTCAGACTTAAAATTACAGGAATGTAAGACTGTGAAGATCTATGCTCTAATACCAGCCCTTGGAAACCTTACTTAATTATTTTGCCCTTCTACCTTTGCACTCCTATTTCGTGTGTTCAGACTAAACTCCTCTTGGTAATGCCACTCTTATTATATTTGCACAATCCTTACTACAAAAGCAGCTAGAAAACAGCTGGAACCTCTAGCCACCAATATTGTAAATAATAATAGATTTCTCTAAACAGCAATGTGCATACATCAAACAGGGTCATAAAATAAAGATTTGTAATAAAATAATATTTTAAAAATTGAAATACAGTTGCTAATAAAACATGTCTGCAAGTTTTCTTTTTCATTGTCCATGTATATGTGTATTGGTGAATGTGTGTGTCTACAGCATAACAGCCAAATTAGATTTTGCATACTATATCAAAACAAGTGCAATCACAGTAACCATTTATTTCTTGGCATTTTCATTTCTTTTTTTT
>VYXF01013814.1:0-11003 GCA_013397295.1 Polioptila caerulea | reverse complement strand
GCCGGGTGTTGAGCTCCAGGCACTAGAGGGGCAGCCAAGGAAATCAGAGTCTCTGTGCACTGCTGGTTCTGCCAAGGCAGCTCCTCCAGCACGTGCAGCAGCTGGACAGACCCTCCCGGCCTTGCTGAGTGTGCTGACACCTGCAACGAGGGCTCCGGGTGGAACAGTCCAGTCAGCACATGCGTTACATCATCATGCTCTTATTTTCTTTTTCCCTTTTTTTTTTTCCTTTCCCTGGTGTGATTCAAATAGCAGGCTGAGGAGGTCGTTCAGAGGAAGGATCTGTCCTGTGTTGGCTGGCTGGAGCCCAGGGTCAGGCTGCAGGCAGGCCTGTGCTCAGGAGCCAGCCAGCTCACAGGACACGGTGTGTGAGCTCCTGCACAAAGCTGAGGCTGCTCTGTGCCCGTCCTGCCGTGAGTTATGCCCTGCAGGAAGGACACAGGGGATGTGTTTCTGTGCAGACACAGCAGCACCCTCAGGTCACGAGTTCTGCTTTTCACCCCGGGGCTGATTAAAACCTGGCAAGTCTCCCCCTGGCTGGGATGGCCCCTGGGGCAGCCTTGCACACAGCCAAGGTGGGAGGATGGAACGTTCAGGCGGCTGTTCAGAGCAGGGGTGGGATCCAGGCTCGCAGCCTCGGCCCAGTGCATCCCTGACAGACATCCTCCCGGGAGATGAGGGGTGTGCAGAGGGGGATTTACTGAACAGAAGGCTCTGGGTCTCACATCCCACTTCTGGTGCTGCAGGTGTGCTCTCCACCCGGTGATGTGGGGGAGGATGTGGCCTCCAGCTCTGTGTGCCTGCAGAGATGTCCCTGTGGAAGTGCCTTCCAGCCCGGGAGAGCTGTGACATTGCAGAGCCCAGCTCAGCCACAGAGCTGCTTTTAATGCAGAAAGGGGCACCGAAAAATTCCTCTCTCCTTTCTGGTTATGTCTTCCTTACAGGAAGTTTTTGATATGGCTTTGTTCCAGCTGGCTCTCTGAGGAAGGGAGAGTCTTTCCATACATAAACCTGCTGTGAACTTTATGATTTAAAAAAAAAAAACAACAAAAAAACATTGACAGAGTTAAACATGTCAATTGTCAGTTGGTTTAATGAGAGCAGGGAGGGGGAAGAGGTTGTTTTAGGCATGTGAGACTTCTTGCTCTTAAAAACAAAATGGAAACTTAAAACCAAACAGGGCTGCACAGGGGCCCAAATGATCTCTGCAGGCAGAGGGACTGCAAATAAAGAGGGTTGTTTTAAGGGCTCAGTAATAATGAAGTCCCCCTTTAGGCTGGGCTGATCACAAGCAAATGAATAGTGACTCCAATTTCAGAGCACACAGCCCGGGGAAGTCACAGCCCTGCCTGCCTGGCCTTTAAAGTACTTGAGGGTTCTCTGTGAGAGTTAATTTGAGGACAAAGGGAATAAAACAGGAAGCACATCACTTTGTGGATGTGTGTCCTTCTGTTACAGAAACCATTCTCCCACAGGGAGGAAAAAAAGACTCATCTTCACTGGCACAGCAAGGCCTCTCTGCCAACACTCTCACAAAGGGTCTGAAGTGGATTAAAAACCCTCCAAAATCTGTCCAGATCATCCCTGCCTTGTAATGTTTTATGAGGAATGAGGGCTAGAGAGAGCTCTCTGGGGGGAGCCACACATAGGAGCATGTAGAGCCAGTGCCTCCCAAAAGAATCAGGCCCACGGCTGCTTTTGGGGTTGGAAATACTCATTTTGGTCTTGTGCAATAGGCACAGATGGACTGGCAACAAAAGGAGCCTGGCTGTGATTGCAGTGCACCTCTGTGGCTGGGCAGGGAGGGGTTTTGGGTGGCAGAATAAGGGATTTATTGGAATGTGGGCGTCTGAAACACGCAAGGGCGAGACTCCCCAGAAGGAAGAGATGCCTCAGAGAAACTGGGGGCATCAAAGGGAACCAGAGATCCTGGGGAGCTTGGGGATCTTTCCTCCACCACCCCAGCAGAGCCAGGCCGTTCCTGAACTCCATACAACGCAGGCCTGGCCTTATTTTAGCCTCTCCTCTGAGCCAAACCAGCTAATTCAATCTGCAAGGCCAACCCCAGGCGGAGAATTTTGTGCCCGGGTTACGGAATAATTCGACTGAATTTCTGTTGAAGATTATTCCTGGAGTAAATAAAATTATCTAGCCATGTAACAGGCATTTAGGATGAGCACAGTGTAGAAATTGGTTGTGCTGAATGATGTTCCTGGATGTTTCTTAGCTGCACACATATGACAGAGATGTCTAATCTAGTGACTGAGGACTTACATCCACGTCTTCCCAGAGCCAGGGCTGGCACTAAGAATTTTCAAGCCACGGAAAACAGAGAAAAATGGACAAAAATACACAATGAGCAGGCTGACAGGAATTTGTGGCAAAGCCAAATTACTATGAGTTCTGTTTTATTTTTGTTCTGCTGCTCTGCAAGTCAGATAAATGTGTTGATGGGCAGGGGAAAGCCATTTTTGCTGGTCTGTGTGCACATACAGATATTGCTGTGCACCTACTAATGTACAAAGCTTATCCAGAACCTGTTTTTTCTCTGAATCAGCAACCCACAAGGCTCAGGGCTAAGTGCAATTTCTATTGAAGAGAAGGATAATTACAGTTCATTAGTAGATTAGGCACTCAGCTCTCTTTAGAGAACACTGCCTTTGCTTGCTCTCGAAGCCAGGCAAAATCTGGTTTAAAAAAAAAAGAATAATCCAAAAGTGCTGTATAACTCTAAATGCCAGTAAGGAGAAGAAAGCCACTTGAAAGCCTAAAGAAATGCTCTTGTTATTTATACTCTGTGGGTAAAGTCTTGGACTTAGAGGAGCCAAAGGCAAGGCTCCCACTCATTTCAGCGGGGCCAACATTTCAACATGCTTTGTGAATTCTCAGCATGTATGGCTTGATCCCTTCTAAACAGATTTATAGCAAGCAGGAGAAGCTACAAGTCCATAAAACGTTGGTGTGTGCACATGAAGTGAATTAGCAGACACAGAAGATCCCGACACTTCAAGTCGGGTTTGCAAATGGAGCCCTTGATCAGCTCGAGCAAATGCAGTGTGGTAAATCCAGAGAATTCCCTGAGAGTTTCTCAGCCTGTGGTTTCTGTGCCTGCCAAGAGCCTGCCTCTGCAACCAGCACCAGTTCTGTCCCAGTGAGGAGCTGGAATGCATTCCAGGATATTCCATTCTCTCTCTGTTACCTCCACGGACAGCAAGGGTTGATGTTAAACCTGGAACTTGTCTGTGGGGAGCTCAATTGATTTTCCATATAGAAAAACAACCCATGTACATTGAAATGCATGAGAATCACACACCTGGGTACGAGACAGAGTTTTGAAATATCCTGCCATGAATTTTACATGAAGAGGAAATATCATTGAAGAAGTCTAAAAAGTCAAACTGTGGCTCCTTAAACAAACAGCCCAGCTTTAAATTAATGTATCTGGGATTCCTCTGGTAATAAAAGATGGAGATCATGTTGACTGTGCTGCACAGATGGACTGAAATCAACCTTGAAAAAGATGTGTAAGCAACCTAAATTCCCTCCTTTCCTGCCATGGGCTCACAGTTGGCTGGGGCAGCAGTGGGGCCATGGGCAGGTTAAATATTCCAGCTGATAATAAAGGCATTAATCTGAAGTGCTGCCTGTGCATTTACCTCAGTGCTCGTAAACTGTCAGGCTGCAAAAGCAAAATGTTTCCTTTCACTCCAAAGCAGACTTGCACAACCTTCCCTCTCCATCGTGGTGAGAGGAGCACGTGGTGTTTTTAAACCAGGCTGCCTGACACCCAAAGGCAGAACAGTCCCAGCCTCAGGGTTTGCCTCAACTCCTGTGCTTGGGGCTGCAATTAAACTTCTCAACTTCAAAGAAGAAATCGTTTTCAAAGACAAGAATCACCCTCCAAAATGATCCTGACAGAAGCTAGCATATTTATTTAGCATATTTCTGGACTTTTCAAAACAGGATTCAAAGTTCTGGCAGAAATTGGCCACCTCCAATTCAGCATTCAGACCAAGAGCAGCGTGGGGGCTGTCCCAGGGACAAGCAGAGAGACCCGATGGAATTAGTCAGGGGAAAGATTTCTTTTCTTCTGCCTGTACCAAACGGGTTTGCTAGGATCTCAGAGGTACTGGAACAGAATTCCCTACACTTTACCAACCTAGGCCATGCATTGTGTACACCATACTCCCTTGCAAGTTTTCCAAAATGAGTGGCAGATGTCAGAAGTGGCTGACATGAGCAGGATGTGCTGCAGAAGGCTAAAAGGCATCAGCAGGAGCTTGGTTCTGACTGACCAGTGGGGTCTATCTGCCCGTTTTTTTAAGCACAGTGAAATACTTGGAGAGCTGAGGAAAGCCTTCAGCCCAATCAACACTTAGGCCGTGAGTAGGCAATTGTTAAATGAACGAAACTGTGAGGGAAAGGGGGGTAAAAAAGCTGGGAGTGTTTGAGATCAGTGTGGAGGGCAGCAGTGTCCAAACCTCCCCATCCAGGGGATGTTTCTGGGACGAGGCAGCAGGGCAGCTGGTGTGTGGGGCAGGCATGCACAGGACAGGGGGGGAAATGTGCCCCTTCCCCAGAAAGCAGCCCTGCTTCCCGGGAGCCGAGGGTGAGGGAGTGTGGGACGCGAGTGAAATCGCACAGCACGGATTTCCTTTGAAGTTTGCTCTGACTGCTTGTTTCCCCAATAAATCCTGCCATATTTTTATTCCCAGGATGCTTCAATAATTTTCACTTGTTGAACTGTTTCAGTTCAACCTGAGTTTAGAGCAACAATTTCTCTTTTGCACGCCACTCCCAGTTCTTGCCCTGCCCCACGAGCACAAGCCAGCTGTGATACTGAGCACCCAGGGTGCTTTTTGGATCATTTTTATTCCTTGTTCCCAGGAGAATGAGGGTCAAACCTGCCCTCTGAGGGAGCCTGAGGGGACCTGCCCTGGGTTGTGTGTTCACCTCAGTGCAAGCAGGACGTTTGCCCTCGTGTGAGTGACCAATTCATACACCGAGAAGAGCTGGTGGCAAAAACAGTTTGAACCATTTGGCCTCTCCAAAGTAATATTATTTCCCCCTGCTCCTGCCAGGCAGGGATTATGTTCCCCTTTATAGGACAATTTGAAAAGAAGCTGGTTCAAAGCAAACAGTAAAATGAGCTTGGGGGCCTTCCTGACTCTATCACAGAATGTTGTGTGCAGCCAGCTGCAAGAGCTGCAGTTTGTTAGGGTCAACAAGTGGCCTGAAGAATGAAACCCTCCACTTACAAATCATTTCAGGTTTCCTTAGGCTCCCTCTGCCCTTCCCTGCCTCGTCACATACTAATCTCACAAATTCTCTGAGGGAAGAAGCATTTTTTTATCCCATTTGCAGCATCCCCAGCACAAATAGGTTCCAGCTAAGGCTGGTGGGTGTTGTCATCATGGAAATAATTGCAAGGATCAGATTTACAGCGGAGCCTCCATAGCTCTTCTTGAGGTTACACAGCAATGTTTCCCTTAGCTCTGCTGCCTGATGTGCAAACCACACTTATTCTGGGGAGTTCCTGACAGAAACTTGGCTTTTAGCAAGCACTTAAGCCCATGAGTTGTTGCTATTACACTGGATTGAACTGAAGCCCACACGTGCGTGTTTTGCCAGAGGTGTTTCTGAAATCCCCCTTCCCTGGCAGACGTGTTGCCTGTCCTACCCCTCTCCAGACCCAAATTCCACGTGTTTGTGAGCCAGATTGTTACCCCCAGGTGACACAGTTCCACTGGAGCCTGCAGTGGGCTCCTGGCTGCGCCATCAGTGCCCGTGGGGAGAGAGTGTGACCCCGTGCAGAATGGAGCAAACTTCCTACCCTGGGCCTTGACTTGCTGGAACTGCAAACAATTTGCATTATTCATGGCAGGCAGGCCCTTCTTCAAGATCCCTTCTGCCAGCAGCAGTGGTGAAGCATCAACTGCACAGGGCTGTACTCCTCGCTGGGGTCGGGACTAATATGCATCACAATGGGAGAAGTGCTCCCTGTTCCTCATCAGCAGCGAGGATTGAAACATCTCCCTTCTGGGGAAAACAGGTGATTCAGCTCTGACATACGGGGAACATATTGTACCCTGGCTTGTCAAGTCACAAAGCTTCCTCTGGAGGCAAAAAAGCGCCTCCCTTTGCTCTCTGCCTTCCCTCCAGAGGGGACCATTTGATCCTTCCCAGGCTGTAACAAAGCTGCCTGTGTGCAGCTGGGAAGGGCTGCTCCGAGATGGGGCATGTGCAGCTGAAACCAACCACAGAGAGAGAGGCTGGGGCTTGGCTACATTTGATTAAAGTCATTCCCTCGTCGCCCAGACAACCTAAAAATACTTTGGTCCTTTCCTCTGACTCTGATTTTAGGCCTGTGCTCAGCGTTTTTTTGTTTGGTGACAGAAAAGGTTATCTAAGGGGTTGTTGGGTTTTTTAAAGGTATGTTCTAATCCACAACCATTTGTCTATTGAAAAAACACAGGTGCCTGCTTTCTGGTGGGATTTTTTCAGGCTGCAGGCTAGCTCAAGTAAAAATTCTCACCCTGCCTTTTCCCAGCATGGGACACAAGCCTGATACCATCAGCTCAACTCGTGCAAAGAGGTCCCGAAAGTGCAAACACCCCAATTTTCTGTCTGAGCAGAAGGGCTGGATGAACAAAAAGAGCTCTGCTTTCCTCCAGACTGATGTCTGTGAGTGTGCAACGCTGCCCTGCTCTGATCTTCCTGGCCAATTTCCCATTGAGGCGAGAGGAATTCCCTGACTCTCTGAGACACTTGAAAGCCCCTCTCTCCAGCTCAATCCTCCATCCCTGCGAGTTCTGACCAACTCCCTGTGCCCCTGGGTGTAAAGGAGATCACAAAATGCAGGGATACACCTTGACTTGGCCAGAGCTGCACATGAGGTCACAATTACAGCTCGGAGACAGCCCCGGGCTCTGCACGAGCTGAAATCCATCACGGGCAGTGACAGCTTGACAAAAGGGTCAGGGGAAAGATTTCAAGTTATTTTCCACAGTAGTGGCTGCTCAAGTACTGAGATCTGGCTGAGATCCTGACCAGTTAATCACTGCCAGGGAGGCTTTAACCTTTAGCTATCAGAAGTGGCCACCCAGAGCTGAAATAAGGCTTGAATTTATGGTCATATCACAATGGAGAGCTTGTGGCACTTTCCCCCACCATTTTTATGTGCTACTGCCCTGTTGAAATCATGCTACAGAAAAACTGTCAAAATACTTGCAGAGAATGGACAGGAAAAGGAACAACAATTGTATTTTAGAGGTATAAAGACCTTAAGGAAAGAAATCAGAAGATTCCAAAAGCAGCTGAAACTTTCAGTCAAAAGAACTTCATAGCATAAATACCTCCTCCTCAAAAGCCAGAACACTTAAAGCAGGTGACTATTTTTTCCCAAGCAATAAAATCACAGAAAAAAATGCAGTTCTAGGTTAACCAAAGTTAGTCACAGCTTCAGGTTAAAATATCATACATTGCTTCAGTGGGGGAAAAAAAATATAAAAAAAGGCATTCAGAGAATTTGAAATGTTTCAGCTTCTATTTTCACACTGGCATTTTCAGCTCCTCATTTCACAATGACACTTTCGTTTCAAATTGACCTTAAAGCAGGTTTTCAAAAAACGAGAATGAAGTATTTGGATCATCCACAGGCATCCTTTCCACCTCTTTTCTTTCCTTCTAAGGATCCGAATCAAACCCCCAAGCCATGATTGCTATTTAAAGGAGAAAGAAATCTTCTGAGAATCAGGAACATTTGGCATACCAGGCACCTCATGTTTTTCTCCTGAGTTACAGAAGTGTGGCCACAGACCCCTTCAGACCGTGGACAGACCCAAGAAATGCCAAACTCATCCACTCCAGAATCCTTGCAGCAAATGCCAAGCACGCCCTTATTAATATTCTGTGAAGGTCTGGGGATCAACAGCAGCATGCATAATGGCATTTAATGACAGCAGGGCTTATTATCAGCACGATTTGGCCTCATCTGGCCTCTACTGGCAAAATAATGTGCATAATCAGGTATGTTAATGTTGGGCTCTTTGGCAGGTCTTGGAAGATGAGACGGTGCAGCTGGCAGGACGAAACGGGAGCAGCTGGAAGGGGAAGATTTGGGTCCGACATATTAAAACATTTGACATTTGGTGTCTGAGGGGAACGCTGTTTAGAGCTAATAAATAACTCCCCGACGATGACAACCTGTAATGACAGCTTTTATTACGGTCTGGTTAATCCTCACATTCAGCTCCTTCCCGTCAGGCCATCTGCCGCCCAGGCGGGTGTTTGCAGGGTTTTTCCTCTGGCTTTGGGAAGCGCGGCGCATTTGGGAAGCCGTGGCCACCCGGATGTGGGGAGCGTGTCTGGGAGCCATCGCTGGCCCCGGGAGGGCTCCGAGGGGGAGAGGCAGGGATGAGGGCGCTGAGGAAGCAGGGCTGGGGGGAATTTGCCAGAGCCGGCTGCTCCTCCAAGCATTCCCATTTCCAGGGAGGGGGAAGTGCCGCTCGTTTCCCTGCTGGGTGAATGTGGCCTGTTTCTGCCGGAGAAATGACAAACACCCCTCTCTCTCCAGACATCAGCACCAAGGATGCTGTCACGGCCAGAGGGGATAAGGAGGCAAGGCTGGGGAAATTCCCTGCGGACACAGGGATGTGGCATCCCTGTGTCCTCATGGTGCCTGATGTCACTCAGCGCTAATATCTCTGCCTAAAGACAGCGATTTTCCCCGATAGCCTGGGAAATCCAGAGTGAACTCCAGAGGTTCTGTCAGAACTGACTGCAAGGTGCACACCTTCCTGCCTTGGAAGTGACAAACTGCCTGCACAAGTGCCACAGGGACGATTTCCAGGTGATTTCCAGGTGTCCAGACCCCACCAAGCCAGGAATGACTGCAGCTCTCAGAGCAGGACGCGTGCTAAGGAAAAGAAGCAGCAATAAAAATACTCTGAAAAGAGGGAAGTGGTCTGGAAGGGCAACACTCAGGAGGTGTTTGTCACCTTGTTTGTAGCTAGGAAAGAGCCTCAGAAACTTGACTTGCCAGGTTAACGTGGGGAAAAAGCAGTGGAGAGGAGTTTGGGAAGAAAGCCACTTGTGGATAGGCCTGGAAGTTGCTTCCTTCATAAAGGAGCCCAACTCATGGAACAAGTTCAAACAGAGGACCCAGAAAAGGAAAAAACTTGAGGTGCCCCTTACAAACAGCAGTTTGCAGAAAAGATTGTCCCTCTCACTGGGAAGGGTCACACCACAGATGGCTTCCCTGAGCCCCACCAGGAGCTGAGGTGCAGCCATCCTGGGAAATCAGCATCTAGCACATAGGATGTACTATGAAAACAAAGGCTTGAGGCCAAAAAAGGAGCATTTATAATGCTGCAGACACTTTAAAAATATTCTTTAGCTTCCCTTAGGGAAGAAATTAAAAACTTCCAAATGAATGGTTCAGCCTTCATCTGTGTGGGCTCCCTTTTGTTGTCTCATGAGTAAGATCCCAAGGAAGAAGTGGGTGCCCTTTTCAGAGAGTTTTGCATGTACCAGCCTCTTTTCCCACCTGTGAATTGATTTCCACCCCATCACTCACACCGTGATGCTCCAGCACCATCACAGCAGCCCTTCTCTGAATATTAAACACAACTCAGGAAAGCAGCTCTGTCTCCTGATTGTGCACTTAATCATAGTTAATAATGCCTAAATATAATGGAGCAGGCACTGCACTAGGGCAGCAAACAAATCATTCCTGGGCTCTCCCACTCCACCTGGAGCACGCTGATGGCTCTCCTGGGGAGCCTGGCTCACAGGCAGCCTGCATCTGCATCAGCACATGTGGAAACACTCTGCTTGTCCCTCTTCTGCTTTGTCCTGTCTCCAGCCCAGTGCTTCGGGGCCTCCCCAGCCACAGGGAGCCAGCAGAGCTCCCACACTGAGCATGGAGCAGGGCAGAAGGGGTCAAGGGGCTGGAGACAGCCTAGTGGGCAGCAAGGACCCCAAGCAGCACGATTCCAGCCTCTAGGACCAGCTCAGTAACTCCTTGGAACTCAGGAAAATCTCCTTCTGCATGAGGAGGAGGAGTCCACAGCCCCCCAGCTCTGGCCTGACTCAGGGAGCTCCCAGGAGCAAGAAGGCCACTGTGGTGTCCACTCAGGGACACCCCAGGGCCCGTGGGCAGCTCCCCAAGTGCTTTTTCCTTCAAGTCCCTCTTTGCAAAGAGGGCACGAGGTTTATTTGTGCCCAAAGGTGGTTTAAATTCAGTGGAACTTGCAAGGCCCACAGCCAGCACAGCTGGAGCTGCTGAGGGACCCACTTAAAAATGCATCCACCCAAAGATCAAACATATTTCTGCCCCTTTATGAAGTGCTGATAAATCATGTGGCAAACACAAGAAAAATCCAGGACATTGAAGCCTTTTCCACACTACTCATGGCATGATCATTACAGAAGCAAAAGTAGAACAAAGCCTCATACCAGATAGTCTTGGCTTTTTTTTTCTTTTTTTTTTTTGCACTAGATGAGCCACAGATATCCTTCACAGAATAAGTTATAAAATACATGTAAACATTTGTCACTGTGTGGGTTTTTTAAAATGTCTCACTCCTGTCTTTCAGTGGGACTTTGATTGGACTCCTTAGGAAAAGCAATGAGAAAACCTTAATTAAAATTTTGCTGCTCCCTGGACATCTGTTGTAGAGTGTTATATAAAATATTACACGTGGTTATAAATACACACTCGTCTTTTATTTTAAACACATTAGTAATTGGGTTTTATGGGGCCACGGGGATTTATTAGGCACAGGATTGCAGCACAGAAGGCACACACGCATGCACAGGCATGGAGACATGGATGTGTGTGATGCCTTAGTTTTAGCTTTTATATTTTTCAGATTCTGTGCTGGTTTAGTGGGGAGTTCTGGATTTCATATTAAGTGTTGGTAAGCTCTCTTCACAGAGCAGGCAGACAAAACATTTCACTCTCTAACTTGGTACCAGGGATAACCAATACAAATTTCAGG
>VYXF01013664.1:0-12678 GCA_013397295.1 Polioptila caerulea | reverse complement strand
GGGTCTGTCCCCCACCCTGGGGTGCTCATGGCTGTGGGAACAGCGCCGCCCTGTGGCCTGGAGGGAGAGGCAGGCACCGGTCAGGGGCCAGCAGGGCACTGGTCAGCCCCTCGGAGGCACTGGTTTCCCTCCTGTGGGCTGTGGTTTCCCCCAGTACCAGAGGGCTCCCCAGCAGAACACGGCCCAGCCCAGAGGAGAGATGCCAGGCCAGCTGCGAGTGTGGCCACGGGATCACCATGTCCTGCTCAAACAGGTCCCTTGTCCCCCCACCCTTTCAAGCCATGCATAGGGTCCCTGGGGCTGGGGTCACACAGCCCAGCTGGGAGGGTCCTGTGGGGGCCACAAGCTGGGAGCCCCACACGTCACTTCCTCCCCTCAGCCTGTGTCACCCAGGGGACACTATTTTTGTCCAAAAAAGTTTTGCACATCTGTTCAGCAGCAGCTGGGCAGGAAAGTCACTGGGCTGGGAGGGGGGGTGAGATCTCATTGGACAGCCCTGGGCACATCCGTCCCTGCCTGGTTCCCCCTCCCTGCTCCCAGGGCCAGCTGGGCAGGACCCCTCTCTCCCCCTCTCTGCATTCCCAGTGTTTCGGTATCGTTTCGCCTCCCAGCACACACTGATGTCGAAACCTGGAAAATTTTCATGCGACCAAAGTTCTGTTTCCTGAGCAGGGCTGTGAGTTCCTCCTCGGATGGGGAGTGCTGACACTGCCTGGCCATGCAACCCCACAGCCAACCAGTGCCAAACTGGAGAGGCAAACTGGGAGCAGTCTGGTGAGCTCCAAGGCCATTGGAAGCAGCATTCCCACTGATCCCACCTCCCATCAATGGAGCACAGCCCAAGTCCTCAGGAAGGTGACAGCCAGCCCCGCTCCATCACCTGGCACCCAGAGAGCCCCAGGGACAGATCTCCAGGTGACAGGCACTGGGTGCTGTGCCCTGAGCTACGAAGTGGCTGCAGGGACAGGAGGGACAGTGGGGACAGTGGCAGGCTGGCCACTAGAGGAGGCTGATAGGCTGCAGCAGTGCAGCGGCTGAGCCGGCAGGGTGAGAGCCCCTGTTGGGATCCAGCTTCATCCTTCCCCTCCCTCACAGGATCCAGTGCCACTCTCTTATCCCCTCGGAGGATCCTTACCTCGGAGCCATAGGTCTGGGCCACATGGCACAGCATGAGGAAAGAGATGTCAAAGAGCAGAGCCCGGACTGGGCCACTCTTGGCTGAGGGAGGAGAAATAAAGACCTTGGGGCTCTCTGGCCTCAGCAGGAGGAGGGAAGTAGAACCCCACAACCGTGGGGGCTGAGGCCCTGCTTCCCCCCACAGCTTTTCTGACCCCCCCCAGTGATTCTGTGTGAACAAGGGAACATGCCAAGTGCCTCCCTCCACCTCATCTGCCTCTGCTTGAGCCCCCAAAGCAGCTCAGGCCTCCTTCTGGGCAGCCTCAGCCCAAGTGGGGCCCCCCTCACCCTGGAAGGTCAGAGCACTCTGCAAGTTTCATCACACAGAGTCAGAGTCCTTATCTGGGCTGTGCTGACACATCACCCCTTCCAGGGAAGGAGCTGAGGGGCCCCCAGGCTCAGCTGGGGAGAGGGAACCCACGGGAATACCCCAGATTTGGGATGGACATGCACATGAAGGCAGCGTGTCCCCAGGAGCCCAGATCACTGCTGGCACATGGCCCCCTCCCAGCCAGCACCCCCATTTGGGCCCAGCACAGCTCAGCTTGCTCTGGTGCCACAGCCAGCCCCACTTTAATCCAGCCAGACCCCAGAGCATCCCAGCATGGGCAGCAGGGGGGGGCACAGCTCCAATCACCCCACGCACGGACGCACACGCACTTACAGATTTCTCCAGTGATTTGCTTGGTGAATTCATTCAGCCTGGAGGGGAAGAGAGTGGCAGCAAAGCATTATCAGTCCAACCAGACAATTCCCAGCCCAGAGACAAGCAGTGGGCTGCCTGGCCTGCAGATCCCCCCCAGACTCCATCCCAGCACAGAGGGGCAGGAGATGCAAGGCCCAGCTCTGCAGACATCCTGCAGCACCACAGACAAGTCACCTCCTCCCTGTCCCTGTTCCCTGTGAACACACAGGTCCAGCCACGCTGCTCACCCCACATCAATGGGCTCTCCCCAGAGCCAGCTCTGTGGGCATTTTGGAGCACAGACCCCCAGACAGGCCCCCCATGCACCCCGAGGCTGGCATGGGTGAAGCCACCCCGGGGCAGCCCATCACACAGCCCCACGCGTGTGCTGGTGTGTGTGCACTAACCAGGACACGTGTGTCTGTCAAAGGCACGGACACACTGCCCTGGATCCAGGGCTCTGCCACAGCCTTCAGTTTTCTGAACACCCCCAGACCAACCTGGCTCCAATTCTTTGCCCTGCTCATGCCGAGGCAAAGATTGGGTGCTGGAGGTGCAGTCTCCCTGAGATCCCAGCCCTCCCCAGTGCTCCACAGGGCCAGAGGCACATCCAGCCCTGTCTAGGGGGCAGTTTATGGGGCTGCCTGTTCCCCCCAGACCTCTGGTCACCAGTCACAGTGCCACTAAGGTGGACACTCACTTCACAAACTTCCGAGCAAAGGATTTCAGCTTCCCAGTGGCTGCTGCTGCTGCCAGCAGCAAGTCCAGGCTCTTCCCAGACAGCATGTGACCCAGGACCCCCAGCAGGCCCTCGGGGGACTTGGAGTGATCTGCATCCATGGTCTACAAGCAAGAAAGTAAGAGCAAAGGGAAGTAATGAGGAACGTGTACTACAGAGCAGCAGCAAACTCCAGCTTTTGGGGTACAGAGTTGATCAGCTGCAAGAGCTCTCCCTGAGACCTTAAGGAGCAGGGACCTGCTGGATTTGGGAGAGGTGAGATGGAGACCTCTGAGCCCCTGCCACCAGCAGGAAAACATCCCCTGTCACTCAGCAGCAGCAAAACAACCAGAGTGACACAGAGACATAGGGAGTCCCCAGGGAACAGGGGAGACACACACAGGGAGCAGCTGAGCAGGACGGGCAGAGCTGGCTGAGCTCAGGCTGCTGGCACTGATGACATGCCACCTGACAGCTCCTCAGCTTCCTGGGAAGAAGGAGGGGAGCTCCTAATCTCCACAATGGAGCAGCAAGGCTTGAGTGATTCTTCCACTACTCCACCCCCGGGCAGGGGGAAATCTGGCGCCTGCCTGGTTAGACTGATGCTGCTGGCAAAGGGCTCCAGGCCTGAGCCCAGCCAGCCCAGCATGGCTGCAGAAGGGCACTCACCTTCAGGATGTTGGTGACAGTGGGCTCAGCCCTCAGGATGAGCCCAGGGTTTGGCTGGATGTTGGCATTCTCGGCCGATTTCAGGGACGGAGAGTTTTCCTTGTCTGCGGCCCTGGGGGACCCCAAATGACCAGTGTGTAGGAATCCATCACCCTGCCTCCCTCCCTCCACCCCCTGGCACCCTCAAGGGACAGCCACTGCCTCAGGCCACCACCAGCTGCTTCTCTGAGGGGACAGACTCTGCCTGTACCAAATCTGTCCCCAAAGCAGCATCCTGTCCCCCGCCAGCCACCATGTCCCAGTCACAGTCCCCCAGTGTCAGCACAGCTGTTTCCTCATGCTCCCCCCAAAACCAGGTGCTTCAGCCCCACTTCTGGGGGTTTCCCAGACTTAGGTGTGGCTGTACCGTTTGTCGATGAGGTTGTTCATGTTGGCCTCGGAGAGCAGCCCCTGCTTGCTGCACTCCTGCAGGAGCAGGCTCATGCAGTTGCAGCTGGAAGAGAGAAGAGAGCTGTAGCCCCAAGGACAGCATTCCTGTCACCCCAGACAGTGCCACAGGGTAGGGGGACTTATGAGCTGCCCTCCTGGCCCTGTACCACCCCTCCGAGGGTGCTGCAGGGTCCAGAGCAGCTCTGGGTGTCACACATGTGACTCAGCTGTCACACACTCTCTGCCTCACTCAAGTGGCAGCAGCAGGTCCTCAGGAAGAAGAAATGGGATCAGAAACGAACCCAGCCCTGCCAGGAGCTGTCCCAGCACCCCACACTGAGGACAGGGTGGTTGTGGCAGCTCTGGCCATGGTGAGCACTCACTTGCAGCGCTGGTCAGCTTTGTCAAGTAGAGGGGTCAACTTCAGCAGGAACTCGAAGGCACAGTTCACATCCTCAGTGAAATCCTGACGAACACAAAGCCAGGCACTCAGCTCACCATGCTACTGGCACAAGCCCACAGCCTCCTGTCCCCACCTGGTCTGTCAGGGAAGGCTCTTGGGACAGGGAGCATTTCCCTGTGCAGGTCAGGCACAGCACCATCGGGACACACACAGGCCCCACAGATGGCCCTCCAGTCTCACCTTGTCCCCTTGGGGATACTTCTTGAGTTTAACCAGCACTTGGGGCATCTGAAAGACACGGGGCACAGAGTGACATGAGGGCAGACCCTGTTCCACAGCTGGGACCCCCTAGCAGCACCAGCCCACACCAACACAGCTGCACACAGCTGCTCTCTCAGCCCCAGGAAAGCAGCATTTCTGCAGCCGTGTGTGCACCAATGGATATTGTACCCCTGTTCCCTTCTGTGGGGTCCTTCCACCATCATCTGGAGCCACATTTCCCCCACAACATCTCAGGAAAACTCACTCTGCCAAACAAAATGAGGCTGAGCTGAAAGGAGGCCCCTGACAGCAAAGTTGAGGCTCAGTGTGTGACAGGAGAGCTGGAGTGGGCTCAGGTGGGATGGACCCCAAGGGGCACATTGTGGGGAGTGGGGGCACCCTGAAGAGCACATTGTGAGCAGTGGGGCATACTCAGGGGTGTGGCACATTTTGGGGTGTGGGAGTATCCCAAGGGGCAGTGTGAGGCCTGGAGTATCCCAAGGGTCATCCTGAGGGACACACTGTGGGTGAGGGGCACACTATGGGTTGGGGGACACCTCGAGGGGCACACTGTGGGGTGTGGGCACCCCAAGGGGCACATTACAAGAGAGAAGAACTGATTGGTCTGGCAGAGCTCAGGGCTCAGCAGGAGCCAGACAGCAGGGAAAGGGCAGCAGCAGGCAGGGACTCGGTGCTGGGGCTGGCCCCTACCTTCAGGAAGGTGAAAGCTGTCCACTTGAGCTCCTCTGTGCCCTCGGGACACTCGATGAGGCCCACAAAGCAGGCCTTCCAGATCTCCAGCACGAAGAGTGGGGAGGGGATGCGCTGCGGGGCACACACACAAACCCTCCCAATGCTGGGCTGGCAGCAAAGCACATCCCCCAACACAGGCAAACCCTGAACCCCTGCAGAGGTGTTGATGGGCTCCTGCTGCTCCCCTGGACCAGCACCAGCACGGGGAAGGCACATGGCGTGGAGCTGTGGCCCAGCCCCACAGCCCCAGGCTGCCTGAGCAGAGCACACTGTCACTTCTGTACCTGCATCCTCTTCACCATCATCAGCTGCTCCACTAGTGGCTGGGTCTCTCCTGTGAGGTTCATGGTGCCCTCCAGCAGCACCACGGCGTGCACAGTGGGGAAGCCTGTCTTGTTCAGCTGCTCCGAGTGGACTGAGAGCATGGTGGGGATGCTGGGTGGAAGAGGACAGCCCAGGGTCACTGGAGCCCTGCAGGGACAGATTCCTGCTCCTCCTGTCCCACTCCCATTCCCTGGCCAAACCCCTGACCTTTGCTGCCGCAGGGCAGGACACTGGAACACCTGTGCCTGGGAGCTCCAAGGCATAGCCAATCCCTTGGGCCCTGGGAGGAATTCCAGGGGACCCAGAGCAGGGACAGCTGCCCTGGTGTGGCCAGAGCAGCTGAGGGATAATTAAAGGTCTCAGGGTCACCAGAGGAGCAACCCCTGGGTAAGACTCTTCTGCAACAGGTCACCACTAGCCCTGTCCTTTCTCCTCTGGGCAGCCCCTGCTGGAACGGGGATCTGAGCTGGGAAGGGATGGGGATACAGGGAGCCAGTGTGGAGGGAGGCAGGAGCCTCTCAGTCCTCAGAGCAGGGAGTTTGGGGGACTAAGAGTGGGGCTCTGACTCATTTTGCCCCCTGAGCCCATGGAGCAGAAAGACACAGCCACCTCTTGATGAGGGACACGCAGTCATCAGCCTGGCTCCGCAGCGGAGAGCTGCCAAGGTTGTTCAGGTTCTCTCCCAGCTTGACGAGGGACTGCTCCACGGTGCTCCAGGAGGCTGGGGAGGGAAGGCAGGGATTCAGCAGGGAGACAGCAGCACATAGGGAAACCAGGCAGGCCAGCTCCAAGACCTACAGCAGCCCAAACAGGCTGAAGTGGCTGGGAGTCCCCACTGGTGATGCAAGCTCAACCCAGGGGTTGGTGTATTCCCAGCAGGCCCCACCCCAAGCCCAGCCTGGCACAGCCTCCTGGCCAGACACAGGCACAGATGAAGGTGTGGGGCTGTGCCAGGCTGTCAGAGCACAGGGCTCACCACACACCCAGGAACAGCTCAGGCAGCCTTCACATTAATTCTGCTCCTCTTCCAAGGGCAGCACGGAGGGGAGGGGGCAGAGAGTGGCACAGAGCCAGGGAGGAGATGGTTACAGCAACAGGGCTGGAAGATGGATAGGCTTGGAGCTGCAGGGACAATGCGGCAGGAGCTGGGCAGGGGGAAGGGAGAGGTGGCAATGACATCTCTCCAGGGCCAGCGTGCGGGGCAGGGACATACACGTCTCCTCCAGCTTGGCAATGTGGATCAGGGCACGGTTCTTGGTGCTGCTGAGCACCTTCTCCAGCCGCTCCAGGCACATCTTCAGCTGGTTCTCGGCCGCCGCCTGCTCCAGCGGCTCCTTCACCTTCTCGGCGTAGAAGGTGGCGCAGCGCAGGAACCAGGTGAGGGCACTCAGCAGCGCCCGGCACAGGCTGATGCACTCCTCGGCCTTGCCGTGGCAGCTGGGACAGGAGAGAAGTGGGCATATGCTCACTGCGTGTGTGGAAACTGAGGCACGGACACTGGGTAGGCTGGGGAACTCAAAACCAGGTCCCGTGCTCTCAACCCACTCCTCTGCTGCAGATCCCAACCTGCTCATCCCACCAGCATTCCCACTGTGCCAGGGGGAAGGAGACACCCCCACCCCCACCATGCAGCGTCTTTGCTGGCCTCTCCACTACAGGGAAACTTTCCAAGCTTTTAATCAAATTATCTTGCTAAGAGAGGCTCAGCATTGATCAGTGCACTGTGAGAGGTGAACGCTTTCCCCTCCTGATGCACAAATCATTGGGGCCAGAAGTTTTGATCAAATTAAGCAGAGGATCAGAGCAGGCAGGAGAGGATTAAGGGCTGGCTCTGCAGTTGGCCAGCGACAGCTCCTTGTCAACATCTGCCACTGATGCATATTCATTGCTGCTGCTTCATTTCATCTCATTGAAGAGCCTTCCTCATCCTCCTTCCCCTCCCCACCACACGCTCCCGCCTCCCAGAAGAGGCTGTCAGGGGTTAACAGGAAGATTCTGAGCTTTCTAAAAAAGTTTTTGTGGCCTGAATTGTCTGGACTCCCCTGGGTCCTGCAACACCAGCGGAAGAGCATAAAGGAAAAAAACAAGGCAGCGCCTGGGGCAGCACAGGCAGGACCAGACCAGGACACACAGCCAGGGCCTGGGAAGGTGTAGAGAGAAAGGAAATAGAGACCCTTGGACCACGAGTCTAACACCCATCCCATCTACCTGAACTGGGCAGGAAAATCACGGTGAGGTTTATCCCAGAATAGGGGGGTTTATGGCAGCTTCTCACAAAGCTGGTGGGGTTTGGATTCCCTGTGTTGTCCCTGTGCTGGCACTCACAGCAACACGGTAACGGACACAGAGCTGGAGGGGGAACCTCCCTTCCTCTGCCAGGATGAGTACAGGACCCCAGGCTCTGCTGGTTCCTGGTTCTGCCCATGGCACAGCCAGGGCAGAGATGGCAGCAGTGGAACATCACACAGTACCTGAGGCGGTCACAGAACATGTCCATGATCTCCAAGAGCGACTGGACACACAAGTCCCGGGAGAAGTCATCGAACTAGAGCAGGGGAACACAGAGAGACTTCAGATGGGGTCTGCTCCGGCAGCTCCCGACAACAAGCTCAAGCCCTTCCTCCAGGGCTGGGCCAGGCGCTGCGGCCGCAGGACACTCCCCCTGGCAGCTGCCCAGAAGCCACTTGAATGAGAAGTAGGTCAGTGCTGTCTGTCGGCCAGGTCGTGCCCTCCCGGGGTGTCGAGAGGCGGTGAGGCCGCGGCAGCAGGGCCGGGGCTGGGTTTTCTCCGCAGCCTCAGGCCGGGGCTGCGCTGCCCTGGCGCGGCAATGGTGGCCGGACGCCAGCCCCCTGCCCACCCCCGGCTCGGTGGGGCTGGCAGCGCCAACAGCCCGGCCGGCCTCGGGGCTGGGGGCGGGGGGCAGCAGAAGCGCGGCCCCCCCGCCTCCTCCCGGAGCAGATGGGGAGCCCCGCCGGGCCGGAGCTTGCCCGCAGCTCCGCGCTGGGCCCACGCTGCGCTGAAGGAGGAAGGCTCGGCTGTCAAGGTCAGCGCTGTGCCCGCCCCTCCAAACAGGCAGAGACGCGGGTAAGAGCAATGAGCCCGAGCCCTCCGGAGCAGGGCTGGGCTGGGCTCTGCTCTACCCTCCCCCGGGAGCATGCACTCTCCCCCAGATGAGAACTGGGACCACTGGAGGGGTCCCCATCTCGCCAGGGCTTCATGGCACAACTCGAGCCTGCAGTCCCCCAAAATTTGCAATGCTCACTGCCAGTGGCGTTTTCCTCCCATTCCCGTAACAACAACGAGGTGGGGGAAGAGAAATCATTCTCCCTGAAATCATTCCTTCTTTGGTCACCCTGAGTAGGGGGCCTGAGGTGACCCTGACAAGGAAGAGAGAGGGGGGTCTATCATAGCCTGCGAGGGGCTTCCCAACACCAAGCAGAGGCAGCCATGGAGGGAGCTCAGTGGAAGCAGCACAGGGACACAGAGCATCCGTGGGAAGCCACAGCTGAGCGTAGTGTGTGGCTGCAGCCGCATGGCCCAGGCCCTGGCAGCTCCTCCACGGCCAGCTCTGATCCCCACAGCGCTGCCAGCACCGCCGGCCGCAGCGGGATGTGGTTTCCGGCGGTTGGGATGGGGTTACACACAGGCCAGGAGCCTGCCAGGGCCCCCAGGGCAGAGGGACCAGGCACTCCCACCCCCAAAACCCACTGGGACCCGCGGCAGCCCATCCCCAGGGGGACATGGAAAGGCTCGGGCGCTAATCCACGCTGGCTGCCCGCTGCTGACTCAGCCCAGGACGTCGCTTTCCACTTGACCTATATTTGGTGGGAGTTGTGGGGAGGGAAAGGGATTTGTGGGGTTGTGGGTAAAGAGTGAAACCTCTGAGAGCACCTGCCAGAGCCGTACCTTGCTGATGGCCGTCAGCACCGTGGAATAAGACACCATCTACAACACAGAAAGCCAAAACAAGCGCGGTGTCACAGGGGCTGTGTGCCAGCACCGCGCTCGTTGCTGAGGAACGGCAAGGTCAGGGCACGGCCCCGCTGCCTGTCACCGCAGACAGGGCCGGGGCCGGGGCGCTGACCCGGCACAAATCCAAACAGACATTTTTAGGTGATCGCTGATGTGTTTCACACAAACTTTAGGCGATATTAAATGCCAGGATATGAAAGCGTGGAGCTCACAGCGAGTGCAGAGGCTCCCGGGGGGCAGAATTCCCACCCTGGGCGATGGCAGAGGCTATTTATGGAAACATCCCTGCCCAGGGCACGCGCTGAGCCCTCCACTGCCTGCCCCGGCCCAGGAGAGGCTCAGATGGGGGATTTGGGGTGTCTGCCCAGCCCAGGAGAGGCTCACATAGGGGATTTGGGGTGCCTGCCCACCATCAACACCCCAGTTACTTTGCCCAACCTCACTAAGGCTGCAAGGTGACCCCCAGAAGCACCAGCAGGTCCTTACCTGGGAGCTGATGGCGTATTTCAGGTAGGACAAGATGAGTGGGTTTGGGGACGGCCCGATCATGGCCTGCTCCAGGAGAGCCTCTGCAAGGAAAGAGGGTCCCAGGTCAGCACAGGGGGACACACAGACACACTCTGTTCTCTCCTCACCCTACAAGGAAGCTGGCAAAGTCCAACTGTACCAACCACAGCGACTCCACATCAGTTTTCTCCTAAATCCACCGAATCCCACAACATTCTAATTCCTGACAGGCACAAGCCACTGAATAACTCAGGCAGAGCACACAGCCTCCTGCTAACACAGCTCTCCCCGGGCGCTCCGGCCCCAAAACTGCTGCTGCTGCTCTCCACATTCTCCTCCCTCCCACTTCTTGCCAAGAGGCTCCTGCAGCCTCCACCGAGTGGCTTTTGCCCAGGCACCTGGGGCTGAGCTTGGGGCCACCAGTCCCTAGCACTGGGTGCAGCCCTGCCCGTCTGGCCCTCGGTGGCCCGAGGGGCTCTGCCCGTCCCATCTGCTCAGCCAAGCCTTTAATTGCCCATTTGAACCATGGCAGAGTGCAGGAAGCACCTCCCCGAGCAGGCCCCGGGCTGTGGTGCAGGCTGCAAGTAGGTCAGAGCACCCAGATGTAAAAGGGGGAGCAGCAGCCCGGTGGGAAGTTGTTGCCCCAAAGCCGAGGAGGAGGAGCCACTGCCAGATCCCAAGTGTGGGAGCAGGAGACTCCCTGAGTCTGGCTCCAAGGCTGAATCCTGGGCCAAGAGCGTCTGGGACGAGGACAGAAGGCTGGTGGCAGCCGTCCCCTCCCCAGCCCATCCCAGAGTGTCACCACGAGCCAGCCACATGCTGCTCCCCGCTGCAGACATGTCAGCAGCGATCTGCCAGGCCCTGCCGTGATCCCAGCAGCTCGTGCCAGCTTTTCCTCCTTTGTACTTCCAAGCTGAAAGGCACGAGCTTGGGAAGGGACAGCTCTGGGGGCTGTGGTGAGGAAGGGAGCTGCTGTTCCAGCCATCAGGAACTCAGGAATGGGCTCTCCCTGAGTGCACACAATGCTCAGAGTTAGGGCCAGCGTGCTGCCCGTGTGGCTCCCGAAAGGAAAAGGGGACATGGCTCCTTCCCCTCCTGGCAGAGGAGCTGCCCCAAAGAAGCCACTGAGCCCTGGCTAAATGTGGGCCAGGAGAAACCCGTTCCTGCAGAAATAATAGGGAATTATCGTCTCTGCGTCTGTTTTTGGGGATACACAGATGAGCCCAAGCCAAGCACCCCGCAGGCCTTGCTGCCAGCAGAGCAGAAGCCGGTGCCACCAGGGTGGGAACAGGCACCAGGGAGCCCCGGGGACCAGCTGGGCAGCAGCAGGACTGGCCCTCGAGCCAACCACCCCCACCCCCAGCAAACCCATCCAGAGCAAATCCATCTCCCCACGGCCACAGCTCCACTTGGCCCCTCCAGCCACACCTCAGAGATGACAAACCCAGCAGGGGCAGCTCAGCAGTGGGGACAGGGTGTGACAAAAAACAGACACTGACAGAAAATCCAATGGGAGGATGGAGAGAGGAGAAAAACATCCACAGGGGAAAGATCCCCACACTCAGAGGAGTGAGAGCTGCTGCCTGTGTGGGGCTGGTTCCTTTAAACCCCCCCTACAGCAGCAACCCCCAGCTCTGTTTGTTTATCCAGCGACTTGCTGCACAGGGAAAATCCCAGCACCAAGTTACTATAATTAGCAGGAGAGCCTGGCAAATCTTTAAACCAGTCCTAGCCTTTGGCAGGATTTGTGTGAACTGCCCTTGAATTGGGCTGGGAAGCAGCCTTGGGAGCAGCACCTGGCTCCTGTGCAGTGCTAGAATCAGGAAATCGAGGAATCATTAAGGCTGGAAAGACCTCCAAGAGCATCTCACCACTAACCCAAGTTGCCAGGAGCCACATCCACGTGGTAGCTCCACCACAGCCTGTTCCAACGCCTAACCACCCTTTCAATGAAGAAATTTCTCCTAATTTCCAACACAATTCTCTCCTGGCTCAACTCGAAGCTGCTTCTCTTGGCCCAAAAGCCAGGCTGAGCTGACCCCTGAACCCTCCCATTGAGAAAAAGGAGGGAATGACCCCAAAACGGAGCCAGCAGCGTGGGAGAGGGACGAGGGAACAGTTGGGAAGGGGCTGACATTGTTGGGAATGGGCATTTTGGCGTGAAAAGCAGTGTGGGAAGTGGGGGCCCAAAATGCAACAGGGACCTCCATAATACCCCTGTCTGAACCCTAAAGGGAGGAACACTGGGGGCAACACCCCAAAACCCGCGTGGGGACCCCCAAAACAGCCCAGTGTGCCCAGTAAGAAGAAGGGGAACCCCCCGCCTCCCCCCGACCTGCCAAGTTGAGGATGTCCCAGGTGGCTCCGCGGGGGAAGAACCGCTTCATGTTTATGGCCCATTGATAGTCGCTCCAGCGCTCCTTCCAGGCCTGCAGGATGGCCTGCTTCAGGTTCACCACCTTCATGGTCACCCTGCGGACGGACAGCTCAAGGCGAGGGGGACGGAGCCCTGACCCCGCCGGGCAGGGCAGAGCGGGCCGGCGAGCGCGGGGAAGCGGCCCAGCGGCTTCGGAGAGGCACAGCTGGGATTCTACCCGCTCCCCGGGCCTGGGGAAAGCTCGGAGCCGCCCGGAAGCCCCCCGGAACCCCTCAAGGTCCGGTGCCCGCGGGTCCCGCCGCCCCTCACCGCGGCCCGGCGCCGCCCTCAGCGCCTG
This sequence comes from Polioptila caerulea, assembly GCA_013397295.1. Lineage (NCBI taxonomy): Eukaryota > Metazoa > Chordata > Aves > Passeriformes > Certhiidae > Polioptila > Polioptila caerulea. Next base: position 67 of record VYXF01013664.1, on the reverse strand, counting down.
GGCACCGCCATTGCGGCACCTGCCAACAAGCCACGCGCTGATTGGGCAGTGGGGCACGGCGGGCGCG